>CM060674.1:32946170-32963670 GCA_030686955.1 Odontamblyopus rebecca
ATAACCATATGTGCAACAACAAGCAACAACCAACAACAACAACCAACAATAACGAAACTGACAACATTTAACAACAGCAATGACAACAATGACAACAATTAACAACAACAACAACGGCAATGATAATAGCGAACAACTAACAACAATAATAAACGGCAAACAACCTAACAACAACTAATGACTTTCAACAATAACAACAAGCGAGCAACATTGAAACAACTTAACTAACAACTTAATATAATGTAATAACAACAATAACAACAATATATATGTAATGACGTAGGCCAATGACAACTGCGAATAGCAAAACAATACACCAACTCTGGTCTGCTCAATAACAAGTAACAGCAGCCAACCGACAACAACCAACTAATGACAACAACCAAGCAACAACTGCTCTTAATGACACTGACTTTCGCAGCAACAGCAAGCTGGTCTTTAACTCGTAACTAGCAACGAAGCAACAGCGGCCCGGCAACAACAACCAGCGACAACAACAACCCGAGCAATAACAACTAACTGCGGCAACCTGTAGCGATAGCCAACAACAACAGCCATGAACAACAGCTGCTGCTGTAAAGCGACATACAACAACAATAACAACGGTATAACCAACAATATGCTCTTGTCTTCAGTCTTTCTTTCTGCTCTTTCTGCAATAATATATAGCAACAACAACAAATGATAATAATGACAACAACAACAATGAATAACTTTCTTTCAACAACAACATATGACCAACAATAACCAACAGCAAAAATGGCATAATAGCAACAATAACCAACCAGACGGTAATGTGGCTCTTTCATTTCTAACAACAACCAATGACAACATATGTGACGAAATAATAACAACTCAACAACAACATAAACGTCAACTCGGTCAACAATAACGAGCAACAGCTGTATCAGTCAGCAGCAACTCAGTTTTCAACAACAACGACATAATGACAACCAACTGGCAACAACAGCAGCAATCTGTAATAACAACAACTAACTCAACAGCAAGCTCGATGCAACAACATGAACAAGCAATGACAACAGCATATGCGTGAATAACAACAACCAACCAAGCTGACAACCATGACCAGCAACAACAATTCAACGAACTAACAACAACAACAAGCAACGAATGGCAACAGGCTCGTTAAACTAAGAATAATGACAACAATGTGGCACAAACAAACGGCGACAATATATAACAACAACAACAATACAGCGAAAGCGGGTCGACTGGTAGCAACCAACAATGACAACCAGCAACATTCACCAACGAATAACAACAACAACAACAAGCAACAAGCAGTAACAATTAAGCAACAGCAACAACTGCAACTGACATACTTGCTGCTACTGCATACTGATAACAACTGCTGCTGAAACGGACTTATGGCACTGAGCCTTCACCTGACAGCTAACTAACTGCTGCTGCCGACTGATGACAGACAACAACAACAACTATGAACGTAATAAGCCAACAACAGCAACAAACATGGCTGCTTTCTCTGCATACTGCTGGAGCTGCTGTAACAACAACTGACAACTGCGCTTAACAGGCACACAATTTTAGTGGACAGGATGAGAGGAGGAGGAGGGGGGACAGGAGTTTGTGACATTTGGGGAAAGGTGCATTGCAGCTCATCCTGCGTCACTCCTCCTGCTCCTCCACCGGGGGCGCCCTCCCTCCTCCGTTACACACTCCTCCCTCTCTCCTGCTCTTTCCTCCTCTCCTCTTGCCTCTCCTCCTATCTCCTCTCCTCTCTCCTGGTCCTGATCCTGGTCCTGGTCCTAGTCCAGGTCCGGTCTTGGTCCGGTCCTGGTCTGGGACATAAATCCTGGTATCAGATTCGCTGACTCAGTTTTGGGGGCGGAGCTTCTCAAAAGTGACAAAAACAAAATGAAATTTCAGCAAAAAAAAAAGAAGGAAAAATGAACAAAACCATCAATCTGAAGAAAGCTGGATGAGAAAGAGGAGCAGGAGGAGAGGAGTTTAGTCCTGATTTAGTCCTGATTTAGACCTGGATTAGTTCTGGTTTAGACCTGGTTTAGACCTGGTTTAGTCCTGGTTTAGACCTGGTTTAGACCTGGTTTAGACCTGGTTTAGTCCTGGTTTAGACCTGGTTTAGACCTGGTTTAGTCATGGTTTAGTCCTGGTTTAGTCCTGGTTGAGACCTGAATTAGTCCCGGTTCAGTTTCAGATTCAAACCTCTTGGTCCCGCCCCCTTTGCCGCTGCTCTCCTGTGATTGGACAGCGGTTTGATTGACATGTGTCTTGTCCCGTCAGGACCGGGAGGCGGAGCGAGTGTTACCGGATCGTTTACCGCCACATGGAGCGAACGCTGACGCAGGAGGAAGTCCGGGCGACGCACGAGCGGATCGAGCGGGCGGCGGAGGAGGAGCTCGGGGTGCAGGGGCGGTACTGACCCGGAGGAGGAGGAGGAGCTCGGGGTGCAGGGGCGGTACTGACCCGGAGGAGGAGGAGGAGCTCGGGGTGCAGGGGCGGTACTGACCCGGAGGAGGAGCTCGGGGTGCAGGGGCGGTACTGACCCGGAGGAGGAGGTGCAGGGGTGGTACTGACCCGGAGGAGGAGGAGGAGCTTGGGGTGCAGGGGCGGTACTGACCCGGAGGAGGAGGAGGAGCTTGGGGTGCAGGGGCGGTACTGACCCGGAGGAGGAGGAGGAGCTCGGGGTGCAGGGGCGGTACTGACCCGGAGGAGGAGGAGGAGCTCGGGGTGCAGGGGCGGTACTGACCCGGAGGAGGAGGAGGAGCTCGGGGTGCAGGGGCGGTACTGACCCGGAGGAGGAGGAGGAGCTCGGGGTGCAGGGGCGGTACTGACCCGGAGGAGGAGGAGGAGCTCGGGGTGCAGGGGCGGTACTGACCCGGAGGAGGAGCTCGGGGTGCAGGGGCGGTACTGACCCGGAGGAGGAGGAGGAGCTCGGGGTGCAGGGGCGGTACTGACCCGGAGGAGGAGGAGGAGCTCGGGGTGCAGGGGCGGTACTGACCCGGAGGAGGAGGAGCAGCAGCAGAGTTTGGTTAAAGTGCCTGAACCTGAAGTGTTCACGGGCGCGTTCGGGCTCCATGGACTCTGGCTCCTCCCTCTGACCTTTGACCTCTGACCCTGGGGTTTGGACTTCAACATTTTGTCTCAAATCCAGATCTGACCAATCAGACGCCTTCTTCCCCGAGGCTCCGCCCTCAGGTTTGGAGCGTCTCCACGGAAACGGAAACACCCGGATTAAAAACCCGGAGACTCTGAGCCGAGGCCTGTGCAGACCTTCGTCTTCAGGAAAACAGAGAAACTTCAGAGAACTTTGATTTCTGCAAAAACATTTGAAGTCTGAAAACGACTCTTGGCTGATGCTTATTTCAGATGAAACCCTCAGCGTTTGTTTGAGCAGGAAATAAAAACCTTCAAATGAAACCGAAATCCTTCTGTTCTGGGTCTTATCTGATGGGCTGTGGAGCCAAATGAATGTGTGACATTAAACCTTCTGTTTTCTTCTCTTGGATTTGTTTTTCCTGCAGGAGGAAAAGCTCGAGCTGCACAAATATGAAAAACATTTTCAGTGAATGTTTCAAGAATCCCAAAAAATAAAAACCAACAAACTAAAGATAAAAAAACTCTGGAACGCTGGCCCTGGTGCTGATCTGAGCCCCGCCCTGAGTCTGACGATACGATACTTAACATACGCACGTCACGATTCGATATGTCCGATACTAAAGCAGTGGATGAATATCGACATTTATCAATAATGACGTCTAATAATATCGTCAGCTCCACCTAAAGACCAGGACTATAACCGGACTAAAGACCAGGACTATAACCGGACTAAAGACCAGGACTATAACCGGACTAAAGACCAGGACTATAACCGGACTAAAGACCAGGACTATAACCGGACTAAAGACCAGGACTATAACCGGACTAAAGACCAGGACTATAACCGGACTAAAGACCAGGACTATAACCGGACTAAAGACCAGGACTATAACCGGACTAAAGACCAGGACTATAACCAGACTAAAGACCAGGACTATAACCAGACTAAAGACCAGGACTATAACCGGACTAAAGACCAGGACTATAACCGGACTAAAGACCAGGACTATAACCGGACTAAAGACCAGGACTATAACCAGACTAAAGACCAGGACTATAACCAGACTAAAGACCAGGACTATAACCAGACTAAAGACCAGGACTATAACCGGACTAAAGACCAGGACTATAACCGGACTAAAGACCAGGACTATAACCGGACTAAAGACCAGGACTATAACCGGACTAAAGACCAGGACTATAACCAGACTAAAGACCAGGACTATAACCGGACTAAAGACCAGGACTATAACCGGACTAAAGACCAGGACTATAACCGGACTAAAGACCAGGACTATAACCGGACTAAAGACCAGGACTATAACCGGACTAAAGACCAGGACTATAACCGGACTAAAGACCAGGACTATAACCGGACTAAAGACCAGGACTATAACCGGACTAAAGACCAGGACTATAACCGGACTAAAGACCAGGACTATAACCGGACTAAAGACCAGGACTATAACCGGACTAAAGACCAGGACTATAACCAGTTTAGTCCTGGTTCAGTCCTGGTTTAGTCCTGGTTCAGTCCTGGTTCAGTCCTGGTTCAGTCCTGGTTCAGTCCTGGTTCAGTCCTGGTTCAGTCCTGGTTTAGTCCTGGTTCAGTCCTGGTTTAGTCCTGGTTCAGTCCTGGTTTAGTCCTGGTTCAGTCCTGGTTCAGTCCTGGTTCAGTCCTGGTTCAGTCCTGGTTTAGTCCTGGTTCAGTCCTGGTTTAGTCCTGGTTCAATCCCGGTTCAATCCCGGTTCAGTCCTGGTTCAGTCCTGGTTCAGTCCTGGTTCAGTCCTGGTTTATGATGATGTCATGGTTTGGTCTCCATGGAAACCGTCTCCTCTGGATCTGGGTCAGGTTCATTCGGTTCATCTCAGAAAATCCCTCGAAGATTTCACCCAGTCCCGGGTCCACGAGCTCCGGGGCATCTGGGTTAAACCTGCGCAAACTCACCCTGAGCTCTGTGCCACCTTGTGATGTCATCAAGTGGTGGTTTCCACGGTAACAGCTCCTTTCCCCTTCAGTCGAGATCAGCGACTCCAGGACTGAAATGATCCAGGTGATTCTAGTGAAGGTGGAGTTTAAAAACATAGTGGAGCACTTCCTGTGTCACCACCTGATGACATCACAGAGTGGAACAGAGAGTTTCCTGTTTGTGGGAAAGTGGGAGGAGTCAGGTGGGAATCACAGAGCAGGATGGGAAAACACATGAGGTCACGGTTTGGCGCTGGGACCCAGGACCAGATGGACCTGGACCTGGACTCGGACTTGGATCAGGACCCGGACTTGGATCAGGACCCGGACTTGGATCAGGACCCGGACTCTGCGGGGTCCTGGGGGTGGGGTTGTTTTTATTTCGTTTTTATGTTTAAGAAAAGGATGAAATTAAAGAGGGAAAAATTTAAACATGGAGAGAATGAAGAGATAATAAACGACAGGAAGAAAGGAGGAGAGAGAAAGAAGAAGAGTGAGGGATAAGAGGAGGAAGAGGAGAGGAGGGGAGGAGAGAGGAGGAGGAGAGGGGAGGAGGAGAGGGGGAGGAGAGGAGGAGGAGGATGGAGTGATGCAGCAGATTCATCAACAGATTTCAAATTCAGTGTCAAAATGAGTCACAAGAAATATGAAAGAACCAACTCAGACCTGGTTCAGTCCTGGTTTAGTCCTGGTTCAGTCCTGGTTTACTCCTGGTTCAGTCCTGGTTCAGTCCTGGTTTAGTCCTGGTTTAGTCCTGGTTTAGTCCTGGTTCAGTCCTGGTTTAGTCCTGGTTTAGTCCTGGTTTAGTCCTGGTTCAGTCCTGGTTCAGTCCTGGTTCAGTCCTGGTTTAGTCCTGGTTCAGTCCTGGTTTAGTCCTGGTTCAGTCCTGGTTTAGTCCTGGTTTAGTCCTGGTTCAGTCCTGGTTTAGTCCTGGTTCAGTCCTGGTTTAGTCCTGGTTTAGTCCTGGTTTAGTCCTGGTTCAGTCCTGGTTTAGTCCTGGTTCAGTCCTGGTTTAGTCCTGGTTTAGTCCTGGTTCAGTCCTGGTTCAGTCCTGGTTTAGTCCTGGTTCAGTCCTGGTTCAGTCCTGGTTCAGTCCTGGTTTAGTCCTGGTTTAGTCCTGGTTTAGTCCTGGTTCAGTCCTGGTTCAGTCCTGGTTTAGTCCTGGTTTAGTCCTGGTTTAGTCCTGGTTCAGTCCTGGTTCAGTCCTGGTTTAGTCCTGGTTTAGTCCTGGTTTAGTCCTGGTTCAGTCCTGGTTCAGTCCTGGTTTAGTCCTGGTTTAGTCCTGGTTTAGTCCTGGTTCAGTCCTGGTTTAGTCCTGGTTTAGTCCTGGTTTAGTCCTGGTTCAGTCCTGGTTCAGTCCTGGTTTAGTCCTGGTTTAGTCCTGGTTTAGTCCTGGTTCAGTCCTGGTTCAGTCCTGGTTTAGTCCTGGTTCAGTCCTGGTTTAGTCCTGGTTTAGTCCTGGTTTAGTCCTGGTTTAGTCCTGGTTTAGTCCTGGTTTAGTCCTGGTTCAGTCCAGTATTCGTAGTATTTGTTTTTCTCTCTTATCGACTCTGGTGTTGAATTCTCATTGATTCAGGACTGGAGCCAAATGGATCTGGACCAGGACCAAGGACTCACCAAGGTCAGAAACCAGGACTAGACCAGGACTGAACTAGGACTGAACCAGGACTAAACCCGGTCTAAACCAGGTCTGACCTCATGACAAATGACAAACACACATTTTCTTTTCAAACTTTTTTATTTTTGTTGAGGCAAACTTTTTAAACTCTTTAAACTTTTTAAACTCTTTAAACTCTTTAAACTCTTTAAACTTTTTAGTGTCACATTTTCTGTAGACTGTGTTCAAACCTTCTGCACTACAGTGTCTGTAGTGTCTGTACGGAGTCTGTAGTGTCTGTACGGAGTCTGTAGTGTCTGTACGGAGTCTGTAGTGTCTGTCGTGTCTGTACAGAGTCTGTAGTGTCTGTGCGGAGTCTGTAGTGTCTGTAGTGTCTGTACGGAGTCTGTAGTGTCTGTACGGAGTCTGTAGTGTCTGTACGGAGTCTGTAGTGTCTGTACGGAGTCTGTAGTGTCTGTCGTGTCTGTAGTGTCTGTAGTGTCTGTACAGAGTCTGTAGTGTCTGTAGTGTCTGTACGGAGTCTGTAGTGTCTGTACGGAGTCTGTAGTGTCTGTACGGAGTCTGTAGTGTCTGTAGTGTCTGTACGGAGTCTGTAGTGTCTGTAGTGTCTGTACGGAGTCTGTAGTGTCTGTAGTGTCTGTACGGAGTCTGTAGTGTCTGTACGGAGTCTGTAGTGTCTGTACGGAGTCTGTAGTGTCTGTACGGAGTCTGTAGTGTCTGTACGGAGTCTGTAGTGTCTGTACGGAGTCTGTAGTGTCTGTACGGAGTCTGTAGTGTCTGTACGGAGTCTGTAGTGTCTGTAGTGTCTGTACGGAGTCTGTAGTGTCTGTACGGAGTCTGTAGTGTCTGTACGGAGTCTGTAGTGTCTGTACGGAGTCTGTAGTGTCTGTAGTGTCTGTAGTGTCTGTACGGAGTCTGTAGTGTCTGTACGGAGTCTGTAGTGTCTGTACGGAGTCTGTAGTGTCTGTACGGAGTCTGTAGACACTGTAGTGCAGAAGGTTTGAACAGAGTCTGGAGTCTGTGTTAAAGTCCTGGGCTGTGATTCTCTCACTTCTGTTCATCTGAAGGGCACTTTTTTTCACTAATATTTTTATATTTTTACCCCCAAAAAATCTTCAGAACTAAATTAAAATAAAAAGAACTTGATTTTACAAACGTGAAAAATGTTTTTGGAAAATTATTTAATAGAATTTTCATTTGTGGAGCACAAAGCAATAAAAACACAATTCTTTCATATATTCAGGTCATTTATTCTACGATTCTCTTGGCCTCTTTTCTTTTCTTTTTTCATTGTTCATTTTTCTTTCCTTTTTTTTTTTTTTTTTACAAGTCCTTTATTTATCTTTTTGGACACAAAACTCAAATACTGTTGTAGCTCCTGTAACATTTCCCCTTTAAAACATGAAACCATGAAAACATGAAACCATGAAACCATGAAAAAGTTCTATTTGACTCATTCATGATCATTTAAAACATTTTCCAAAAACATAATTCTCATTTTGTTCATAGTTTTTTAAACAACATATTTCAAACAGATTTTTGACGTTTCTCTGATGCTACGTCCAACACAGAGCTAACACTGCTATCCTTTTTATTTCATGTTTGGGGCTAAAACACGACTCCAGACGCTTTTATTTATATGTATATTTTATTTATATTTTCTTTTCTGTCTCTGACGCTACACTGGCCTGAAGTCTTGTATTGCTGTTTCTCGTAAATCTAACGGATTTTTGCGGCTAAAGGAGGATTCTGAAGCGGCGGCGGCGAGAGGAGAAGCTAATGGGAGCTAGTCGAGGCTAACGGGAGCTAACGTTAGCGGCTATGCTAATGTTCCTTCAGTCTGACGCTCACAGCCGAACAAACAAAGTCAAAGCAACGAGGAACACCGGAGCACACAGAGGGTCAGCGCCGTCTGCCCTGCCCAATCTGTGGCGCTAGCTAACGATGCTAACGTTCTGGTATTTCCCACAGTTCAGAGCTAATGCTAATGCGGCTGAACTGTGTCACTTCCTGTGCAGCTTCTGTTTGTGTTTCACGTTTGTTTCCTGAAGGGGGCGCTGTGTGGGGGATTATAGGTAAGAAACGCTCTGCTTGTTTGTTATATTTATTTATTTATTTATATGAAATCGTAAACAAAGTTTTAAATTCAAACTAAAATTTAGACGTGACAGTGTGACTCTAAAGGACGCACCACAGATTTCCATGTTTCTTTCACTTTAACTCAGGAGAATTGGGGCATCTGGTTTATTTTTCACCCTCTTACATCATCATTGGTCCTGCAGATGTGAGTAAAATCTGCTCCCACACTTTAAATAACGAAACTGGAACTGACTCACGCAGATGCTAAATGCTAATATAACACGAACTCATCTCACACGTCTGTGTTTCGTTTTGATCTCCGAACACTCAGTGCCGTGTTTACGTTCGTGTACTGTACTTACTGTACTCAGTGGATACTTTTACTTCACTACATTCGGGAGCAGTATTTGTACTTTATACTGCACCACTTTTTAGCGCCGGACTGAAAAGTAAAAATACTTTTCTTTATGATTTGACACTTGAGTGTGTTTCATTTGAGCTAACGTCAAACCAAAAACACAAAAAACAGCTTGAAAAATTAAGATATCAGTTGGATCACTTAAAATCTGCTAAGTTTCTGCATTGGCGTTACCGTTAGCATTAGCGTTAGCATTAGCGTTAGCACCTGGTAACTTGGGGCTGTGAGTGGACTTCATGCAGGTTTAACATTTAAGCATTTGTCACACACTTTGAAAGACGCCGCCCCTCCTTCACTCGTAGCCCCGCCCCTGCCCCCGTAGCCCCGCCCCTTCCGCCGCGCCTCAGAATCCCGGTACGAAGGCTCGGTCACACCAACTGAACGCCACCAAACCGCAATACAACGTCAAGACGCAAAACTCTACAACGCTAAAGCTCATTGTCGCTGCGACAACGAGCACGAACAACGAACATGCACGGTCAAAGGTCAGAGGTCAAAGGTCAGAGGTCAAAGGTCAGATATTGCGACAGAATACGTTTCCCAACAGTCGAGTCATGGTCGGTTATGGCTTCAACGTGGAAGTTTTTTTGTTTTAAAGTAAAAACAGAAGTAATTAAAGCTAAAATAAAATAATAAGAAGTATATTTTTTAGGGGTTATATTTAATAATAATGAAAAACGTGATTCAGGAAGTGCGACGCCTGCGGGTTTAACTGGAACCCACTTATTCAGATCTGAGTCCCGTTGCTCTCCGGGCTCCGTCACTCCCCCTTCAGAGCGCGATCGCCGCACACTCGTGAGGACGGTTTGAACAGGGCCCAGGAGAGATCTCTAGATGACTCAAACACATTCCCGCATTAAGTTTGGTTCCAAAGTGCCGTTTTTGGACAGTTCCGTCACATTCGTCTTTGTCCAAAACGTTCTGAAACTCACGTCCGTTCGGATTCTGACGTCTCAGAGACAGAAGAAAACTCAGGAGAAATCACTTATTGCATTTTGTGAATACTTTTGTCCTTGGCTTTAAAATGATATGAGTCAGTCCTGGTTTAGTCCTGGTTTAGTCCTGGTTTAGTCCTGGTTTAGTCCTGGTTTAGTCCTGGTTCAGTCTTGGTTCAGTCCTGGTTTAGTCCTGGTTTAGTCCTGGTTTAGTCCTGGTTCAGTCCTGGTTCAGTCCTGGTTTAGTCCTGGTTTAGTCCTGGTTTAGTCCTGGTTTAGTCCTGGTTTAGTCCTGGTTCAGTCCTGGTTCAGTCCTGGTTCGGAGTCGTTCTCATTCGATCTTTTAAAATGATTTTAAATCAGTGAGTTTCCTTCAGGATTATTGCGTTGGCTGAAAGTTTGGAGTTGGTGAGTTTAAGTTTGGAGTTCGTGAGTTTGTCGCCCGTCGATTCTTCTCGACCCAAAACACAAACGCAGATTTAAACCTGGTGTGACCGAACCTTCAAAACCAAATCTACAAAACAAAACATTACAGAAATCACAACAGAAAACAGGAGAGGATCTGTACAAGTCTCCCTCGGGTTCCTCCAAAGGTTCCTCCTCAGGTTCCTCCAAAGGTTCCTCAGGTTCCTCCTCAGGTTCCCCCTCAGGTTCCTCCAAAGGTTCCTCAGGTTCCTCCTCACGTTCCCCCTCAGGTTCCTCCAAAGGTTCCTCAGGTTCCTCCTCACGTTCCCCCTCAGGTTCCTCCAAAGGTTCCTCAGGTTCCCCCTCAGGTTCCTCCTCAGGTTCCTCTTCAGGTTCCTCCTCAGGTTCCTCCAAAGCTTCCTCCTCAGGTCTGCCCTCCAGCATCATCCTCCCATCCCCCAGAGGACCCGGACCTGCTCCAGGCCCCGGACCTGCTCCAGGACCCGGACCTGCTCCAGGCCCCGGACCTGCTCCAGGCCCCGGACCTGCTCCAGGCCCCGGACCTGCTCCAGGCCCCGGACCTGCTCCAGGACCCGTTCTGGACCAAAGAGAATCCAGGAACCAGGAACGATTTCCCTCCACAGATCTGTTCGTCCGTGTTTCCTTGAGCGTCGGATCGGATCTCCAGTAAACGGGAGGAGGTTGAATCCCGTGTTTGCGTCTGAGGCGTGTGGGAGGGCATCTGGTCCTGGTCCACAAATAATCCACAAATGAGGAAATGTGAATGTTGGAATTTTGTTTCATAATTCAGATTTTTTTTAATCCTTAAAGTTAAAGCTCCTGAAGCACAAACTCTGAGCTTTAATCCATGTTCTGATGTCCGAATGTTCTGTTGTTCAGAGCTGGAGTTTGTTTCCTTCATGTTTGAGGAACTTTTTATTCTTCGTCTGTTACATCTGCAAAGCTCCAAACGCTCTGCTCCACCCTGTGATGTCATCAAGTGGGAGTTTCCAAGGCAACAGCTCCTTTTGCCTTTAGTTCAGCCGACATCAGCCACATTTATGTTTTCAAATCAGAATTAAAATCTTCTCTTTGGAGTTTCCATGGAAATAATAATATTGAGTTGAGGTTTCCATGGAAAGTGTTTACATGGACTTTTTAAAGAGGAACTCCGTTTGATCCAGAATTAAATCATTTTCATTTGGAATTAAATGATTTTTATTCAGAATTAAAGCTCTCAGTCATGTAAACGTGGCAGTCGGTGACTCCAGGACTGAAATGATCCAGGTGATTCTAGTGAAGGTGTGTGGAGTTTAAAAACACAGTGGAGCACTTCCTGTATCACCACACGATGACATCACGAGGTGGAACAGAGTGTTTTCAGTGTGTGTTAAATGTGTGAATGAAACAAAACGAAAAACAAAAAAGGTGTTTGTGACGAGGCAGCGACGTCAGAACATCTCAGAGTAAAATCCAGGACCTGTAACTTCTCCAACGTCTCAGGCTCGGTGAGATCGGGTGAGTCGTGGTCCTGGTTCCTGTGGCGGTTCCTGTGGCGGTTCTGTGGCGGTTCCTGTGTCGGTTCTGCGGCGGTTCCTGTGGCGGTTCTGTGGCGGTTCCTGCGGCGGTTCCTGTGGCGGTTCTGTGGCGGTTCCTGTGGCGGTTCTGCGGCGGTTCCTGTGGCGGTTCTGCGGCGGTTCCTGTGGCGGTTCTGTGGCGGTTCCTGCGGCGGTTCCTGTGGCGGTTCTGTGGCGGTTCCTGTGGCGGTTCTGTGGCGGTTCCTGCGGCGGTTCCTGTGGCGGTTCTGCGGCGGTTCCTGTGGCGGTTCTGTGGCGGTTCCTGCGGCGGTTCCTGTGGCGGTTCTGCGGCGGTTCCTGTGGCGGTTCTGTGGCGGTTCCTGTGGCGGTTCTGCGGCGGTTCCTGTGGCGGTTCTGCGGCGGTTCCTGTGGCGGTTCTGTGGCGGTTCCTGTGGCGGTTCTGTGGCGGTTCCTGTGGCGGGTCCTGCGGTGTTCAGACGGTGTTCAGACGAGCAGCGCGGCGAGGAGCGCGGCGGCGGCGGCGAGCAGGGGCGTGTTGCCGTGGCGACGCCCCGCCCCATTGCCCCCGGCGCACAGTTCGAACAGGCTCCCGCGGAAGTCCAGGTTCCTCGACTCCTTCTTCAGCTTCTCCCACATCTCCGTCGCCCCCTCCTGGCAGTCGGTGAGAGCGGTCGCCGCGCACGCGTGGAAGTTATCCCAGTACCTGCCACAAGGGGGAGCAGGGGTCAAACAGGGCTGAAACCGGACTGAAACAGGTCTAAAACTGGGCTCAAACTGGGCTAAAACTGGACTAAAACTGGACTAAAACTGGACTAAAACTGGACTAAAACTGGACTAAAACAGGGCTAAAACTGGACTAAAACTGGGCTAAAACTGGACTAAAACTGGACTAAAACAGGGCTAAAACAGGGCTAAAACTGGGCTAAAACAGGACTAAAACAGGACTAAACCAAAACTAAAACTGGGCTAAAGCAGGACTAAAACAGGATTAAAACAGGACTAAAACAGGGCTAAAACTGGACTAAAACAGGACTAAAACAGGACTAAAACTGAACTAAAACAGGACTAAAACTGGAGTAAAACAGGACTAAAACTGGGCTAAAACTGGACTAAAACTGGACTAAAACAGGACTAAAACTGGACTAAAACAGGACTAAAACTGAACTAAAACAGGACTAAAACTGGAGTAAAACAGGACTAAAACTGGGCTAAAACTGGACTAAAACTGGACTAAAACAGGACTAAAACTGGACTAAAACTGGACTAAAACAGGACTAAAACTGGACTAAAACTGGACTAAAACAGGGCTAAAACTGGACTAAAACTGGACTAAAACAGGACTAAAAGTGGACTAAAAGTGGACTAAAACTGGACTAAAACTGGACTAAAACAGGACTAAAACTGGACTAAAACTGGACTAAAACAGGACTAAAACAGGGCTAAAACTGGACTAAAACAGGACTAAAACAGGGCTAAAACTGGACTAAAACAGGACTAAAACAGGACTAAAACTGGGCTAAAACTGGACTAAAACAGGACTAAAACAGGACTAAAACTGGGCTAAAACTGGACTAAAACAGGACTAAAACTGGACTAAAACTGGACTAAAACTGGACTAAAACAGGACTAAAACTGGACTAAAACAGGACTAAAACTGGACTAAAACTGGACTAAAACTGGACTAAAACTGGACTAAAACTGGACTAAAACTGGACTAAAACAGGGCTAAAACTGGACTAAAACTGGACTAAAACAGGGCTAAAACTGGACTAAAACTGGGCTAAAACTGGACTAAAACTGGACTAAAACAGGGCTAAAACTGGACTAAACCTGGGCTAAAACTGGACTAAAACTGGACTAAAACAGGGCTAAAACTGGACTAAAACTGGACTAAAACAGGGCTAAAACAGGGCTAAAACTGGACTAAAACTGGACTAAAACAGGGCTAAAACTGGACTAAAACTGGACTAAAACAGGGCTAAAACTGGACTAAAACTGGACTAAAACTGGACTAAAACTGGACTAAAACTGGACTAAAACAGGGCTAAAACTGGACTAAAACTGGGCTAAAACTGGACTAAAACTGGACTAAAACAGGGCTAAAACTGGACTAAAACAGGACTAAAACTGGACTAAAACTGGACTAAAACTGGACTAAAACTGGACTAAAACTGGACTAAAACAGGGCTAAAACTGGACTAAAACTGGGCTAAAACTGGACTAAAACAGGGCTAAAACTGGACTAAAACTGGACTAAAACTGGACTAAAACTGGACTAAAACAGGACTAAAACTGGACTAAAACTGGACTAAAACTGGACTAAAACAGGACTAAAACTGGACTAAAACTGGACTAAAACTGGACTAAAACAGGACTAAAACTGGACTAAAACAGGACTAAAACTGGACTAAAACTGGACTAAAACTGGACTAAAACTGGACTAAAACAGGACTAAAACTGGACTAAAACAGGACTAAAACTGGACTAAAACTGGACTAAAACTGGACTAAAACAGGACTAAACCAAAACTAAAACTGGGCTAAAACAGGACTAAAACTGGACGAAAACAGGGCTAAAACTGGACTAAAACTGGGCTAAAACTGGACTAAAACAGGACTAAACCAAAACTAAAACTGGGCTAAAGCAGGACTAAAACAGGATTAAAACAGGACTAAAACAGGACTAAAACTGGACTAAAACAGGGCTAAAACTGGACTAAAACTGGACTAAAACAGGACTAAAACTGGACTAAAACAGGACTAAAAGTGGACTAAAAGTGGACTAAAACTGGACTAAAACAGGACTAAAACTGGACTAAAACAGGACTAAAACAGGGCTAAAACTGGACTAAAACTGGACTAAAACAGGGCTAAAACTGGACTAAAACAGGACTAAAACAGGACTAAAACTGGGCTAAAACTGGACTAAAACAGGACTAAAACAGGACTAAAACTGGGCTAAAACTGGACTAAAACAGGACTAAAACAGGACTAAAACTGGACTAAAACAGGACTAAAACTGGACTAAAACTGGACTAAAACAGGACTAAAACTGGACTAAAACAGGACTAAAACTGGACTAAAACTGGACTAAAACAGGACTAAAACAGGACTAAAACTGGACTAAAACTGGACTAAAACAGGACTAAAACTGGACTAAAACTGGACTAAAACAGGACTAAAACTGGACTAAAACTGGACTAAAACAGGACTAAAACAGGACTAAAACTGGGCTAAAACTGGACTAAAACAGGACTAAAACAGGACTAAAACTGGGCTAAAACTGGACTAAAACAGGACTAAAACAGGACTAAAACTGGACTAAAACAGGACTAAAACTGGACTAAAACTGGACTAAAACAGGACTAAAACTGGACTAAAACAGGACTAAAACAGGACTAAAACTGGACTAAAACAGGACTAAAACTGGACTAAAACTGGACTAAAACAGGACTAAAACAGGACTAAAACAGGACTAAAACTGGACTAAAACAGGACTAAAACAGGACTAAAACTGGACTAAAACAGGACTAAAACTGGACTAAAACTGGACTAAAACAGGACTAAACCAAAACTAAAACTGGGCTAAAACAGGACTAAAACTGGACTAAAACTGGACGAAAACAGGGCTAAAACTGGACTAAAACTGGGCTAAAACTGGACTAAAACAGGACTAAAACTGGGCTAAAACTGGACTAAAACAGGACTAAAACAGGACTAAAACTGGACTAAAACTGGACTAAAACAGGACTAAAAGTGGACTAAAAGTGGACTAAAACTGGACTAAAACAGGACTAAAACTGGACTAAAACAGGACTAAAACAGGGCTAAAACTGGACTAAAACTGGACTAAAACAGGACTAAAACTGGGCTAAAACTGGACTAAAACAGGACTAAAACTGGGCTAAAACTGGACTAAAACAGGACTAAAACAGGACTAAAACTGGACTAAAACAGGACTAAAACTGGACTAAAACTGGACTAAAACAGGACTAAAACAGGACTAAAACTGGGCTAAAACTGGACTAAAACTGGACTAAAACAGGACTAAAACAGGACTAAAACTGGACTAAAACAGGACTAAAACTGGACTAAAACAGGACTAAAACAGGACTAAAACTGGGCTAAAACTGGACTAAAACTGGACTAAAACTGGACTAAAACAGGACTAAAACTGGACTAAAACAGGACTAAAACAGGACTAAAACTGGACTAAAACAGGACTAAAACAGGACTAAAACAGGACTAAAACTGGACTAAAACAGGACTAAAACTGGACTAAAACTGGACTAAAACTGGACTAAAACAGGACTAAAACTGGACTAAAACTGGACTAAAACTGGACTAAAACAGGACTAAAACTGGACTAAAACAGGACTAAAACAGGACTAAAACTGGACTAAAACTGGACTAAAACTGGACTAAAACAGGACTAAAACTGGACTAAAACTGGACTAAAACAGGACTAAAACTGGACTAAAACTGGACTAAAACAGGACTAAAACTGGGCTAAAACTGGACTAAAACAGGACTAAAACAGGGCTAAAACTGGACTAAAACTGGACTAAAACAGGACTAAAACTGGACTAAAACTGGACTAAAACAGGACTAAAACTGGACTAAACCAGAACTAAAACTGGGCTAAAACTGAACTAAAACACGACTAAAACTGGACTAAAACTGGACTAAAACTGGACTAAAACAGGACTAAAACTGGACTAAAACTGGACTAAAACTGGACTAAAACTGGACTAAAACAGGACTAAAACTGGGCTAAAACTGGACTAAAACAGGACTAAAACTGGGCTAAAACTGGACTAAAACAGGACTAAAACAGGACTAAAACTGGACTAAAACAGGACTAAAACTGGACTAAAACTGGACTAAAACAGGACTAAAACTGGACTAAAACTGGACTAAAACTGGACTAAAACTGGACTAAAACTGGACTAAAACAGGACTAAAACTGGACTAAAACTGGACTAAAACAGGACTAAAACTGGACTAAAACTGGACTAAAACAGGACTAAAACAGCACTAAAACTGGACTAAAACAGGACTAAAACTGGACTAAAACAGGACTAAAACAGGACTAAAACTGGGCTAAAACTGGACTAAAACAGGGCTAAAACTGGACTAAAACTGGACTAAAACTGGACTAAAACTGGACTAAAACTGGACTAAAACAGGACTAAAACTGGACTAAACCAGAACTAAAACTGAACTAAAACAGGACTAAAACAGGACTAAAACTGGACTAAAACTGGACTAAAACAGGACTAAAACAGGACTAAAACTGGACTAAAACTGGACTAAACCAGAACTAAAACAGGACTAAAACAGGACTGAACCAGGACTAAAACAGGACTAAAACAGGACTAAAACAGGACTGAACCAGGACTAAAACAGGACTAAAACAGGACTAAAACAGGACTGAACC
>CM060674.1:32971170-32998670 GCA_030686955.1 Odontamblyopus rebecca
GAGAAAAACTACCACCGTTTGCACTTAAAATAAGAAAAACTACCACCGTTTGCATAAAATGAGAAAAACTACCACCGTTTGCACTTAAAATAAGAAAAACTACCACCGTTTGCACTTAAAATAAGAAGAAAAACTACCACCGTTTGCACTTAAAATAAGAAAAAACTACCACCGTTTGCACTTAAAAATGAGAAAAACTACCACCGTTTGCACTTAAAATGAGAAAAACTACCACCGTTTGCACTTAAAATGAGAAAAACTACCACCGTTTGCACTTAAAATAAGAAAAACTACCACCGTTTGCACTTAAAATAAGAAAAACTACCACCGTTTGCACTTAAAATGAGAAAAACTACCACCGTTTGCACTTAAAATGAGAAAAACTACCACCGTTTGCACTTAAAATGAGAAAAACTACCACCGTTTGCACTTAAAATGAGAAAAACTACCACCGTTTGCACTTAAAATGAGAAAAACTACCACCGTTTGCACTTAAAATAAGAAGAAAAACTACCACCGTTTGCACTTAAAATGAGAAAAACTACCACCGTTTGCACTTAAAATAAGAAAAACTACCACCGTTTGCACTTAAAATGAGAAAAACTACCACCGTTTGCACTTAAAATGAGAAAAACTACCACCGTTTGCACTTAAAATAAGAAAAACTACCACCGTTTGCACTTAAAATAAGAAAAACTACCACCGTTTGCACTTAAAATGAGAAAAACGACCACTTTTGTCCCAAAACAAATGTGCGTTTGTGCCTCTTTCCTGTGGCCGCTCAGACTGGGGGAAGTGAGTGGTTCTGTATAAATCTGTGGAGAAACAGGAAAAGGAAAATGTGCTTTTTAAATCACCTTTCAGACCATCTTGAAACTTTTTTGGAATCTAATGTGTGTGTAACGATATCCAAGTCTCATGATACGATACGATACGATACTGTCTGAACCTCACGGTACGATATTTATCCCGATATGGTGGGAAAACTCAGGATGTCCTGATGTTCTCCAGAGGAACAGACTGTGAAACGCTTCAGGCGTTTGGTGAAACATTTACTGTCATTAGAGACGGAACCAAATCCAAATCTACTGGACCAGATTCACACCATAAACATTTCACCAAACCAGATTTATGACAATAGAAAACTGTGAATCTGCCACTTTTTCCTCTAAAAATGCTTCACAGACTTAATCCACAGAATGAAGATGTAAAAGTGTTAGAACAGTTATTTCTTCATGTTTCTGCACTGAAACGGAGCAAAGGATCATGGTCTATGTAGTTCCCTCTGTTTTCTGCACTGAAACGGAGCAAAGGATCATGGTCTATGTAGTTCCCTCTGTTTTCTGCACTGAAACGGAGCAAAGGATCATGGTCTATGTAGTTGTTGTGAGTTTTAAGGAGAGTTTTAGCTTGTGGGAGTGTGAACAGCTCTTCTAAACTCACGTTGGTGAATATTTAGGACGCTGTGGACCTCTGTGAACTGTTTTTGTTTCTTTTTGACAGTAAAATTCAGATCCCGCGACATTAAAATGAAACTTGAGAAGGAACCGAGAGGAACAGAATGTGGAACATGTGGTTGTGGAGGACGGGGTCTTACGAGCAGATGCGGTGCAGGTTCTGCCGGTCGTCCAGGTCCTGGGGGTAGTTTGCCATGTTGTCCCCGAGCTTCAGGAGGCAGTCGGAGAATCCTCTGAAGACCGAGTCACAGTGGCCCGTCCCCACCACCGTGTGCACCAGCGAGACTGCAGAGAGAGAGAGAGAGTTAAACTACAGACTACAGACTGCAGAGAGAGAGAGAGTCAAACTACAGACTACAGACTGCAGACTGCAGAGAGAGAGAGTCAAACTACAGACTACAGACTGCAGACTGCAGAGAGAGAGAGTTAAACTACAGACTACAGACTGCAGAGAGAGAGAGAGAGTTAAACTACAGACTACAGACTGCAGAGAGAGAGAGAGTTAAACTACAGACTACAGACTGCAGAGAGAGAGAGAGAGTTAAACTACAGACTACAGACTGCAGAGAGAGAGAGAGTTAAACTACAGACTACAGACTGCAGACTGCAGAGAGAGAGAGTCAAACTACAGACTACAGACTGCAGACTGCAGAGAGAGAGAGTCAAACTTCAGACTACAGAGAGAGAGAGTCAAACTTCAGACTACAGACTGCAGAGAGAGAGAGTTAAACTACAGACTACAGACTGCAGACTGCAGAGATAGAGAGTCAAACGACAGACTACAGACTGCAGACTGCACAGACATAGAGACAAACTACAGACTGCAGAGAGAGAGAGTCAAACTACAGACTACAGACTGCAGACTGCAGAGAGAGAGAGTCAAACTACAGACTACAGACTGCAGAGAGAGAGAGAGTTAAACTACAGACTACAGACTGCAGAGAGAGAGAGAGTTAAACTACAGACTACAGACTGCAGACTGCAGAGAGAGAGAGTTAAACTACAGACTACAGACTGCAGAGAGAGAGAGTCAAACTACAGACTACAGACTGCAGACTGCAGAGAGAGAGAGTCAAACTACAGACTACAGAGAGAGAGAGTCAAACTGCAGACTGCAGAGAGAGAGAGTCAAACTTCAGACTACAGAGAGAGAGAGTCAAACTGCAGACTGCAGAGAGAGAGAGTTAAACTACAGACTACAGACTGCAGAGAGAGAGAGAGTCAAACTACAGACTACAGACTGCAGACTGCAGAGAGAGAGAGTTAAACTACAGACTACAGACTGCAGAGAGAGAGAGAGTCAAACTACAGACTACAGACTGCAGACTGCAGAGAGAGAGAGTCAAACTTCAGACTACAGAGAGAGAGAGTCAAACTTCAGACTACAGACTGCAGACTGCAGAGAGAGAGAGAGTTAAACTACAGACTACAGACTGCAGACTGCAGAGAGAGAGAGAGTTAAACTACAGACTACAGACTGCAGACTGCAGAGAGAGAGAGAGTTAAACTACAGACTACAGACTGCAGACTGCAGAGAGAGAGAGTCAAACTACAGACTACAGACTGCAGACTGCAGAGAGAGAGAGTCAAACTTCAGACTACAGACTGCAGACTGCAGAGAGAGAGAGTCAAACTTCAGACTACAGACTGCAGACTGCAGAGAGAGAGAGTCAAACTTCAGACTACAGACTGCAGACTGCAGAGAGAGAGTCAAACTTCAGACTACAGACTGCAGACTGCAGAGAGAGAGAGTCAAACTACAGACTACAGACTGCAGACTGCAGAGAGAGAGAGTCAAACTTCAGACTACAGACTGCAGACTGCAGAGAGAGAGAGTCAAACTACAGACTACAGACTGCAGACTGCAGAGAGAGAGTCAAACTTCAGACTACAGACTGCAGACTGCAGAGAGAGAGAGTCAAACTTCAGACTACAGACTGCAGACTGCAGAGAGAGAGAGAGTCAAACTACAGACTACAGACTGCAGACTGCAGAGAGAGAGAGTCAAACTACAGACTACAGACTGCAGACTGCAGAGAGAGAGAGTCAAACTACAGACTACAGACTGCAGACTGCAGAGAGAGAGAGTCAAACTTCAGACTACAGACTGCAGACTGCAGAGAGAGAGTCAAACTACAGACTACAGACTGCAGACTGCAGAGAGAGAGAGTCAAACTTCAGACTACAGACTGCAGACTGCAGAGAGAGAGAGTCAAACTTCAGACTACAGACTGCAGACTGCAGAGAGAGAGAGTCAAACTACAGACTACAGACTGCAGACTGCAGAGAGAGAGAGTCAAACTACAGACTACAGACTGCAGACTGCAGAGAGAGAGTCAAACTACAGACTACAGACTGCAGACTGCAGAGAGAGAGAGTCAAACTACAGACTACAGACTGCAGACTGCAGAGAGAGAGAGTCAAACTACAGACTACAGACTGCAGACTGCAGAGAGAGAGAGTCAAACTACAGACTACAGACTGCAGAGAGAGAGAGTCAAACTACAGACTACAGACTGCAGACTGCAGAGAGAGAGAGTCAAACTACAGACTACAGACTGCAGAGAGAGAGAGTCAAACTACAGACTACTGCAGAGAGAGAGAGTCAAACTACAGACTACAGACTGCAGAGAGAGAGAGTCAAACTACAGACTACAGACTGCAGACTGCAGAGAGAGAGAGTCAAACTTCAGACTACAGACTGCAGACTGCAGAGAGAGAGAGTCAAACTACAGACTACAGACTGCAGACTGCAGAGAGAGAGAGTCAAACTTCAGACTACAGACTGCAGACTGCAGAGAGAGAGAGTCAAACTACAGACTACAGACTGCAGACTGATTCTATAGATAGTCAAACTACAGACTGCAGACTGCAGAGAGAGAGAGTCAAACTTCAGACTACAGACTGCAGACTGCAGAGAGAGAGAGTCAAACTACAGACTACAGACTGCAGACTGCAGAGAGAGAGAGTCAAACTACAGACTACAGACTGCAGACTGCAGAGAGAGAGATACAAACTACAGACTAAAGACTGCAGAGAGAGAGTCAAACTACAGACTACAGAGAGAGAGAGTCAAACTTCAGACTACAGACTGCAGACTGCAGAGAGAGAGAGTCAAACTACAGACTACAGACTGCAGACTGCAGAGAGAGAGAGTCAAACTTCAGACTACAGACTGCAGACTGCAGAGAGAGAGAGTCAAACTTCAGACTACAGACTGCAGACTGCAGAGAGAGAGAGAGTCAAACTACAGACTACAGACTGCAGAGAGAGAGAGAGTCAAACTACAGACTACAGACTGCAGACTGCAGAGAGAGAGAGTCAAACTACAGACTACAGACTGCAGACTGCAGAGAGAGAGAGTCAAACTACAGACTACAGACTGCAGACTGCAGAGAGAGAGAGTCAAACTACAGACTACAGACTGCAGACTGCAGAGAGAGAGAGTCAAACTACAGACTACAGACTGCAGACTGCAGAGAGAGAGTTAAACTACAGACTACAGACTGCAGACTGCAGAGAGAGAGAGTCAAACTTCAGACTACAGACTGCAGACTGCAGAGAGAGAGAGTCAAACTACAGACTACAGACTGCAGACTGCAGAGAGAGAGAGTCAAACTTCAGACTACAGACTGCAGACTGCAGAGAGAGAGAGTCAAACTACAGACTACAGACTGCAGACTGCAGAGAGAGAGAGTCAAACTACAGACTACAGACTGCAGACTGCAGAGAGAGAGAGTCAAACTTCAGACTACAGAGAGAGAGAGTCAAACTTCAGACTACAGACTGCAGACTGCAGAGAGAGAGAGTCAAACTTCAGACTACAGAGAGAGAGAGTCAAACTTCAGACTACAGAGAGAGAGAGTCAAACTACAGACTGCAGAGAGAGAGAGAGTTAAACTACAGACTACAAACTACAGACTGCAGAGAGAGAGAGAGTTAAACTACAGACTACAAACTACAGACTGCAGAGAGAGAGAGTCAAACTACAGACTACAGACTACGGACTGCAGAGAGAGAGAGTCAAACTACAGACTACAGACTGCAGAGAGAGAGAGTCAAACTACAGACTACAGACTGCAGAGAGAGAGAGTCAAACTACAGACTACAGACTGCAGAGAGAGAGAGTCAAACTACAGACTACAGACTGCAGAGAGAGAGTCAAACTACAGACTGCAGAGAGAGAGAATCAAACTACAGACTACAGACTGCAGAGAGAGAGAGTCAAACTACAGACTACAGACTACAGAGAGAGAGAGTCAAACTACAGACTACAGACTGCAGAGAGAGAGAGTCAAACTACAGACTACAGACTGCAGAGAGAGAGAGAGTCAAAATACAGACTACAGACTGCAGAGAGAGAGAGTCAAACTACAGACTACAGACTACAGAGAGAGAGAGTCAAACTACAGAGAGAGAGAGTCAAACTACAGACTACAGACTGCAGAGAGAGAGAGTCAAACTACAGACTACAGAGAGAGAGAGTCAAACTACAGACTACAGACTGCAGAGAGAGAGAGTCAAACTACAGACTACAGACTGCAGAGAGAGAGAGAGTCAAACTACAGACTGCAGAGAGAGAGTCAAACTACAGACTACAGACTGCAGAGAGAGAGAGTCAAACTACAGACTGCAGAGAGAGAGAGTCAAACTACAGACTACAGACTGCAGAGAGAGAGTCAAACTACAGACTACAGACTGCAGAGAGAGAGAGTCAAACTACAGACTACAAACTACAGACTGCAGAAAGAGAGAGTCAAACTACAGACTGCAGAGAGAGAGAGTCAAACTACAGACTACAGACTGCAGAGAGAGAGAGTCAAACTACAGACTACAAACTACAGACTGCAGAGAGAGAGAGTCAAACTACAGACTACAAACTACAGAGAGAGAGAGTCAAACTACAGACTACAGACTACAGAGAGAGAGAGTCAAACTACAGACTACAAACTACAGACTGCAGAGAGAGACAGTCAAACTACAGACTACAAACTACAGAGAGAGAGAGTTAAACTACAGACTACAAACTACAGAGAGAGAGAGTCAGAGGGAACAAACTACAAACTACAGACTGCAGAGAGAGAGAGTCAGAGGGGAACCAACTACAGACTGCAGAGAGAGAGAGTCAGAGGGAACAAACTACAGACTGCAGAGAGAGAGAGTCAGAGGGAACAAACTACAAACTACAGACTGCAGAGAGAGAGAGTCAGAGGGAACAAACTACAGACTACAGACTGCAGAGAGAGAGAGTCAGAGGGAACAAACTACAAACTACAGACTGCAGAGAGAGAGAGTCAAACTACAGACTGCAGAGAGAGAGAGTCAAACTACAGACTGCAGAGAGAGAGAGTCAAACTACAGACTACAAACTACAGACTGCAGAGAGAGAGAGTCAAACTACAGACTACAAACTACAGAGAGAGAGAGTCAAACTACAGACTACAGACTGCAGAGAGAGAGAGTCAAACTACAGACTACAAACTACAGACTGCAGAGAGAGAGAGTCAAACTACAGACTACAAACTACAGAGAGAGAGAGTTAAACTACAGACTACAAACTACAGAGAGAGAGAGTCAGAGGGAACAAACTACAAACTACAGACTGCAGAGAGAGAGAGTCAGAGGGAACAAACTACAGACTGCAGAGAGAGAGAGTCAGAGGGAACAAACTACAAACTACAGACTGCAGAGAGAGAGAGTCAGAGGGGAACCAACTACAGACTACAGACTGCAGAGAGAGAGAGTCAGAGGGAACAAACTACAGACTGCAGAGAGAGAGAGTCAGAGGGAACAAACTACAAACTACAGACTGCAGAGAGAGAGAGTCAGAGGGAACAAACTACAGACTACAGACTGCAGAGAGAGAGAGTCAGAGGGAACAAACTACAAACTACAGACTGCAGAGAGAGAGAGTCAAACTACAGACTACAAACTACAGACTGCAGAGAGAGAGAGTCAAACTACAGACTACAAACTACAGAGAGAGTCAAACTACAGACTACAGACTGCAGAGAGAGAGAGTCAAACTACAGACTACAAACTACAGACTGCAGAGAGAGAGAGTCAAACTACAGACTACAAACTACAGAGAGAGAGAGTTAAACTACAGACTACAAACTACAGAGAGAGAGAGTCAGAGGGAACAAACTACAAACTACAGACTGCAGAGAGAGAGAGTCAAAGGGGAACCAACTACAAACTACAGACTGCAGAGAGAGAGAGTCAGAGGGAACAAACTACAGACTGCAGAGAGAGAGAGTCAGAGGGAACAAACTACAAACTACAGACTGCAGAGAGAGAGAGTCAGAGGGAACAAACTACAGACTACAGACTGCAGAGAGAGAGAGTCAAACTACAGACTACAAACTACAGACTGCAGAGAGAGAGAGTCAAACTACAGACTACAAACTACAGAGAGAGAGAGTCAGAGGGAACAAACTACAGACTGCAGAGAGAGAGAGTCAAACTACAGACTACAAACTACAGAGAGAGAGAGTCAGAGGGAACAAACTACAGACTGCAGAGAGAGAGAGTCAGAGGGAAACAAACTACAAACTGCAGAGAGACGACACGTCAGAGGGAAACAAACTACAAACTGCAGAGAGACGACACGTCAGAGGGAAACAAACTACAAACTGCAGAGAGACGACACGTCAGAGGGAAACAAACTACAAACTGCAGAGAGACGACACGTCAGAGGGAAACTACAAACATGGAGGTCAGCAGTTCAAAATTCCTCAATCTGCACCCGACCTGTTTTCCAACAGAATTGAAAAATAATTCCGCACCTGATCCGACCCGATATAAATACAAACCAAACCCCAGGGTCGGGTAGAGCAGGTCAGAGGTCAGAGGTCACAGAGGGGTCACACTTTCACACACAAACTGACCTGGAGCCAGAGTCCATGGAGCCTGCACACGAACCTGTGTGAAGTCGCCTCAAACTCAAACCTACAAAAACTGAGTCAGTCGTTTGTGCTGCAGAAAGTTCAGTTTGTGATTCTGGTTCTTCAGATATTCACAGTTTTATTTTGGTCGATGACGTCGTCCAGAACCTCAGAATGTGAAACAGCCTCAAAACAGAAGAAAATGATGTCAAACGTTTGTATTTGGTTTGTGCTGTTTTGTGCTGTGACAGTTTCATTTGTGTGAGTTTATTTCTAAAATTCTTCATTATTATTTCTGTGGTAATTACAGGACGTCATTTCTGCTCAGCTGACGGAGACAAACTCCACAAAACTAGAGAAGAGAAACGACCTGAGGCTGTGAAACGACCTGAGGCTGTGAAACGACCTGAGGCTGAGGAAAAGTCTGTTTGTCTTTAGTCATTTGCTTTTGCTTCAGATTTTGTAATAACACAGACTTTTCCTCAGCCTCAGGTCGTTTCACAGCCTCAGGTCGTTTCACAGCCTCAGGTCGTTTCACAGCCTCAGGTCGTTTCACAGCCTCAGGTCGTTTCTAGGAACCAGAATCACACAAACAAAACTTTTTGCAGCACAAACGACTGACGGAGTTTGTGTAGGTTGGAGTTTGGTGGGCGGCTTCACTCAGGTTGAACACGCCCATGAGCACTTCCTGTTTGTATCTCCAGTCCGAGGGTCTGACCCGTAGCCCGTATATGGCCACATTACAAACAGGAAGTGCTCCAGGCGGCTCTTCCGGCTCTTCTGACTCCGGCTCCTCTGGACCTGCTGCTGTGTCATTTTGCTCTTAAATGTGAATCTGAAGCTCTACAGGATCCTCGGTGTTTTTCTCTGTTTTGTCCATCAAAAAAATCCTGTTCCTCTCACAAAGTCTGACTCCAGATTCTCTCCTGTGAGCGCTGGCCTCAGTGAGCTTCATTTGACTGGTGAACATTTCTGTTACAGACTGTGGTCCAACCCACAACCTGCTGATTGGGCTAAAAAGTGATCCAGGTCTAAACCCAGTCTAAACCCGGTCTAACCCCGGTCTAACCCCGGTCTAACCCCGGTCTAACCCAGGTCTAAACCCGGTCTAACCCTGGTCTAACCCCGGTCTAAACCCGGTCTAACCCAGGTCTAAACCCGGTCTAACCCAGGTCTAAACCCGGTCTAACCCAGGTCTAAACCCGGTCTAACCCCGGTCTAACCCCGGTCTAACCCCGGTCTAAACCCGGTCTAACCCAGGTCTAAACCCGGTCTAACCCCGGTCTAAACCCGGTCTAACCCCGGTCTAACCCCGGTCTAAACCCGGTCTAAACCCGGTCTAACCCAGGTCTAAACCCGGTCTAACCCAGGTCTAAACCCGGTCTAACCCTGGTCTAAACCCGGTCTAACCCTGGTCTAAACCCGGTCTAAACCCAGTCTAAACCCGGTCTAACCCAGGTCTAAACCCGGTCTAACCCTGGTCTAAACCCGGTCTAAACCCAGTCTAAACCCGGTCTAACCCAGGTCTAAACCCGGTCTAACCCAGGTCTAAACCCGGTCTAACCCAGGTCTAAACCCGGTCTAACCCTGGTCTAACCCCGGTCTAAACCCGGTCTAACCCAGGTCTAAACCCGGTCTAACCCAGGTCTAAACCCGGTCTAACCCAGGTCTAAACCCGGTCTAACCCCGGTCTAACCCCGGTCTAACCCCGGTCTAAACCCGGTCTAACCCAGGTCTAAACCCGGTCTAACCCCGGTCTAAACCCGGTCTAACCCCGGTCTAACCCCGGTCTAAACCCGGTCTAACCCCGGTCTAAACCCGGTCTAACCCAGGTCTAAACCCGGTCTAACCCTGGTCTAAACCCGGTCTAACCCTGGTCTAAACCCGGTCTAAACCCAGTCTAAACCCGGTCTAACCCAGGTCTAAACCCGGTCTAACCCTGGTCTAAACCCGGTCTAAACCCAGTCTAAACCCGGTCTAACCCAGGTCTAAACCCGGTCTAACCCAGGTCTAAACCCGGTCTAACCCAGGTCTAAACCCGGTCTAACCCTGGTCTAACCCCGGTCTAAACCCGGTCTAACCCAGGTCTAAACCCGGTCTAACCCAGGTCTAAACCCGGTCTAACCCAGGTCTAAACCCGGTCTAACCCCGGTCTAACCCCGGTCTAACCCCGGTCTAAACCCGGTCTAACCCAGGTCTAAACCCGGTCTAACCCCGGTCTAAACCCGGTCTAACCCTGGTCTAACCCTGGTCTAAACCCGGTCTAAACCCGGTCTAACCCCGGTCTAAACCCGGTCTAACCCCGGTCTAACCCCGGTCTAACCCCGGTCTAACCCCGGTCTAACCCCGGTCTAAACCCGGTCTAACCCCGGTCTAACCCCGGTCTAACCCCGGTCTAACCCCGGTCTAACCCCGGTCTAACCCCGGTCTAAACCCGGTCTGTCAGGTTGAGCTCTTGTTAGTCTCTGATGATTCTGTTTCCGTCAGAGTCGCTGAGCCGAACGTGCACAGGCCTGCCCCCGTGCACGCCCCTCTCGTGCACGCCCCTCTCACACACACACAGGGCCATGTGCACGCCCCTCACGTGCACGCCCCTCTCACACACACACAGGGCCATGTGCACGCCCCTCACGTGCACGCCCTCTCTCCCACACCCCGGGCCCTGTGCACGCCCCTCACGTGCACGCCCCTCTCACACACACACAGGGCCATGTGCACGCCCCTCACGTGCACGCCCTCTCGTGCGCGCCCTCAGGAGGCGACACATGTTCAATCAATGAAACACAAACTATTAACCAGCCGCAATCACCGACGCACTGACCGAATCCTCCCCCCAAATCAGACCTGGTTCAGTCCTGGTTCAGTCCTGGTTCAGTCCTGGTTCAGTCCTGGTTCAGTCCTGCTTTAGTCCTGCTTTAGTCCTGGTTCAGTCCTGGTTCAGTCCTGCTTTAGTCCTGCTTTAGTCCTGGTTCAGTCCTGGTTCAGTCCTGGTTCAGTCCTGGTTTAGTCCTGCTTTAGTCCTGGTTCAGTCCTGGTTCAGTCCTGGTTTAGTCCTGGTTCTCGCTGTAAAAGTTGGATGAATAAATCATGTCTCGATTCATGACTCTAAACTGAACAAATGTGAATTTTAAACAGCGAGGGAGGGCATCTGACACACAGGGGGAGGGCATCTGACACACAGGGAGGGCATCTGACACAGGGGGAGGGCATCTGACACACAGGGGGAGGGCATCTGACACACGGGGAGGGCATCTGACACAGGGGGGATCGTTACGCACACACATGTTACGCACACACACGTTACGCACACACACGTTACGCACACACACGTTACGCACACACACGTTACGCACAAACACGTTACGCACACACGTTACGCACACACACGTTACGCACACACACGTTACGCACACACACGTTACGCACACACACGTTACGCACACACGTTACGCACAAACACGTTACGCACAAACACGTTACGCACACACACGTTACGCACACACACGTTACGCACACACGTTACGCACACACGTTACGCACACACACGTTACGCACACACGTTACGCACACACACGTTACGCACACACACGTTACGCACACACGTTACGCACACACGTTACGCACACACACGTTACGCACACACACGTTACGCAGAGGAAAACAAATTCAAAACAAATCCAGGAAAAAAACAAGACTGAACCAGGATTCGTTCATTTGTTTTTTTGTGCAAATAAAAAAAACACTCAAATAAAACCCTGAGACCGAACCGCGGGAAAGGCCCTGCTGACGTCACAAACGGCCGCCTGTTTTGCCTCGTGGCGTTTGTCCATTTTCTCTCATCAAATATTAAAGCCGTGAGCGCGCGCGTCTGGAGCCGGTCGATATCCGGCTCTCGTTCCCCAAATCATCTCTGCAAATGAGCGAGCGAAGTGCGCATGCGCAGACCCATTCACAAATCCCCGCGGTGTTTTCACCTCCAGTGTTCGCGTTTTTTACTCGTTTTTTACACGTAAATCTCCCTCCCTCTTCCTCTGTTTCTTTCTTTCTCTCTTCTGGAGGTCAGGTTCAGGTTTTCCTTTGACCCAGATTCAAACTCGGATCATTTAAATTCAAAATACAAAAATATGAACGACTTTTGACACGTGGATTATTTATTATTATTATTATTATTATTATTGTTATTATTATTATTATTATTATTGTTATTATTATTATTATTGTTATTATTATTATTATTATTATTATTATTATTATTGTTATTATTATTATTATTATTATTATTATTATTATTATTATTGTTATTATTATTATTATTATTATTATTATTATTATTGTTATTATTATTATTATTATTATTATTATTATTATTATTATTATTATTATTGTTATTATTATTATTATTATTATTATTATTATTATTATTATTATTATTATTATTATTATTATTATTGTTATTATTATTATTGTTATTATTATTATTATTATTATTATTATTATTATTGTTATTATTATTATTATTATTATTATTATTATTATTATTATTATTATTATTGTTATTATTATTATTATTATTATTATTATTATTATCCAGTCACACACACAATAGTTTGGAATTAAAACTACAATTAGAATGAACACTATAATAATAACTCCAGACTCTGGTGTTATTGTGAATTCGTAATAATTCGTAATATTGAAATTGGACGAGTGTCTCTGAGGTTCGCTCGTCTAAACTGCGGCCTCCGTCATAAAGAGAAAATCAAATAAAGCTCCAAAAGACTCGGATCAAAGAGCCGAGTCTCGTGCCAATGTTCGGTTTGTGTCCGCGCGCCTCACGCCGCACTGCAGATCCCCCCGACCTGGTTTAGACCTGGTTTAGTCCTGGTTTAGACCTGCTTTAGACCTGGTTTAGTACTGGTTTAGACCTGGTTTAGTCCTGGTTTAGACCTGGTTTAGATCTGGTTTAGACCTGGTTTAGTCCTGGTTTAGTCCTGGTTTAGTCCTGGTTTAGCCCTGGTTTAGATCTGGTTTAGACCTGGTTTAGATCTGGTTTAAATCTGGTTTAGACCTGGTTTAGACCTGGTTTAGATCTGGTTTAGACCTGGTTTAGACCTGGTTTAGATCTGGTTTAGATCTGGTTTAGACCTGGTTTAGATCTGGTTTAGATCTGGTTTAGACCTGGTTTAGACCTGGTTTAGACCTGGTTTAGACCTGGTTTAGATCTGGTTTAGTCCTGGTGAATAAAAGAATAAACCCAAACTCAGACTCAGAGTGACGCGTGAAACCTGCAGGTCCTGGTCCTGGTCTGGTCCTGGTCTGGTCCTGGTCTGGTCCTGGTCTGGTCCTGGTCTGGTCCTGGTCCTGGTCCAGGTCTGGTCCTGGTCTGGTCCTGGTCCTGGCCTGGTCCAGGTCCAGGTCTGGTCCTGGTCTGGTCCTGGTCCTGGCCTGGTCCAGGTCCAGGTCTGGTCCTGGTCCTGGTCTGGTCCTGGTCCTGGCCTGGTCCAGGTCCAGGTCCAGGCTTTTGTTCAGTGCAGGAGCGCGAGGAGGGGCGGGGCGGGGGGGGGCGGGGGGGGGGTTTTCCCCTCGTGAGCGCGCACACCCGGCGAGCACGCGCACACACGGAGATTCTCACCTCGTGCACGCGCTTTGGCCCAGAATGAGAAAAAGCGAAAAGACTTTGGACTAAAACATGAGGCACAAACACATTTAGGCCGAAGAGAAAATCTGACACTGAATTCTTCTGAATCAAAGTGAACGACGCGCGAGGAAAACCAGAACTGAACCAGGACTGAACCAGGACTAGACCAGGACTGAACCAGGACTAGACCAGGACTAGACCAGGACTAGACCAGGACTGAACCAGGACTAGACCAGGACTAGACCAGGACTAGACCAGGATTAGACCAGGACTGAACCAGGACTGAACCAGGACTGAACCAGGACTGAACCAGGACTAGACCAGGACTAGACCAGGACTAGACCAGGACTAGACCAGGACTAGACCAGGACTGAACCAGGACTGAACCAGGACTGAACCAGGACTGAACCAGGACTAGACCAGGACTAGACCAGGACTAGACCAGGACTAGACCAGGACTAGACCAGGACTGAACCAGGACTGAACCAGGACTGAACCAGGACTGAACCAGGACTAGACCAGGACTAGACCAGGACTAGACCAGGACTAGACCAGGACTAGACCAGGACTGAACCAGAACTGAACCAGGACTGAACCAGGACTGAACCAGGACTGAACCAGGACTAGACCAGGACTGAACCAGGACTGAACCAGGACTGAACCAGGACTAAACCAGGACTAAACCAGGACTAGACCAGGACTGAACCAAGACTGAACCAGGACTGAACCAGGACTAAACCAGGACTAAACCAGGACTAGACCAGGACTGAACCAGAACTGAACCAGGACTGAACCAGGACTGAACCAGGACTGAACCAGGACTAGACCAGGACTGAACCAGGACTGAACCAGGACTGAACCAGGACTAAACCAGGACTAGACCAGGACTAGACCAGGACTGAACCAGGACTGAACCAGGACTGAACCAGGACTAAACCAGGACTAAACCAGGACTAGACCAGGACTGAACCAGGACTGAACCAGGACTGAACCAGGACTAGACCAGGACTGAACCAGGACTGAACCAGGACTGAACCAGGACTAGACCAGGACTAGACCAGGATTAGACCAGGACTGAACCAGGACTGAACCAGGACTAGACCAGGATTAGACCAGGACTGAACCAGGACTAAACCAGGACTAGACCAGGATTAGACCAGGACTGAACCAGGACTGAACCAGGACTGAACCAGGACTGAACCAGGACTGAACCAGGACTGAACCAGGACTGAACCTGCCCTGTGTCTGGATGAAGAAGTGATGGCGTCAGATGGAAGGGCATCCGACATAAAGATGAGCATTTGAGAACTGGATTCAGAAGTGAAACTAAAATCATTTCCCGTTTGAGCCTCGAGTTCAAATGAAACATTTTCCGCTCGAGTTTTGTGATGTTCAGAAAATCACATCAAATTAAATCAAATAAATCATCCGCGTTTTTTTCTTATATTATTTTATCGTTATTTTAACGACGCCAGACCACGTGACATTTTCAGATTAATAATTCAGAATTGTGGGTAAACGCACGAGGACCCCGCGTCTGTCAAATCTGTCCCGAGTTAAATAAAACATGAAATGTTCCGCAGTGGGGCTGAGATATGGACTGTTTAAATCTATAGTAATAAATGTGTATCACGTGTATTTAATATATAATAATAATAATAATAATATAATGATCATTATCACGATCCGCGCGCACAGAAGTGTTTTCTGAAATTATCAAATCTGATTTTACCTAAAGAGAAAAGCGCGCGTGTTCGTGCGCGCGTTTCCCTCGTGTCTGCTTCGTGTTTTTCACCGTTAATGATCCAAAAACACTGAAGAATCATCAGAATAATTATTAGACTAATTCGAACATATTTTATTTGTTATTTTAAATCTGGAAAAGCGCGGACGCTTTGCGCACGGCGCGTGTCCCGCTGCTCGTGACACGAACGTGATTTGCGCGTGTCACTGCGCGTGTCACTGCGCGTGTCCCCGCGCCTTTTGCATATTAAATATTCACGGGGTAAAAGTGGAGTAAAAGCCCCGGATCGACGCACCGGGATCACGTTACCGCGTGCGTAAAGCGTGCGTAAAGCGTGCGTAAAGCGCGTTCACGCCCTGCGCACGTCTGTGGCGCTTTGTCCGCGAGACTCAGGAGGGGTTTATACTTCAGGATTTATACTTCAGGATTTATACTTCAGGATTTATACTTCAGGATTTATACTTCAGGATTTATACTTCAGGATTTATACTTCAGGATTTATACTTTTAATTCTGAAATATTTAAAACAGAAAACCAAACTGGACTCTGGCTACGAGGCCCCATCCAATGTCTCTCTCTGAACGGGGACTAAATCCGGGACTAAACCAGGACTAAAAAAGGACTAAACCAGGACTAAATCCGGGACTAAACCAGGACTAAAAAAGGACTAAACCAGGACTAAATCCGGGACTAAACCAGGACTAAAAAAGGACTAAACCAGGACTAAAAAAAGGACTAAACCAGGACTAAACCAGGACTAAACCAGGACTAAAAAAGGACTAAAACCAGGATTAAAAAAGGATTAAACCAGGACTAAAAAAGGACTAAACCAAGACTAAAACCAGGACTAAACCAGGACTAAACCAAGACTAAAAAAGGACTAAAAAAAGGACTAAACCAGGACTAAACCAAGACTAAAAAAGGACTAAAAAAAAAGGACTAAACCAAGACTAAAACCAGGACTAATCCAGGACTAAAATCAGGACTAAACCAGGACTAAAAAGGACAAAAAAAGGACTAAACCAGGTCTAAAAAAGGACTAAACCAAGACTAAAACCAGGACTAATCCAGGACTAAAACCAGGACTGAACCAGGACTAAAAGGACTAGACCAGGACTAACGCAGCCTCTTCTCTCTCTCTTTTTCCAGTCCCCAAAATAAAATTAAAGGTTTAATCCCTAAAATCAGAGCGTGTGAATCGTTCGTTCGTTTCAGAAATAAAAAATGGGCCTAAATCAGAGTTCGTTCGTAAATCCGCGGACCCGGGGCTGTTTTCACGCCTCGGTTCGTTCGCGGAAGAATCGGCTCGTGTAAAGGCCGGTCCCGCAGCTCTGACCTGTCCTCCAGCCCCGCACAGCCCCGCACAGTCCCGCACAGACCCGCACAGTCCCGCACAGCCCCGCACAGCCCCGCACAGTCCCGCACAGTCCCGCACAGTCCCGCACAGACCCGCACAGACCCGCACAGACCCGCACAGTCCCGCACAGACCCGCACAGTCCCGCACAGTCCCGCACAGACCCGCACAGTCCCGCACAGACCCGCACAGTCCCGCACAGACCCGCACAGTCCCGCCGCAGAGCCCGTGTCCTCGTGTCCGTGTCACGTGACCTTGGGCGTGCTAAATCTTCGCTAAATCAGATCTAAAGTGTTTTTAATGTTCCGGTGAATATTCTGCTGTTTCCTCCGGAGAAAATGCGCGTGCGTGTGCGGCTCGTGACACTCACCGATGTGCAGAGCTCCGAGCAGCGCGAGGCCCAAACCTCCCATCATCCCCCGAGCTCCGGAGCCTCAGCGCCTCATCCCACAGCCCGCAGCCGCAAACAGGTGCTCCCGCCCGGCCTGGCCCTGCCGCGCGGCCCGCTCCCGATCTGCCCCGGATCACAGCTCCCCGGGCGGGCCTGGGGTAGTCCTGGTTTAGTCCTCGGGTAGTCCTGATGTAGACCTGGTTTGGTCCTGGTTTAGTCCTGGTTTGGTCCTGGTTTAGTCCTGGTTTGGTCCGGCTCCGCGCGCTTGTGCTCGTGCGTAAATCTGAGGTGCAGAGAAAGTGCTCCCCCTCTCTCTCTCTCTCTCTCTGTGCGCGCGCCCTCCTCTTTCCCGCCCTTTTTATTTATTATTTATGTCAAATCACCGCGCGAGCTTCCCCCGCGGGTCACGTGCTGCGTGGATCTCCTCACGCGGGCCTCAGGATCTGTGAATGAACCCGCGCGCGTGCGTCACACAGGCGCACCTCATGTACACGGCAGAACCACAGAACCAGAACCTGCAGAACCAGAACCACAGGCCTAGAACCACAGAACCTGCAGAACCACAGAACCAGAACCACAGGCCTAGAACCACAGAACCTGCAGAACCACAGGCCTAGAACCACAGAACCTGCAGAACCACAGAACCAGAACCATAGGCCTAGAACCACACCTACAGAATCTCCAGAACCTGCAGAACAACAGAACCTGCAGGACCATAGAACCTCCAGAACCAGAACCACAGAACCTCCACAAGTCTCATCCACTCATGTTTTTCCCCTGGACATTTCTATCAGCTTCATTCTCCACCCACCTGGGAGGGCATCTGACACACAGGGTGGGGGGATGATTCTCCGGGGCTCAGAGCGGCACAGGTCCAGGTCCAGGTGAGGATCCAGGTCCAGGTCCAGGTCCAGGTTTAGGTGAGGATCCAGGTTTAGGTCCAGGTCCAGGTCCAGGTCCAGGTCCAGGTCCAGGTCCTGGAGCCTCGTGTTTGTTATATTCAGTATAAAAATGATGGAAGGGGCGAGTCCTGCGTGTTCATTTTCTCTATGATTATTTTTATGATTATTTCTGTTTGTGTTCTTATTGTTTATCTTGAGTGAATCACACTTTTCCTTTTCTGCACTGAACTGTCCTGGAGCCTCTGTGACTGTTGAATTTCTGCACTGCGACATCAGTAAAGTCCTGACTTCTCTTCTCTATTTCCACTTTGATTTGGGACAAACGGGTTTCTTTTATTTTCTGTCAAACGAACTTTATTTAAATATTGAGACACAAGTGAAATTGTAAAAGTGTAAGTGTGTAAAGTTTAAATGTGTGAAAGTGTAAGTGTGTAAAGTTTAAATGTGTGAAAGTGTAAGTGTGTAAAGTTTAAATGTGTGAAAGTGTAAGTGTGTAAAGTTTAAATGTGTGAAAGTGTAAGTGTGTAAAGTTTAAATGTGTGAAAGTGTAAGTGTGTAAAGTTTAAATGTGTGAAAGTGTAAGTGTGTAAAGTTTAAATGTGTGAAAGTGTAAGTGTGTAAAGTTTAAATGTGTGAAAGTGTAAGTGTGTAAAGTTTAAATGTGTGAAAGTGTAAGTGTGTAAAGTTTAAATGTGTGAAAGTGTAAGTGTGTAAAGTTTAAATGTGTGAAAGTGTAAGTGTGTAAAGTTTAAATGTGTGAAAGTGTAAGTGTGTAAAGTTTAAATGTGTCAAAGTGTAAGTGTGTAAAGTTTAAATGTGTGAAAGTGTAAGTGTGTAAAGTTTAAATGTGTGAAAGTGTAAGTGTGTAAAGTTTAAATGTGTGAAAGTGTAAGTGTGTAAAGTTTAAATGTGTGAAAGTGTAAGTGTGTAAAGTTTAAATGTGTGAAAGTGTAAGTGTGTAAAGTTTAAATGTGTAAAAGTGTAAGTGTGTAAAGTTTAAATGTGTGAAAGTGTAAGTGTGTAAAGTTTAAATGTGTGAAAGTGTAAGTGTGTAAAGTTTAAATGTGTCAAAGTGTAAGTGTGTAAAGTTTAAATGTGTGAAAGTGTAAGTGTGTAAGTTTTAAATGTGTGAAAGTGTAAAAGTTTAAATGTGTGAAAGTGTAAGTGTGTAAAGTTTAAATGTGTGAAAGTGTAAGTGTGTAAAGTTTAAATGTGTGTGTGTGTAAAAGTTTAAATGTGTAGTGTAAGTGTGTAAAGTTTAAATGTGAAAGTGTAAGTGTGTAAAGTTTAAATGTGTGAAAGTGTAAGTGTGTAAAGTTTAAATGTGTGAAAGTGTAAGTGTGTAAAGTTTAAATGTGTGAAAGTGTAAGTGTGTAAAGTTTAAATGTGTGAAAGTGTAAGTGTGTAAAGTTTAAATGTGTGAAAGTGTAAGTGTGTAAAGTTTAAATGTGTGAAAGTGTAAGTGTGTAAAGTTTAAATGTGTGAAAGTGTAAGTGTGTAAAGTTTAAATGTGTGAAAGTGTAAGTGTGTAAAGTTTAAATGTGTGAAAGTGTAAGTGTGTAAAGTTTAAATGTGTGAAAGTGTAAGTGTGTAAAGTTTAAATGTGTGAAAGTGTAAGTGTGTAAAGTTTAAATGTGTGAAAGTGTAAGTGTGTAAAGTTTAAATGTGTGAAAGTGTAAGTGTGTAAAGTTTAAATGTGTGAAAGTGTAAGTGTGTAAAGTTTAAATGTGTGAAAGTGTAAGTGTGTAAAGTTTAAATGTGTGAAAGTGTAAGTGTGTAAAGTTTAAATGTGTGAAAGTGTAAGTGTGTAAAGTTTAAATGTGTGAAAGTGTAAGTGTGTAAAGTTTAAATGTGTAAAAGTGTAAGTGTGTAAAGTTTAAATGTGTGAAAGTGTAAGTGTGTAAAGTTTAAATGTGTGAAAGTGTAAGTGTGTAAAGTTTAAATGTGTGAAAGTGTAAGTGTGTAAAGTTTAAATGTGTGAAAGTGTAAGTGTGTAAAGTTTAAATGTGTGAAAGTGTAAGTGTGTAAAGTTTAAATGTGTGAAAGTGTAAGTGTGTAAAGTTTAAATGTGTGAAAGTGTAAGTGTGTAAAGTTTAAATGTGTGAAAGTGTAAGTGTGTAAAGTTTAAATGTGTGAAAGTGTAAGTGTGTAAAGTTTAAATGTGTGAAAGTGTAAGTGTGTAAAGTTTAAATGTGTGAAAGTGTAAGTGTGTAAAGTTTAAATGTGTGAAAGTGTAAGTGTGTAAAGTTTAAATGTGTGAAAGTGTAAGTGTGTAAAGTTTAAATGTGTGAAAGTGTATGAAGATGTGTAAAAGTTTAAATGTGTGAAAGTGTAGTGTGTAAAGTTTAAATGTGTGAAAGTGTAAGTTGTAAAGTTTAAGTGTGTGAAAATGTAAGTGTGTAAAAGTTTAAATGTTGGTGTAAATGTGTGAGAAAGTGTAAGTGTGTAAAGTTTAAATGTGTGAAAGTGTAAGTGTGTAAAGTTTAAATGTGTGAAAGTGTAAGTGTGTAAAGTTTAAATGTGTGAAAGTGTAAGTGTGTAAAGTTTAAATGTGTGAAAGTGTAAGTGTGTAAAGTTTAAATGTGTGAAAGTGTAAGTGTGTAAAGTTTAAATGTGTGAAAGTGTAAGTGTGTAAAGTTTAAATGTGTGAAAGTGTAAGTGTGTAAAGTTTAAATGTGTGAAAGTGTAAGTGTGTAAAGTTTAAATGTGTGAAAGTGTAAGTGTGTAAAGTTTAAATGTGTGAAAGTGTAAGTGTGTAAAGTTTAAATGTGTGAAAGTGTAAGTGTGTAAAGTTTAAATGTGTGAAAGTGTAAGTGTGTAAAGTTTAAATGTGTGAAAGTGTAAGTGTGTAAAGTTTAAATGTGTGAAAGTGTAAGTGTGTAAAGTTTAAATGTGTGAAAGTGTAAGTGTGTAAAGTTTAAATGTGTGAAAGTGTAAGTGTGTAAAGTTTAAATGTGTGAAAGTGTAAGTGTGTAAAGTTTAAATGTGTGAAAGTGTAAGTGTGTAAAGTTTAAATGTGTGAAAGTGTAAGTGTGTAAAGTTTAAATGTGTCAAAGTGTAAGTGTGTAAAGTTTAAATGTGTCAAAGTGTAAGTGTGTAAAGTTTAAATGTGTGAAAGTGTAAGTGTGTAAAGTTTAAATGTGTCAAAGTGTAAGTGTGTAAAGTTTAAATGTGTCAAAGTGTAAGTGTGTAAAGTTTAAATGTGTCAAAGTGTAAGTGTGTAAAGTTTAAATGTGTCAAAGTGTAAGTGTGTAAAGTTTAAATGTGTGAAAGTGTAAGTGTGTAAAGTTTAAATGTGTCAAAGTGTAAGTGTGTAAAGTTTAAATGTGTGAAAGTGTAAGTGTGTAAAGTTTAAATGTGTGAAAGTGTAAGTGTGTAAAGTTTAAATGTGTGAAAGTGTAAGTGTGTAAAGTTTAAATGTGTGAAAGTGTAAGTGTGTAAAGTTTAAATGTGTCAAAGTGTAAGTGTGTAAAGTTTAAATGTGTCAAAGTGTAAGTGTGTAAAGTTTAAATGTGTCAAAGTGTAAGTGTGTAAAGTTTAAATGTGTGAAAGTGTAAGTGTGTAAAGTTTAAATGTGTCAAAGTGTAAGTGTGTAAAGTTTAAAAAGTGTGTGTAAATGTGTCAAAGTGTAAGTGTGTAAAGTTTAAATGTGTCAAAGTGTAAGTGTGTAAAGTTTAAATGTGTGAAAGTGTAAGTGTGTAAAGTTTAAGTGTGTGAAAGTGTAAGTGTGTAAAGTTTAAATGTGTCAAAGTGTAAGTGTGTAAAGTTTAAATGTGTCAAAGTGTAAGTGTGTAAAGTTTAAATGTGTAAAAGTGTAAGTGTGTAAAGTTTAAATGTGTGAAAGTGTAAGTGTGTAAAGTTTAAATGTGTGAAAGTGTAAGTGTGTAAAGTTTAAATGTGTCAAAGTGTAAGTGTGTAAAGTTTAAATGTGTCAAAGTGTAAGTGTGTAAAGTTTAAATGTGTGTAAGTGTAAGTGTGTAAATTTTAAATGTGTCAAAGTGTAAGTGTGTAAAGTTTAAATGTGTTAAAGTGTAAGTGTGTAAAGTTTAAATGTGTCAAAGTGTAAGTGTGTAAAGTTTAAATGTGTCAAAGTGTAAGTGTGTAAAGTTTAAATGTGTAAAGTTTAAATGTGTCAAAGTGTAAGTGTGTAAAGTTTAAATGTGTCAAAGTGTAAGTGTGTAAAGTTTAAATGTGTCAAAGTGTAAGTGTGTAAAGTTTAAATGTGTCAAAGTGTAAGTGTGTAAAGTTTAAATGTGTCAAAGTGTAAGTGTGTAAAGTTTAAATGTGTAAAAGTGTGTAAGTGTAAGTGTGTAAAGTTTAAATGTGTAAAGTTTAAAGTGTAGTGTAAGTGTAAAGTTTAAATGTGTGAAAGTGTAAGTGTGTAAAGTTTAAATGTGTCAAAGTGTAAGTGTGTAAAGTTTAAATGTGTCAAAGTGTAAGTGTGTAAAGTTTAAATGTGTGAAAGTGTAAGTGTGTAAAGTTTAAATGTGTGAAAGTGTAAGTGTGTAAAGTTTAAATGTGTGAAAGTGTAAGTGTGTAAAGTTTAAATGTGTGAAAGTGTAAGTGTGTAAAGTTTAAATGTGTGAAAGTGTAAGTGTGTAAAGTTTAAATGTGTCAAAGTGTAAGTGTGTAAAGTTTAAATGTGTAAAAGTGTAAGTGTGTAAAGTTTAAATGTGTGAAAGTGTAAGTGTGTAAAGTTTAAATGTGTGAAAGTGTAAGTGTGTAAAGTTTAAATGTGTGAAAGTGTAAGTGTGTAAAGTTTAAATGTGTGAAAGTGTAAGTGTGTAAAGTTTAAATGTGTCAAAGTGTAAGTGTGTAAAGTTTAAATGTGTGAAAGTGTAAGTGTGTAAAGTTTAAATGTGTGAAAGTGTAAGTGTGTCTGTCCGGGGTGGGGCGGGGCTTGTGTGTGAGTAGACACGTGTTGACCTCAGACGTGCGGAGGAAGCCCGGGGTCCGCAGTGACGCGTTTGTGGGAGAACAGCGCCCTCTGCTGCCCGTGGGCTGCACTGCTCCGGAGCTTCGGGTTTAAGCAGGAGAACCGATTAAAGCCGCACTCTGTCACTTCTGTGCTGGAGGGTTCAACACTTGCTCGTCTCCATGGAGACGGTACGTCTGTGAATGTTCCGCAGTGTCACAGTGACTCATGAAAGAGCCGATCACAGGAACATGAGACCTGCTCTTCACTGCGGAACATTTTTAAAAGAACAAAAACCACTTTTTGTACTAAAAGACTTAAGACTTTAAACTTTTTGTCTTTGTTAATGTGTGCCTTCTGTCTCCATGGTAACCGCTGAACATTCCACCATAGACATACATGTAGAACACCCTCTTTGCGATGGTGTTTTTGTTGCTCATAAGTTCACAGACAAACACGGAAAGAACTATTTTTGATCTTTTATCGTATTGTATTTATTTGATTCTAACGATGTCAGTGTTCTGAATAAAAGTGTTTCTCATCTCCACAGAGCCGACCTGTCCCTGGGCCGCTCTGTCACCATGGAAACACCTGTGCTTAATGTCGCACTGCAGAACACCAGAAAAGTCCCAGAGCACAGCTTTAACGTGGATTAAAGTGAGTTTGTTTCTCGTGTTTTCAGTGTTTTGGCGACTCCGGGTCAGAGGGGTCAGAGGGCAGAGGGGTCAGAGGGGTCAGAGGGCAGAGGTTTCAGAGGGGTCAGAGGGGTCAGAGGGCAGAGGTTTCAGAGGGGGCAGAGGGGTCCGAGGGCAGAGGGGTCAGAGGGGCCAGAGGTTAGAGGGGTCAAAGGGCAGAGGGGTCAGAGGTTTCAGAGGGGGCAGAGGTTTCAGAGGGGGCAGAGTTTTCAGAGGGGGCAGGGGTTTCAGAGGGGTCAGAGGGCGCTGGGGTCAGAGGTTTCAGAGGGGTCAGAGGTTTCAGAGGGGCAGAGGTTTCAGAGGGGCAGAGGTTTCAGAGGGGGCAGAGGTTTCCAGAGGGGCAGGGGTTTCAGAGGGGCAGAGGTTTCAGAGGGGCAGAGGTTTCAGAGGGGCAGGGGTTTCAGAGAGGGCAGAGGTTTCAGAGGGGGGAGAGGGCGCTGGGGTCAGAGGTTTCAGAGGGGGCAGAGGTTTCAGAGGGGGCAGGGGTTTCAGAGGGGGCAGAGGTTTCAGAGGGGGCAGAGGTTTCAGAGGGGGCAGGGGTTTCAGAGAGGGCAGAGGTTTCAGAGGGGGGAGAGGGCGCTGGGGTCAGAGGTTTCAGAGGGGGCAGAGGTTTCAGAGGGGGCAGAGGTTTCAGAGGGGGCAGAGGTTTCAGAGGGGGGAGAGGGCGCTGGGGTCAGAGGTTTCAGAGGGGGCAGAGGTTTCAGAGGGGGCAGAGGTTTCAGAGGGGGCAGAGGTTTCAGAGGGGGCAGAGGGCGCTGGGGTCAGAGGGCGCTGGGGTCAGAGGTCAGTCTGACATAAACCTGCTTCATCTGCACATTTGAAACTTCTGCTTTTCTCGTTGAACTCAGAGTCGTTCCTCAAACTCGTCGTGTTTTTCTCCTTCAGTTCAAATTCAGTTTAGTGTCGGATCTGAACATGAAAACATCTACAGGGCAAAAAACCTAAACTGCATAAAAGGCCTATAAAAAATAAGAAAAATTGGATTAAAAATGTTCTTTTTTAAGTGAAATTTTCTGCCAGTGCAGTAAGAAATTTCCACTTACCAAATTTTCTTAAAACAGACGAAATCTGAATCTTGTTCTGAGCAGAAAACACGAGTTTCAAGTGTTTATGGACAGATTTTTCCCCTTATTGGTTTGAGGAGGAAGTTAAAGAGGCTGAACCTGGACTGAGTTCATATAAAAAGTGCTGAGGATAAGTTGTAATATCGAGATCAGAGAAATCAGGAGGAAATATCTGGAAACAAGGAAAAACATCTCATCTTATTAAGTAAAAACATCTTAAAATTGATCTTTTAAGATGAATCTGCTTCATTCAAGTCAGTTTAACTATGATAGAAAATCCTTTTTTCAGAATCAAACGTAAATCCTCAGCTTTAGTATAACGTGGAAAGGCCGTTTGGAACGACACGGAGAAGTTCTGTCAAACAATCTTCATCCCTAAACATATTTAAAATATATTTGAATCAAAATGTCTTCCTACATGAAGCTGAAGCAAAATGTCCTCCTACATGAAGCTGAAGCAAAATGTCTTCCTACATGAAGCTGAAGCAAAATGTCCTCCTACATGAAGCTGAAGCAAAATGTCCTCCTACATGAAGCTGAAGCAAAATGTCCTCCTACATGAAGCTGAAGCAAAATGTCCTCCTACATGAAGCTGAAGCAAAATGTCTTCCTACATGAAGCTGAAGCAAAATGTCCTCCTACATGAAGCTGAAGCAAAATGTCTTCCTACATGAAGCTGAAGCAAAATGTCTTCCTACATGAAGCTGAAGCAAAATGTCTTCCTACATGAAGCTGAAGCAAAATGTCTTCCTACATGAAGCTGAAGCAAAATGTCTTCCTACATGAAGCTGAAGCAAAATGTCTTCCTACATGAAGCTGAAGCAAAATGTCTTCCTACATGAAGCTGAAGCAAAATGTCCTCCTACATGAAGCTGAAGCAAAATGTCTTCCTACATGAAGCTGAAGCAAAATGTCCTCCTACATGAAGCTGAAGCAAAATGTCTTCCTACATGAAGCTGAAGCAAAATGTCCTCCTACATGAAGCTGAAGCAAAATGTCTTCCTACATGAAGCTGAAGCAAAATGTCTTCCTACATGAAGCTGAAGCAAAATGTCCTCCTACATGAAGCTGAAGCAAAATGTCCTCCTACATGAAGCTGAAGCAAAATGTCTTCCTAAATGAAGCTGAAGCAAAATGTCTTCCTACATGAAGCTGAAGCAAAATGTCTTCCTACATGAAGCTGAAGCAAAATGTCTTCCTAAATGAAGCTGAAGCAAAATGTCATCCTACATGAAGCTGAAGCAAAATGTCTTCCTACATGAAGCTGAAGCAAAATGTCTTCCTACATGAAGCTGAAGCAAAATGTCCTCCTACATGAAGCTGAAGCAAAATGTCTTCCTACATGAAGCTGAAGCAAAATGTCCTCCTACATGAAGCTGAAGCAAAATGTCTTCCTACATGAAGCTGAAGCAAAATGTCTTCCTACATGAAGCTGAAGCAAAATGTCTTCCTACATGAAGCTGAAGCAAAATGTCCTCCTACATGAAGCTGAAGCAAAATGTCTTCCTAAATGAAGCTGAAGCAAAATGTCTTCCTACATGAAGCTGAAGCAAAATGTCTTCCTACATGAAGCTGAATCAAAATGTCCTCCTACATGAAGCTGAAGCAAAATGTCCTCCTACATGAAGCTGAAGCAAAATGTCCTCCTACATGAAGCTGAAGCACAAACCCAAAGGCTCAGGAGGCGTCACAGGTCCTGTTATTACTGCACTGGGGATGAGGGACTTTTACTGAACACAGGAACTTCAGGGCCTTAAGGGGCTGACGGGTGAACGGGTGAACGGGTTTATGGGTGAATGGGATTATGGGTGAACGGGGTTATGGGTGAATGGGATTATGGGTGAATGGGATTATGGGTGAATGGGTTTATGGGTGAACGGGTGAATGGGTGAACGGGTGAACGGGTTTATGGGTGAATGGGATTATGGGTGAACGGGGTTATGGGTGAATGGGATTATGGGTGAATGGGTTTATGGGTGAACGGGTGAATGGGTGAATGGGATTATGGGTGAATGGGTTTATGGGTGAACGGGTGAATGGGTGAATGGGATTATGGGTGAAAGGGATTATGGGTGAATGGGATTATGGGTGAACGGGTGAATGGGTGAATGGGTTTATGGGTGAACGGGTGAACGGGTGAACGGGTTTATGGGTGAATGGGATTATGGGTGAACGGGGTTATGGGTGAATGGGATTATGGGTGAATGGGATTATGGGTGAATGGGTTTATGGGTGAACGGGTGAACGGGTGAACGGGTGAACGGGTTTATGGGTGAATGGGATTATGGGTGAACGGGGTTATGGGTGAATGGGATTATGGGTGAACGGGTGAATGGGTGAACGGGTGAATGGGTGAACGGGTTTATGGGTGAATGGGATTATGGGTGAACGGGGTTATGGGTGAATGGGATTATGGGTGAATGGGTTTATGGGTGAACGGGTGAATGGGTGA
>CM060674.1:33006170-33021890 GCA_030686955.1 Odontamblyopus rebecca
TCTTGGTTTAGTCCTGGATGTCGGTCTGGTTGTTGTCATGTTCTTGAGGGAGGGCATCTGACTGTGTTGTTGCCAGGCGACAGTGCGTACCTGTGTTGTTGCTAGGCGACAGTGCGTACCTGTGTTGTTGCTAGGCGACAGTGCGTACCTGTGTTGTTGCTAGGCGACAGTGCGTACCTGTGTTGTTGCTAGGCGAAAGTGCGTACCTGTGTTGTTGCTAGGCGACAGTGCGTACCTGTGTTGTTGCTAGGCGACAGTGCGTACCTGTGTTGTTGCTAGGTGACAGTGCGTACCTGTGTTGTTGCTAGGCGACAGTGCGTACCTGTGTTGTTGCTAGGTGACAGTGCGTGCCTGTGTTGTTGCTGGCGACAGTGCGTACCTGTGTTGTTGCTAGGCGACAGTGCGTGCCTGTGTTGTTGCTAGGTGACAGTGCGTACCTGTGTTGTTGCTGGCGACAGTGCGTACCTGGAGGCGGGGCATGAGGAGTACGTCATGAGCGACTCTGGAGTGATTTACATCGGCTCCGTGAACAAGCGAACACCGAAACCCTGGAACTACGGACAGGCGAGAGAGAGTGTGTGTATATTTGTGTGTATATTTGTGTGTATTTGTGTGTATTTGTGTATATTTGTGTATATTTGTGTATATTTGTGTGTATTTGTGTGTATTTGTGTATGTTGTGTGTGTTGTGTGTATTTGTGTGTGTTGTTTGTGTGTGTATGTTGTGTGTTTTTGTGTGTATTTGTGTGTATTTGTGTGTATTTGTGTATATGTGTGTGCATTCTATTATCTGCGGCATCTGCGTACACTATGCGCACTATTTGTGCGCATCTGTGCACACCTGTGTGTACCGAAAAGACCTGCGCGCAGATCTGCGCGCACCAGTGCGCATCTGCGCACACCTGGTGCGCATCTGCGCGCACCAGTACACCAGACATCCAGTGCGACCTGCGCGCACACTGCGCATCTGTGCGCACACCCGCGCACCTGCGCGCACCTGCGCACATACTGCAGGAGCGCATCTTGCGTATTTCAGGGGCACCTGCATGTGCGCATTTGTGCACCAGGTGCGCATCTGCAGCACATCTGTGCGCATCTTGTGCATCTGCGCGCATCTGCGCACATCTGTATTTCAGGGCATCTTGCGCACACCGCGCACATTCACATCTGCGCATTACCTGCGCATCTGCGCACACCTGCGCGCATCTGCGCACATCTGCGCACACCTGCGCATCGGCGCGGCATCTGCGGCAGCATCTATTTGCGTACTCCTGCGCACCTGCGCAGACCCAGCGCGCACAATCTGCGCGCATCTGCGGTCATCCGCGCGCACTGCGCACATCTGCGCGCATCTGCGCGCATCTGCGCACACTCCGCGCATACCAGCACATCCGCGCGCACCGTGTTAATTCCAGCGCACCTGCGCATTTCTGCGCGCACTGCGCACATTTCTGCGCACCTGCGCGCATCTGCGCGCATCCAGCATCGAAAGCGCACCTGCGCGCACTCAGGCACACCTGCGCGTGGCCACCAGCATTTTGTGGCACCAGCGTACATTCGCGCAGCATCTTTGCGCGCATCTGCGCACAATCTGCGTGTATATTTGTGTGTATTTTAGTGTACTGTGACCCATTTGTGTGCATCTGCACACTACACATCTGTACCCAAAGTGCATCTGGTGCACATCTCAGGCAAGATCTGAGGCAGACTCAGCAGACCTGCGCAGCATCTGTGTGCATCTGCGCAGACCAGCACACCAGCAGCATCCAGCATTAGTGCATTCCAGGCATACTTGCGCGTGACTATGCGCAGCATTTCCAGCACATTCATAGTACACCATGTGCATCTATAGCAGCATCTAGGCGCATCAGTGCAGCATTCCAGGTGCATCTGTGCACATCTGTGTGAGACTCAGGCATCTGAGTGGCAGACCAGGCAGTAAGACTCAGCGTGCAGCATCTGCAAGACACTCCAGGTGCATCCAGCAGCATCCAGGCAGACGCAGGCAGGCACTCCAGTATTGATTCAGGCATTCAGGCAGCATCTGAGGGTGGGCATTTCTAGGCAGGTATTCAGGCAGACCAGGCACCAGGCAGATCTAGTGACCCAGGACATTCAGGCAGCATCTGCAGGCATATCTGCGTGTGAACTAGTGTGCATCTGCGTGCATCAGTGACATCTGAGGCATATGACGAGTGCAGACATGCAGGCAGACTCCAGTGCATCTTTAGTGTGCATCTCAGTGTATACCTGTAGGTACATTCGAGGCAGCATTTCTGTGCAAGCATCTAGGCATGATTCAGGCACATCCAGTGCATCTGAAAGACATCTGTGTGGGTATCTGTGTGCATTCAGGTACCCAGTGCACATCCAGCAAGACCCAGGCATGGCTGCAGGCAGGACCATAAAGACATCCAGTGTACTCAGGTGCATCTGTGCACACCTGAAAAGCGGTATCTGCAAGACCAGCACACCAGGTACCAGTGCACATCTGAAAGCAGTGACCAGCAGCATCTGCGCATATTCTGCGCACATCCAGGCATCTAGGCATCCAGTATCTGCAGCACATCTGAAAGGCATCTGTGCAGCACACCAGCACATCTGTGACATTGCAGATTCAGTGCAGCATCAGCACATCTGTGCACCAGGCATCTGTGCACACTCCAGGCAGACCGAGGCAGCATCTGCGTACATTCTGCGCACATCTGTTAATACCCAGTGCATCTGCGTACCCCAGACATCTGCAAGATCTATATGACCAGCATTACTCCAGGCGTGCATATCTGTGTATTACCCAGCAGCATGACCAGCACCTGCGCACATCTGCGCACTGCAAAGACACTGCGCGGCATCTACATAATCTGCGCGCATTCTGCGCGCACATCTGCGCGTCATCTGTGCGCACCAGCACTATTTTGCGTACTGCGCACATCTGCGCATATTTATCCAGCACATCTGTGCGCACATCTGCGCAGTCTTTACATCTGCGCGTGACCAGCACATTCATTTGTGCAAAGCATCTGTAGCTATTAATTGTAGCCAGCACTATGCGTTAACATCTGCGCACACCAGTGCATTCCAGTGCGCATCTGCGCGCATCTGCGCTACACCTGCGCGCATCTGCGCACATCTGCGCACATTCTGGTAAAGGTGCATCCAGGCACACCTGCGTGTATTTGTGGGCATTCTGCGCACATCCTTGCGTATCTGCGCAGCACCAGTGCACACCTGCGCAAGACATTTCAGCGCACATCTGTGCGCATCCAGGCAGATCCAGTGCACATCTGCGGCAGCATCCTTGCGCGCACCAGTGACCTGCGCACGCATACTAGACATCTGCGCGCATCTTGCGCGGCATCTGTGCGCATATCAGCATGCATCTGCGCGCATCTTTGCGCAGCATCCAGTGCAATTTGACATATCAGGCAGTATATCTGCGCACCAGGCGCAGCATCTGCGTGACCCAGGCGCATCTGCGTTACTATTCGCGCGCATCTGCACATCTGCGCGCACTCCAGCACATCTGCGCGCATCTACAAGGCATCCAGCACATGTGCAGCACATCTGCGTAATCGCGTTATCATCTGCGTGCATCTGCGCAAGACTGCGCACATCTGTGCGTATCCAGGCACACTGCGCGCACACCAGGTGTGCATCTTGCGCGCATCTGCGCACCTGCGCATTTGTGTATATGCGTGGCGCATCTGTGCACATCTGCGCACATCTGCGCACATTCAGGCACACTGCGCGCATCTGCGCACACCAGCAGCACATCTGCGCGGCATCTGCGTATCTATGCGCATATGCGCAGTACTCAGCACATTCTATGCGTGCGTACATTCGCAGCATACTCCGTGCGTTACTTCCAGGCGTGACACTACGCATACTCCAGCATTACTCCACATTCGAAAGGCATTCCAGGCGCATCTGTGCGCATCTGCGCATCTGCGGCACATCTGCGCATTCATCTGCGCAATATTACCTGCGGGCACACCAGCACATCTGCGCACATCTGCGCGCATCTGCGCATACTCCGTAACACACCAGCACATCTGCGCATCTGCGGCACGATGCGCGACATCTGCGCGCATCTGCGCGCACCAGGCACATCTGCGCAGCATCTGCGCACATCTGGCGCGCATCTTCAGGCACATTTGCAGCAGACCTGCGCATATTCCAGGCAGACCTGCGCATCCAGGCACCAGGCATTTGTGTGCATTTGTCCAGCATATCTGCGCGCACCAGCAGCATCTGCGCGCATCTGCGCACACCGGCGCACATCTGCGCACATCTGCGCGCATCTGCGGCATCTGCGCACTGCGTATTCTGCGCGACACGCAAAGGCATGACTGCGCACATCTGCGCACACTACAGCATGACCCAGTATTTGTGCGTACATCTGCGCAGTACCTCCAGCACATCTGCGCGCACACCTGCGCACCCAGTGCGCATCTGCGCACACCAGCATCTGCGCGCATCTGCGCACATCTAGCAAGCACATCTGCGCGCATCAGTTTGCGCACATCCAGCACTTGCGCGCACATCTGCGCGCATCTGCGTTAGTCATCCAGCACATCTGCGCACCATTTGCGCAAGACCTGCGCGCACTATGCGCATCTGCGCACATCCGCGCATTTCGTGTGCGCACATCCAGTGCTGTACTTTCAGTCTGCGCGTACCAGTGCATGCACCAGCACTATTTTGCCGCGCATCTGCGCGGCATCTGCGCGCATCTGCGCGCACTATCTGCGCGCATCCAGGCGCACCCAGGCAGCATCTAGTGCTGCATCCATTTCAGAAAGTATCTGCAGCACACTATGTGCGACCAGGCATTTGTGTATCCAGCAGCATCTGCGTACATCTGTTAGCACTATACATCTGCGGTGATCAGGCACATCTGCAGACACTGCGCAGCACTCCGCAGCAGATTCCAGGCATCTGCGCAAGATTCAGCAGCATGCAGTTCGGTGGCAGACTATGGCATCTTGCGCAGCATCTATGCGTGCACATCTGCGTGACCAGGTGCATATTCAGTGCAGACCAGGCATCCAGCAAGACGCAGGTGCGTATCTTTATGCGGCATCTGCGCATACCCAGGCAGCATCTGCGCATTTGACCAGCATCTGCGCGCATCTGCGCACATCTGCGCACATCTGCGCGTGACCAGGCAACCGGCATAAGACCAGGCGGCACCAGGCATCTGCGCATACGTGATTCAGCACATCTGTTAATATCCGCGCATTGATCTGCGCGCAGCTGACCAGTGCGCATCTGGTGCCGTACTATGCGCACATCGCAGGTACCTGGCGCATGACCTGGTGCGCACCAGGCACACCCGCATCTGCGCGCATCCGCAGCATCTGCGCATCTGCGCAAGACCAGGCATAGTCATCTTGCGCATTTTCCAGCGCACATCTGCGCACCCATCTGCGCACATCTGGTGCGCATCCAGCGCATCCTGCGCAAGACCTGCGCGCACTCCAGCACATCCAGCACTTTGCGCATTGATTCCAGGCATCTGCGCAGTATCTGCGCAAGCACTGCGCGTAATACGCGCGACCTGCGCGTATATCTGCGCATCTGCGCATCCGTGCGCATCTGCGCACATCTGCGCGCACCTGCGCATTATATCTGCGCACTGGTGCGCATCTGGCGCGCATCTGCGCATACGGCAAAGTGACCTGCGCGTTAATTCAGCGTGCACTCAGTGCGCACATCCGCGCATCTGCGCGCATCTGCGCAGCACCAGGCGTTAATATCTGCGCACCAGGCAGCATCTGCGCGCATTCTGCGCACACCAGCAAGACTATGCATCTGCGCATCTATGCGCAGACTCCAGGCACACCAGTACATCTGCAGCATTTCAGGGTATCTTGCGACACTTCCGGTACACCATTTATCTGCGCACATTTCCAGGCGACCTGCGCGCATTCATAGGCACCTGCGCGCACCAGCACACAGTGCGCGCCATATCTGCGTGTATTTATCATCTGCGCACACCTGCGCACATCTGCGCGCACATTTCCAGGGGTAATTCATAATAATCTGCGCACATCTGCGCATCTGTGTTATCATCTGCGCGATCTGCGCACACCCAGCATTTTCCAGTGCGACCAGCACATCTAGTGTATTGATCTGGTGCAGTATTTGTGTGCATACTGCGCAAACATCTGCACTATGCGTTATCCAGTGCGCACATTCTAGCGCGCATCTGTGTGTATTTCCAGTGCACATCTGCGCACATCTGCGCGCACTTGCGTGTGTATTTCAGGTAGCATCTGCGCGCATCTGCGTAGCATCTGCGCACATGTCTGCGCATCTGCGCACATCTGCGCATCTGCGCGCATCTGCGCACTTGCGCATACGTGTCGCGGCATTCCAGCATCTGCGCGCATCTGCGCACACCAGGCGTATTTCTGCGCATCTGCGCGGCATCTGCGCGCGACCTGCGCGCATCTATAGCGCATTCTGCATTGCGTATTTGATCTGCGCACATCTGCGCATCTGCGCGCACCTGCGCGGCACTGCGCACACCTGCGCGCATCTAGGCGCGCATTCCAGTGCGCATCTGCGCATCCAGGCACACCCAGCACACCATGCGCATCTGCGCAGCATCTTTGCGCAGCATCCAGCAGACCAGGCGCATCTGCGTGCCAGCATCTGCGCACACCAGTGCGCATCTGGTGCAGCATCTGCGCGCAATTGCGCATCCGGTGCGCAGATCCAGCAGCATCTAGGTGCGGCATCTGCGCAGCACTGCGCACATCTGCGCAGTACTGCGCATCTGCGCGCACCTGCGCGACCGCGCACATTCCTGCGCACATCCAGCGCAGCACTGCGGGCATCCGCGCATCTGCGCATACTCCAGCAGCATCTGCGCACATGCGTGCGCATCTGCGCACATCTGTTACATCTGCGCACATCTATGCGCATTAATTCATGCGCAGCTTGCGCACATCTGTGCGCGATATCTGCGCGTATCTGCGCATATTCCAGGCATCTGCGACACCCGCATCTGCGCGTACCCGGTGCATATCTGCGACACCAGGCATCTTGACCAGCAAGACATCTTGGTGCGGCATCTGCGCGCATAATTGCGCACTTGCGCACATCTGCAGGCATTACCTGCGCGCATCTTTGCGCACATCTGCGTGCATCTGCAGGCATTCAGGCATACCTGCGCGTGATTCGCGTATTGACCGGTGCGGCATCTGCGCGCATCTGCGCGACCTCGCGTGCGACAATGCAAGTGCGCATCTGCGCGCATCTGCGCATCTGCGCAAGACTATGCTGGCATCTGGTGCGACATCTGCGCACCAGGCACATCACAGGCGCATCTGCGCGCACCCAGGCATCTATGTGCGCATTACGCGCGCAAGACTGCGCATCTGCGCGTTCTTTGCGCAGCACATCTGCGCAGCACCAGGCACATCTGCGGCATCTGCGCAAACATCTCGCGCGCATCTGCGCAGCACTCCAGGCACCAGCATACTCCAGGCATCTGCGCGACATCTGCGCATTCAGTGCGCATCTTTGACACCTGCGCACATCTGCGCACACCTGCGCGCACTCCGTTAATCTACGCGCATCCAGTGGATCTGCGTTGTCTTCTGCGTGCGCACGATCTGGCGCGCATCCGCGCATCTGCGCGTTCTTCTGCGCGCACATCTGCGCGTTAATCTATGCGCATCCAGGCATCTGCAGCGTTCCTGCGCGCACATCTGCGCACCGCGCATTACGCAGCATCTGCGCAGCACCTAGCGCAGGCCAGGTTCTTGCGTGCGCACATCTAGGCGCATCTAGGCAGCATCTGCGTTCTTGCGCAAGACAATTGCGCGCACCTAGGCAGCACCAGTGTCTTTGCGCAAGGCACCTGCGCGCATATCCGCGCAGACCAGCGTACCTTGCGACATCTAGGCGGCCCTTGCGCACACATCCAGCGCAAGACCAAGGCTCAGGCACATGCAAGAAACACTGCAGCACCAGGCAATTTCGTGCACATCTGCGCGCATCTGCGCGCACCTGTACCAGCACATCTGCGCGTGATCCAGGCAAGCATCTGTGGTGTTCTGCAAAAGAATATCCAGGCAGCATCTGCGCATCTGCGCGGCTCTTGTGCGCAGCATTCATGCAGCATCTCTGCGCATCTATGGCACTCTAGTGCAGTTCTGTTAGTGCACATCTGCGCACCAGCATACGTGCGCAGTACATCTATGCAGCACCAGTACTCCAGGTCTCCTCAGCACATCTGTGCATCTGTGCAAGCATCTGTGCCTCAGTGTGAACACCAGGCAGCATCCAGCAGCATCTGAAAGTGCCCCCCAGCACATCTGCGCGGCATGACGCATGCAGATCTGGTGCAGCATCTGCGTTGCCTCTACAGCACATCTGCGCAGCACTCATGCGGCATCCGTGCGTATCTGGTGCGCAGGCGGCATGATTCGCAAGTACTCCAGCATCTGCGGCATCTCAGGCACATCTGCGCGTCTCTGCAGCACACCAGGCATCTGCGCAAGACCAGTGCACATCTGCAGCAAGCGCAGATCTGCAGCGGCATCTATGTGCGTATTCAGCGGCACACTGCAGCAGCATCAGGCGCACTGCGGCATCCAGGTGCGGCCTTTGCGCGCAAAGTGCATCTGGTGCAGCAGATCGTGCAAGTACCTGCAAGGTCTCATCTGCGTGCACATTCATTCGTGTGCATCTGCGCATCAGCGCAGCATCAGTGCGTTCTCTGTGTGATCACAGGCATCTGCGCACCCATGTGGCATCTGCGCATACGTGCAGCATCTGCGCAGCATCATGTTATTCTAGGCACATGATTCAGGTACATCTGTGCGCACTCCAGGCAGACTCAGGCAAAGGTATCTCAGTGTGCACACCTGCGCATCTGCGTGCTGCGGCACATCCAGTGCATCTGCGTACACATCTGGTGCAAGACACCAGGCAGCATTCAGGCACATCTGCGCAAGACATCTGTTGCGCACCCAGCATCTGCGTTCTTGCGTATACCCAGGCACACCAGGCAGTGCATCTGCGCAAAATTTGTGCGCATCTGAAGTACATTTGTGTGTATTTGTGTGTATTTGTGTACATGTGTGTATATTTGGTGTGTATTACCCAGTGTATATTTGTGTGTATATTTGTGTGTATTTCTGTGTATATATTTGTGTATTGATTTGTGTGTATTTGTGTATATTTGTGTGTATTTGTGTGTATTTGTATTTGTGTGTATTTGTGTGTATTTGTGTTTATATTTGTGTATATTTGTGTATATTTGTGTGTATTTATTGTATGTTGTGTATATTTGTGTGTATTTATTAATATGTGTGTGTGTTGTGTATTGTAATAATATTGTATATATTTGTGTATATTTGTGTATATTTGTGTGTGTTTGTGTATGTTTGTATATACATTGGTGTATATTTGTGTATATACTGGTGTATATTTGTGTATATATTTGTGTATATTTGTGTATATTTGTGTGTGTTGTGTATATGTTGTGTGTATGTTGTGTATATTGTGTGTGTTGTGTATATGTGTGTGTGTTGTGTATATTGTGTGTGTTGTGTAATATATTGTGTGTGTTGTGTGTATTGTGTGTTGTTCAGTTCAGAGTCCGGGGTGCTGGAGGCCTGCATCTTTGTCATGGACAAATCTCAGCTCCCGATTGCAGACAGAGGAGACGCTCAGAAGGTCGTGAGGATGGCCTCAGCCATGGTCAGAACTCGACTAGGACTGAACCAGGACTCGACCAGGACTAACCCTGGTCTAACCCTGGTCTAACCCGGTCTGTCCTGTGCAGATAAACTCTCAGGACGATAACGGCGTCCTGGTGGGGAACTGGAGCGAAGACTTCTCTCTGGGGAAGTCTCCGATGTTCTGGACGGGTTCGGTCCAGATCCTGCAGCAGTACCACAGCACCGGGTCCCTGCCGCCACGCCCAGTGCTGGGTCTACGCCGGGGTCCTGAACACCTGTGAGTACGGCCAATCACAGGCCGCGACACCTGAGCCCCGCCCACACGCTCCTGCAGCCAATCACACACAACTACACCTGAGAGCCCCGCCCACACGCACCTACAGTCCTGGTTTAGTTCTGGTTTAGTTCTGGTTCAGTCCTAGTTTAGTCCTGGTTTAATCCTGGTTTAGTCCTGGTTCAGTCCTGGTTCAGTCCTGGTTCAGTCCTGGTTCAGACCTGGTTCAGTCCTGGTTCAGTCCTGGTTCAGTCCTGGTTCAGTCCTGGTTTAATCCTGGTTTAGTCCTGGTTCAGTCCTGGTTCAGTCCTGGTTCAGTCCTGGTTTAGTCCTGGTTCAGTCCTGGTTCAGTCCTGGTTCAGTCCTGGTTCAGTCCTGGTTCAGTCCTGGTTCAGTCCTGGTTCAGTCCTGGTTCAGACCTGGTTCAGTCCTGGTTCAGACCTGGTTCAGTCCTGGTTCAGTCCTGGTTCAGTCCTGGTTCAGACCTGGTTCAGTCCTGGTTCAGTCCTGGTTCAGTCCTGGTTTAGTCCTGGTTCAGTCCTGGTTCAGTCCTGGTTCAGACCTGGTTCAGTCCTGGTTCAGACCTGGTTCAGTCCTGGTTCAGTCCTGGTTCAGTCCTGGTTCAGTCCTGGTTCAGACCTGGTTCAGTCCTGGTTCAGACCTGGTTCAGTCCTGGTTTAGTCCTGGTTCAGTCCTGGTTCAGACCTGGTTCAGTCCTGGTTCAGTCCTGGTTCAGTCCTGGTTCAGACCTGGTTCAGACCTGGTTCAGTCCTGGTTCAGACCTGGTTCAGTCCTGGTTCAGACCTGGTTCAGTCCTGGTTCAGTCCTGGTTCAGTCCTGGTTCTCTCAGTCCTCAGGTGTGTAGGTTTGGCGTCTCGTGTCATCACAAACTTCTCGTCCGCTCACGACAACGACGGGAACCTGAAAACCGACCTGATCTTCACCTCCGAGCTTCACCTGGACAACAGGCGCACGCGGGACTCCATCTGGTGAGTCCAGGGCAGACGGGGTTTAGACCGGTTAGACCGGTTAGACCGGGTTTAGACCGGGTTAGACCGGGCCAGACCGGGTTTAGACCGAGGGTTAGACCGGGTTTAGATCGGGGTTAGACCGGGTTTAGACCGGCCAGACCGGGGTTAGACCGCTAGACCCGAGGTTAGACCGGGTTTAGATCGGGGTCAGACCGGGTTAGACCGGGTTAGACCGGGTCCAGACCGGGTCCAGACCGGGTTAGACCGGGTGCGGCCGGGTCCAGACCGGGTTAGACCGGGTCCAGACTGGGTCCAGACCGGGTCCAGACCGGGTTAGACCAGGTCCAGACCGGGTCCAGACCGGGTTAGACCAGGTCCAGACCGGGTGAGACCAGGTTAGACCGGGTCTAGATCGGGTTAGACCGGGTTTAGACGGGGTTTAGACCGGGGTTAGACCGGGTTTAGACGGGGTTAGACCGGGTTAGACTGCTAGACCGGTTTAGATCCGGGTTAGATCGGGTTTAGACCGGGGTTAGACCGGGGTTAGACCGGATCGTTAGACCGGGTTAGACCGGTTTAGATCGGGGTTAGACCGGCTTAGACGGGGTTTAGACCGGGGTTAGACCGGGGTTAGACCGGGTTTAGACCGGGGTGAGACCGGGTTTAGACCGGGGTTAGACCGGGGTTAGACCGGGGTTAGACCGGGTTTAGACCAGGTTCAGTCCTGGTTTAGTTCTGGTTTAGTCCTGGTTTAGTTCTGGTTCAGTCCTGGTTCAGTCCTGGTTCAGTCCTGGTTCAGTCCTGGTTCAGTCCTGGTTTGGTCTCTGTTGTAGGAATTATCACTGTTGGAACGAGGTGTTTCTGAAACGCAGCGACATCCCCGACGAGTTCAGCGGGTGGCAGGTGATCGACGCCACGCCACAGGAAACCAGCGACGGTACCCCGCCACAATAAAACACCCCCCGCCACAATAAAACACCCCCCGCCACAATAAAACACCCCCCGCCACAATAAAACACCCCCCGCCACAATAAAACACCCCTGCCACAATAAAACACTCCCCGCCACAATAAAACACCTCACACAATAAAACACCTCGCCACACACAAACACCCTTTACTACAATAAAACACCCCGCCACAATAAACACCCCTCACCACAATAAACACCCTCGCCACAATAAAACACTCCCGCCACAATAAAACACCCCTTCACTACAATAAAACACCCTCGCCACAATAAAACACCCCCCACTACAATCAAACACCCCCCGCCACAATAAAACACCCCCCGCCACAATAAAACACCCCCCGCCACAATAAAACACCTCTACTACAATAAAACACCCCGCCACAATAAAACACCCTCACTACAATAAAACACTCCCCACTACAATAAAACACCTCTGCCACAATAAAACACCCTACTACAATAAAACACCCCGCCACAATAAAACACTTCGCCACAATAAAACACCTCCGCCACAATAAAACACCCCCGCCACAATAAACACCCTCTACTACAATAAAACACCCGCCACAATAAAACACCTCTACCACAATAAAACACCCCACTACAATAAACACCTCTGCCACAATAAAACACCTTCACACAATAAAACACCCTTGCCACAATAAACACCTCTGCCACAATAAAACACCTCGCCACAATAAAACACCCCCGCCACAATAAAATAAACACCCTACCTGCTACTAACAATAAACACTTCACAATAAAACACCTCTGCCACAATAAACACCCCCGCCACAATAAAACACTCCGCCACAATAAAACACTCCTGCCACAATAAAACACCCCACCACAATAAAACACCCCCGCCACAATAAAACACCCCCACCACGATAAAACACCACACAATAAACACCCCGCCACAATAAAACACCCCCGCCACAATAAAACACTCCCACCACAATAAAACACCCCTACTACAATAAACACCCCTACTACAATAAACACCTCTCGCCACAATAAAACACCCCACTACAATAAACACTTTCGCCACAATAAAACACCTCTACTTGCCACAATAAAACACCTCCGCCACAATAAAACACCTCCTGCCACAATAAAACACTCTATCTACAATAAACACCCCCACCACAATAAAACACCCCCGCACATAATAAAAACACCCCTCGTACGATAAAACACTTCTACCACCAATAAAACACCCCCCGGCCAATACAATAAACACACCCCCGCCACAATTAACAAAACACCCCCCACAATAAACACACTTCGCCACAATAAAAACACCCCGGCCACAATAAAACACCGCTATCCACATAAAAACACCCTCATTGCCACAATAAAACAATTCCCCACCACAATAAAACACCCCCACCACACACAAAACACTCCTCACCACAATAAACACTCCCTAACCACAATAAAACACCTCTATCATTACGAAACACACTTTCGCCACATTTATAAAACACCTCTCGCCACGTATAAAACACTCCCCACCACACAATAAAACACCCCCACCACAATAAACACACTCCACCATTACAATAAAACACTCCCCACTACAATAAACACTTCGCCATACTACAATTAAAACACTTCACCACAATAAAACACCTCTACCTGTTACAATAAAAACACCCCCACCACAATAAAACACCCCCACCACAATAAAACACTCCCACCACAATAAAACACACCTCACTACAAATAAAACACCCCTCACTACACAGTAAAACAATTTCGCCACGATAAAACACTCCTCACCACAATAAAACACCTCTGCCACAATAAACACTCCCCACCACAATAAAACACCCCCACCACAATAAAACACCCCGCCACAATAAAACACTTCCTGCCACGATAAAACACTTCGCCACAATAAAACACCCTCTCGCCACAATAAAACACCCCTCACCACAATAAAACACCTCCGCCACAATAAAACACCCCGGGCCACAATAAAACACCGCCACAATAAACACCTGCCACAATAAAACACTCCCACCACAATAAAACACACTCTTTTGTAATAAACACACTCCTTTTGTCATAAAACACTCTCTTTCATAATAAAAGCTCTACCCTTTCACAGTAAAAGCCTCTGTGGTAAGCTTCAGACATTACCGCTGTGGCCCGGCGTCCGTCTCCGCCATCACAGCGCGGGAAAGTGCGGTATACCCTTTCCAGACGTCAGGTTCATCTTCGCCGAGTGTCAGACAGCCAATAACGGGCTACATCAGACACGCCAATGACACGCTACATAGCACGCTAGTGACACGCCAGTGACACGTTAGTGACACGCCACGACACGCTAGTGACACGCTAACGACACTACCGCTTGCTGGCGCTTAATGACACTGCTAGTGACATGCCAAAACATGCTAACAACATGCTAATCACACGCCCAGACAGGCTCAAAGCCTCTTCATACGCCTATAAAGAACTTAACAACTTTGTTCTTGCTCCTCCAGGTGAACAGTGACGTCTTGTATCACATCTCGAGACAAATATGGGAAATCTGACCTCCTCAAAGCTTCCAGGACAAGAAAACCAAGTCAGGCAAAAAACTCCTCACCAAGTCTCCGTTCGACGCTTTCAACCCTGGAGCCCACCTGGGAGGCACAAAGAACACACAACGAGGGTGAGAGCCAGTTTAGACCTGGTTCTAGTCCTTGGTTTAGACCTGGTTCAGTCCTGAGTTTAGTCCTGGTTCAGTCCTGGTTTCTAGTCCTTGGTCCAGTCCTGGTCCAGTTCTGGCTCAGTCCTGGTCCAGTCCTGGTTCAGTTCTGGCTCAGTCCTGGTTTAGACCTGGTTCAGTCCTGGTTTAGACCTGGTTCAGTCCTGGTTTAGTCCTTGTTTAGTCCTGGTTTAGTCCTGGTCCAGTCCTTGGTCTGTGTCCTGGTCCAGGTCCTGGGTCCAGTCCCTGGTCCCAGTCCTGAACTAGTGCTGGTCCTGTCCTGGTCTGGTCCCGGGTCCAGTCCTGGTTCAGTACTGGCTCTGTCTCAGACACTCCTGAGGGGCAGAGGCAGAACGAGGAAGCATTGCCACACGGCCGAGAGTCTCAGCTGCAGTAGGGAGCACACGGAGACTCCGCCCACTTCCCTCAGCGTCACCATCACCGCTTTCAAGAAGGTACGGACCAATTCTGACCCACAGTCCAGAGATAGGAGTGGGATCAAGCTAACCTGCTAGCTGCTAACCCGTCAGCCGCTAACTCATAACCTCGAGCTAACTCATAGCTGCTAATCCGTTAGCCGCTAACCCGCACAGGGACAGGAAGTGCTCCAGGAGGCTCTTGGGGCTCCTTCTGCTAGGATCTTCTCGTCCCTCTTCTGTCTGTACCAGGCTGCTCTGAGCCTCACTATTCTGGACTTAAACTGTCTGCCTGAAGCCGCCACATTGAGATCCTGAACTTTTCATTTCTCTGTTTTGTTCCTTAACCAAGATCTGAAACAGAAATAACTTTGACCAATCAGACGCCTTTATTCCTTGAGGTCTCTCCCCTAGTGTTAGCAACAGGTTTGGATTGGATACCAAGCTTGGCTTGCTATGTAAGTTCCCTTCCCGCTTTCCCCCGAGTGACGATGGAAATAAAATGACAAAATATCTCAAACAGTCACAAATATCTAATGTGACCAGAATCTGAACGAGCAGAATTTAACGAAAGAAAGTAAAGAGAATCAAGCTAAATTAGACTCTGTTGTTGTTCAGATGAACAGAACAAAACAACATAAATCAGTGACTTAAACTATTTAAAGTTTGATGCTAAAAGCTCAAA
>CM060674.1:33021990-33041990 GCA_030686955.1 Odontamblyopus rebecca
GACTGCAGAGAGAGAGAGTCAGAGGGAACAAACTACAGACTGCAGAGAGAGAGAGTCAGAGGGAACAAACTACAAACTACAGACTGCAGAGAGAGAGTCAGTCAGAGGGAACAAACTACAGACTACAGACTGCAGAGAGAGAGAGTCAGAGGGAACAAACTACAAACTGCAGAGAGAGAGAGTCAAACTACAGACTGCAGAGAGAGAGAGTCAAACCACAGACTGCAGAGAGAGAGAGTCAAACCACAGACTACAAACTACAGACTGCAGAGAGAGAGAGTCAAACTACAGACTACAAACTACAGAGAGAGAGAGTCAACCACAGACTACAGACTGCAGAGAGAGAGAGTCAAACTACAGACTACAAACTACAGACTGCAGAGAGAGAGAGTCAAACCACAGACTACAAACTACAGAGAGAGAGAGTTAAACCACAGACTACAAACTACAGAGAGAGAGAGTCAGAGGGAACAAACTACAAACTACAGACTGCAGAGAGAGAGAGTCAGAGGGGAACCAACTACAGACTACAGACTGCAGAGAGAGAGAGTCAGAGGGAACAAACTACAGACTGCAGAGAGAGAGAGTCAGAGGGAACAAACTACAAACAACAGACTGCAGGGAGAAAGAGTCAGAGGGAACAAACTACAGACTACAGACTGCAGAGAGAGAGAGTCAGAGGGAACAAACTACAGACTGCAGAGAGAGAGAGTCAAACTACAGACTGCAGAGAGAGAGAGTCAAACCACAGACTGCAGAGAGAGAGTCAAACCACAGACTACAAACTACAGACTGCAGAGAGAGAGAGTCAAACCACAGACTACAAACTACAGAGAGAGAGAGAGAGTCAAACTACAGACTACAGACTGCAGAGAGAGAGAGTCAAACCACAGACTACAAACTACAGACTGCAGAGAGAGAGAGTCAAACTACAGACTACAAACTACAGAGAGAGAGAGTTAAACCACAGACTACAAACTACAGAGAGAGAGAGTCAGAGGGAACAAACTACAGACTGCAGAGAGAGAGAGTCAGAGGGGAACCAACTACAGACTACAAACTACAGAGAGAGAGAGTCAGAGGGAACAAACTACAGACTGCAGAGAGAGAGAGTCAGAGGGAACAAACTACAACCTACAGACTGCAGAGAGAGAGAGTCAGAGGGAACAAACTACAGACTACAGACTGCAGAGAGAGAGAGTCAAACTACAGACTACAAACTACAGACTGCAGAGAGAGAGAGTCAAACTACAGACTACAGACTGCAGAGAGAGAGAGTCAGAGGGAACAAACTACAGACTGCAGAGAGAGAGAGTCAGAGGGAACAAACTACAGACTACAGACTGCAGAGAGAGAGAGTCAGAGGGAAACAAACTACAAACTGCAGAGAGACGACACGTCAGAGGGAAACAAACTACAAACTGCAGAGAGACGACACGTCAGAGGGAAACAAACTACAAACTGCAGAGAGACGACACGTCAGAGGGAAACAAACTACAAACTGCAGAGAGACGACACGTCAGAGGGAAACAAACTACAAACTGTAGAGAGACGACACGTCAGAGGGAAACAAACTACAAACTGCAGAGAGACGACACGTCAGAGGGAAACAAACTACAAACTGCAGAGAGACGACACGTCAGAGGGAAACAAACTACAAACTGCAGAGAGACGACACGTCAGAGGGAAACAAACTACAAACTGCAGAGAGACGACACGTCAGAGGGAAACAAACTACAAACTGCAGAGAGACGACACGTCAGAGGGAAACAAACTACAAACTGCAGAGAGACGACACGTCAGAGGGAAACAAACTACAAACTGCAGAGAGACGACACGTCAGAGGGAAACAAACTACAAACTGCAGAGAGACGACACGTCAGAGGGAAACAAACTACAAACTGCAGAGAGACGACACGTCAGAGGGAAACAAACTACAAACTGCAGAGAGACGACACGTCAGAGGGAAACAAACTACAAACTGCAGAGAGACGACACGTCAGAGGGAAACAAACTACAAACTGCAGAGAGACGACACGTCAGAGGGAAACAAACTACAAACTGCAGAGAGACGACACGTCAGAGGGAAACAAACTACAAACTGCAGAGAGACGACACGTCAGAGGGAAACAAACTACAAACTGTAGAGAGACGACACGTCAGAGGGAAACAAACTACAAACTGCAGAGAGACGACACGTCAGAGGGAAACAAACTACAAACTGCAGAGAGACGACACGTCAGAGGGAAACTACAAACTGCAGAGAGACGACACGTCAGAGGGAAACTACAAACTGTAGAGAGACGACACGTCAGAGGGAAACAAACTACAAACTGCAGAGAGACGACACGTCAGAGGGAAACAAACTACAAACTGCAGAGAGACGACACGTCAGAGGGAAACAAACTACAAACTGCAGAGAGACGACACGTCAGAGGGAAACTACAAACTGCAGAGAGACGACACGTCAGAGGGAAACTACAAACTGTAGAGAGACGACACGTCAGAGGGAAACAAACTACAAACTGCAGAGAGACGACACGTCAGAGGGAAACTACAAACATGGAGGTCAGCAGTTCAAAATTCCTCAATCTGCACCCGACCTGTTTTCCAACAGAATTGAAAAATAATTCCGCACCTGATCCGACCCGATATAAACACAAACCAAACCCCAGGGTCGGGTAGAGCAGGTCAGAGGTCAGGAGGTCACAGAGGGGTCACACTTTCACACACAAACTGACCTGGAGCCAGAGTCCATGGAGCCTGCACACGAACCTGTGTGAAGTCGCCTCAAACTCAAACCTACAAAATCTGTGTCAGTCGTTTGTGCTGCAGAAAGTTCAGTTTGTGATTCTGGTTCTTCAGATATTCAGTTTTATTTTGGTCGATGACGTCGTCCAGAACCTCAGAATGTGAAACAGCCTCAGAACAGAAGAAAATGATGTCAGTCGTTTGTATTTGGTTTGTGCTGTTTTGTGCTGTGACAGTTTCATTTGTGTGAGTTTATTTCTAAAATTCTTCATTATTATTTCTGTGGTAATTACAGGACGTCATTTCTGCTCAGCTGACGGAGACAAACTCCACAAAACTAGTGAAGAGAAACGACCTGAGGCTGAGAAACGACCTGACGCTGTGAAACGACCTGAGGCTGAGGAAAAGTCTGTTTGTCTTTAGTCATTTGCTTTTGCTTCAGATTTTGTAATAACACAGACTTTTCCTCAGCCTCAGGTCGTTTCACAGCCTCAGGTCGTTTCACAGCCTCAGGTCGTTTCACAGCCTCAGGTCGTTTCTAGGAACCAGAATCACACAAACGAAACTTTTTGCAGCACAAACGACTGACGGAGTTTGTGTAGGTTGGAGTTTGGTGGGCGGATTCACTCAGGTTGAACACGCCCATGAGCACTTCCTGTTTGTATCTCCAGCCCGAGGGTCTGACCCGTAGCCCGTATATGGCCACATTACAAACAGGAAGTGCTCCAGGCGGCTCTTCCGGCTCTTCTGACTCCGGCTCCTCTGGACCTGCTGCTGTGTCATTTTGCTCTTAAATGTGAATCTGAAGCTCTACAGGATCCTCGGTGTTTTTCTCTGTTTTGTCCATCAAAAAAATCCTGTTCCTCTCACAAAGTCTGACTCCAGATTCTCTCCTGTGAGCGCTGGCCTCAGTGAGCTTCATTTGACTGGTGAACATTTCTGTTACAGACTGTGGTCCAACCCACAACCTGCTGATTGGGCTAAAAAGTGATCCAGGTCTAAACCCAGTCTAAACCCGGTCTAACCCCGGTCTAACCCCGGTCTAACCCCGGTCTAACCCAGGTCTAAACCCGGTCTAACCCAGGTCTAAACCCGGTCTAACCCTGGTCTAAACCCGGTCTAACCCTGGTCTAAACCCGGTCTAAACCCGGTCTAAACCCGGTCTAACCCTGGTCTAAACCCGGTCTAACCCTGGTCTAAACCCGGTCTAAACCCGGTCTAACCCTGTTCTAAACCCTGGTCTAAACCCGGTCTAACCCTGGTCTAAACCCTGTTCTAAACCCGGTCTAATCCGGTCTAAACCCGGTCTAACCCTGTTCTAAACCCGGTCTAACCCTGTTCTAAACCCGGTCTAAACCTGTTCTAAACCCGGTCTAACCCAGGTCTAAAACCCGGTCTAACCCTGGTCTAACTCCAGGTCTAAACCCGGTTCTAACCCTGGTCTAAACCCGGTCTAAACCCAGTCTAAACCCGGTCTAACCCAGGTCTAAACCCGGTCTAACTCCAGGTCTAAACCCGGCTCCAACCCTGGTCTAACCCCGGCTCCAAACCCGGTCTAACCCAGGTCTAAACCCGGTCTAACTCCTGGTCTAAACCCGGTCCAACCCTGGTCTAAACCTCGGTCTAAACCTCGGTCTAACTCCCGGGTCTAACCCAGGTCTAAACCCGGTCTAACTCCAGGTCTAACCCAGGTCTAAACCCGGCTCCAACCCTGGTCTAAACCCGGTCTAAAACCCAGTCTAAACCTCGGTCTAACCCAGGTCTAAACTCCGGTCTCAACTCCAGGTCTAAACCTCGGCTCCAACCCTGGTCTAACTCCCGGTCTAAACCTCGGTCTAACTCCAGGTCTAAACCCGGTCTAACCCAGGTCTAAACCCGGTCCCAACCCAGGTCTAAACCCGGTCTAAACCCGGTCCAACTCCAGGTCTAAACCCGGTCTAACCCAGGTCTAAACTCGGTCTAACCCCTAAACCCAGTCTAAACTCGGTCTAACCCAGGTCTAAACTCGGTCTAACCCAGGTCTAAACTCGGTCTAACCCAGGTCTAAACTCGGTCTAACCCAGGTCTAAACCAGGTCTAAACCTGGTCTAAACCCGGTCTAAACCCGGTCTAACCCAGGTCTAAACTCGGTCTAGCCCAGGTCTAAACTCGGTCTAACCCAGGTCTAAACTCGGCTCTAAACCTCGGTCTAACCCAGGTTCAAACCCGGTCCAACTCCAGGTCTAAACCCGGTCCAACCCAGGTCTAAACCCGGTCTAAACCCGGCTCCAACTCCCCGGTCTAAACCTCGGTCTCAAACCCGGCTCTAACTCCAGGTCTGAACCTCGGCTCTAACCCCGGCTCCAACTCCCGGCTCCAACCCGGTCTAAACCCGGTCTAACCCAGGTCTAAACCCGGTCTAACCCAGGTCTAAACCCGGTCCAACCCTGGTCTAACCCCCGGTCTAAACCCGGTCTAACCCAGGTCTAAACCCGGTCTAAACCCGGTCTAACCCGGTCTAACCTGGTCTAAACCCGGTCTAACCAGGTCTAAACCCGGTCTAACAAGGTCTAAACCCGGTCTAAACCCGGTCTAACCTCGGTCTAAACCTCGGCTCCAATCCTCGTCTAAACCCGGCTCCAAACCCGGTCTAAACTCGGTCTAACCCTGGTCTAAACCAGGTCTAAACTGGTCTAAACCCGGTCTAAAACCCGGTCTAACCTCAGTCTAACTCCCGGTCTAAACCCGGTCTAACCCTGGTCTAAACCAGGTCTAAACCCGGTCTAAACCCGGCTCCAAACTCGGTCTAAAACCCGGTCTAAACCAGGTCTAACCCCGGTCTAACCTCGGCCCAACCTCGGTCTAAACCCGGTCTAAACCCGGTCTAACCTCGGTCTAAACCCGGTCTAAACCCGGTCTAAACCCGGTCTAAACCCGGTCTCCAACTCCCGGCTCCAACCCCGGTCTAAACCCAGTCTAAACCCGGTCTAAAACCCGGTCCAAACCCGGTCCAACCCCGGTCTAACCTCGGTCTAACCCAGGTCTAAACCCGGTCCAACCTCGGTCTAACCCAGGTCTAAAACCCGGTCTAAACCCGGCTCTAAACCCGGTCTAACCCAGGTCTAACCCAGGTCTAAACCCGGTCTCAACTCCTGGTCTAAACCCGGTCTAAACCCAGTCTAAACCCGGTCTAACCTCGGTCTAAACCTCGGCCCAACCCAGGCTCCAAACCCGGCTCCAACCTCAGTTCAACCCCGGCTCCAACTCCTGGTCTAAACCCGGTCCAACCCAGGTCTAAACCCGGTCTAACCCAGGTCTAAACCCGGCTCCAACCCTGGTCTAACCCCGGTCTAAACCCGGTCTAACTCCGGTCTAAACCCGGTCTAAACCCGGTCTAAACTCGGTCTAACCCTGGTCTAAACCAGGTCTAAACCCGGTCTAAACCCGGCTCCAAACCCGGTCTAACCCCGGCTCCAACTCCCGGTCTAAACCCGGTCTAACCCTGGTCTAAACCAGGTCTAAACCCGGCTCTAAACCCGGTCTAAACCCGGTCTAAACCCGGTCTAAACCAGGTCTAACCCCGGTCCAACTCCCGGTCTAACTCCCGGTCTAAACCCGGTCTAAACCCGGTCTAACCCCGGTCTAAACCCGGTCTAAACCCGGTCTAAACCCGGTCTAAACCCGGTCTAACCCCGGTCCAACCCCGGTCTAAACCCAGTCTAAACCCGGTCTAAAACCCGGTCTAAACCCGGTCTAACCCCGGTCTAACCCCGGTCTAACCCAGGTCTAAACCCGGTCTAACTCCGGTCTAACCCAGGTCTAAACCCGGTCTAAACCCGGTCTAAACCCGGTCTAACCCAGGTCTAACTCCAGGTCTAAACCCGGTCTAACCCTGGTCTAAACCCGGTCTAAACCCAGTCTAAACCCGGTCCAACCCCGGTCTAAACCCGGTCTAACCCAGGTCTAAACCCGGCTCCAACCCCAGTCTAACCCCGGTCTAACTCCTGGTCTAAACCCGGTCTAACCCAGGTCTAAACCCGGCTCCAACCCAGGTCTAAACCCGGTCTAACCCTGGTCTAACCCTGGTCTAACCCCGGCCCAACTCCCTCGGTCTAAACCCGGTCTAAACCCGGTCTAAACTCGGTCTAACCCTGGTCTAAACCAGGTCTAAACCCGGTCTAAACCCGGTCTAAACCCGGCTCCAACTCGGGTCTAAACCCGGTCTAAACCCGGTCTAACCTCGGTCTCCAACCCGGTCTAAACCCGGTCTAAACCCGGTCTAAAACCCGGTCTAAACCAGGTCTAACCCCGGTCTAACCCAGTCTAACCCGGTCTAACCCTGGTCTAAACCCGGTCTAACCCCAGTCTAAACGCAGTCTAAACCCGGTCTAAACCCGGTCTAAACCCGGTCTAACCCCGGTCTAACCCCGGTCTAAACCCGGTATAACCCGGTATAACTCCGGTATAGCCCCGGTCTAGCCCCGGTCTAAACCCGGTACAAACCCGGTCTATACCCGGTCTATCCCCGGTCTAACCCTGGTCTAACCCCGGTCCAAACCCAGTCTAAACCCGGTCTAAAACCCGGCCCAAACCCGGTCTGTCAGGTTGAGCTCTTGTTAGTCTCTGATGATTCTGTTTCCGTCAGAGTCGCTGAGCCGAACGTGCACAGGCCTGCCCCCGTGCACGCCCCTCTCGTGCACGCCCCTCTCACACACACACAGGGCCATGTGCACGCCCCTCACGTGCACGCCCCACACACACCCACCACGGGCCATGGGCACGCCCCTCTCGTGCACGCCCCTCTCACCCCCACCCAGGGCCATGTGCACGCCCCGCACGTGCACGCCCTCTCACACACACACAGGGCCATGTGCACGCCCCTCTCGTGCACGCCCCTCTCACACACACACAGGGCCATGTGCACGCCCCTCACGTGCACGCCCCTCTCACACACACACAGGGCCATGTGCACGCCCCTCACGTGCACGCCCTCACGTGCACGCCCTCTCGTGCGCGCCCTCAGGAGGCGACACATGTTCAATCAATGAAACACAAACTATTAACCAGCCGCAATCACCGACGCACTGACCGAATCCTCCCCCCAAATCAGACCTGGTTCAGTCCTGGTTCAGTCCTGGTTCAGTCCTGGTTCAGTCCTGGTTCAGTCCTGGTTCAGTCCTGGTTTAGTCCTGCTTTAGTCCTGGTTTAGTCCTGGTTCAGTCCTGGTTTAGTCCTGGTTCAGTCCTGGTTTAGTCCTGGTTTAGTCCTGGTTTAGTCCTGGTTTAGTCCTGGTTCAGTCCTGGTTTAGTCCTGGTTTAGTCCTGGTTCAGTCCTGGTTTAGTCCTGGTTTAGTCCTGCTTTAGTCCTGCTTTAGTCCTGGTTCAGTCCTGGTTCAGTCCTGGTTTAGTCCTGCTTTAGTCCTGGTTTAGTCCTGGTTCAGTCCTGGTTTAGTCCTGGTTCAGTCCTGGTTTAGTCCTGGTTTAGTCCTGGTTTAGTCCTGGTTTAGTCCTGGTTCAGTCCTGGTTTAGTCCTGGTTTAGTCCTGGTTCAGTCCTGGTTCAGTCCTGGTTCAGTCCTGGTTCTCGCTGTAAAAGTTGGATGAATAAATCATGTCTCGATTCATGACTCTAAACTGAACAAATGTGAATTTTAAACAGCGAGGGAGGGCATCTGACACACAGGGGGAGGGCCTCTGACACTCCGGGAGGGCATCTGACACAGGGGAGGGCATCTGACACACGGGGAGGGCATCTGACACAGGGGAGGGCATCTGACACACGGGGGAGGGCATCTGACACGGGGAGGGCATCTGACACAGGGGGAGGGCATCTGACACACGGGGGGAGGGCATCTGACACACAGAGAGGGCATCTGACACACGGGGAGGGCATCTGACACACGGGGAGGGCATCTGACACAGGGGGGATCGTTACGCACACACATGTTACGCACACACACGTTACGCACACACACGTTACGCACACACACGTTACGCACAAACACGTTACGCACACACACGTTACGCACAAACACGTTACGCACACACGTTACGCACACACACGTTACGCACACACACGTTACGCACACACACACGTTACGCACACACACGTCACGCACAAACACGTTACGCACACACGTTACGCACATCGTTACGCACAAACACGTTACGCACAAACACGTTACGCACACACACGTTACGCACACACGCAGCACGCACACACACGTTACGCACAAACACGCGTTACGCACACACGTTACGCACACATCGTTACGCACACATCGCACACACACGCACACACACACGCCACGCACAAACACGTTACGCACACACACGTTACGCACACATCGTTACGCACAAACACGTTACGCACACACACGTTACGCACACACACGTTACGCACACACGTTACGCACACACGTTACGCACACACACGTTACGCACACACACGTTACGCACACACGTTACGCACACACACGTTACGCACACACACGTTACGCACACACGTTACGCACACACGATACGCACACACACGTTACGCACACACGTTACGCACAAACACGTTACGCACACACGTTACGCACACACACGTTACGCAGAGGAAAACAAATTCAAAACAAATCCAGGAAAAAAACAAGACTGAACCAGGATTCGTTCATTTGTTTTTTTGTGCAAATAAAAAAAACACTCAAATAAAACCCTGAGACCGAACCGCGGGAAAGGCCCTGCTGACGTCACAAACGGCCGCCTGTTTTGCCTCGTGGCGTTTGTCCATTTTCTCTCATCAAATATTAAAGCCGTGAGCGCGCGCGTCTGGAGCCGGTCGATATCCGGCTCTCGTTCCCCAAATCATCTCTGCAAATGAGCGAGCGAAGTGCGCATGCGCAGACCCATTCACAAATCCCCGCGGTGTTTTCACCTCCAGTGTTCGCGTTTTTTACTCGTTTTTTACACGTAAATCTCCCTCCCTCTTCCTCTGTTTCTTTCTTTCTCTCTTCTGGAGGTCAGGTTCAGGTTTTCCTTTGACCCAGATTCAAACTCGGATCATTTAAATTCAAAATACAAAAATATGAAAGACTTTTTACACGTGGATTATTTATTATTATTATTATTATTATTATTATTATTATTATTATTATTATTATTATTATTATTATTATTATTATTATTATTCTTATTATTATTATTATTATTATTATTATTATTATTATTATTATTATTATTATTATTATTATTATTGTTATTATTATTATTATTATTATTATTATTATTATTATTATTATTATTATTATTATTATTATTATCCAGTCACACACACAATAGTTTGGAATTAAAACTACAATTAGAATGAACACTATAATAATAACTCCAGACTCTGGTGTTATTGTGAATTCGTAATAATTCGTAATATTGAAATTGGACGAGTGTCTCTGAGGTTCGCTCGTCTAAACTGCGGCCTCCGTCATAAAGAGAAAATCAAATAAAGCTCCAAAAGACTCGGATCAAAGAGCCGAGTCTCGTGCCAATGTTCGGTTTGTGTCCGCGCGCCTCACGCCGCACTGCAGATCCCCCCTGGTTTAGACCTGGTTTAGTCCTGGTTTAGACCTGGTTTAGACCTGGTTTAGATCTGGTTTAGACCTGGTTTAGACCTGGTTTAGTTCTGGTTTAGTCCTGGTTTAGACCTGGTTTAGATCTGGTTTAGACCTGGTTTAGACCTGGTTTAGATCTGGTTTAGAGATGGTTTAGTCCTGGTTTAGATATAGTTTGGACCTGGTTTAGACCTGGTTTAGATCTGGTTTTAGATCTGGTTTAGACCTGGTTTAGATCTGGTTTAGACCTGGTTTAGACCTGGTTTAGACCTGGTTTAGTCCTGGTTTAGACCTGGTTTAGTCCTGGTTTAGTCCTGGTTTAGACCTGGTTTAGATCTGGTTTAGACCTGGTTTAGTCCTGGTTTAGTCCTGGTTTAGTCCTGGTTTAGACCTGGTTTAGATCTGGTTTAGACCTGGTTTAGACCTGGTTTAGATCTGGTTTAGACCTGGTTTAGACCTGGTTTAGATCTGGTTTAGACCTGGTTTAGACCTGGTTTAGACCTGGTTTAGATCTGGTTTAGACCTGGTTTAGATCTGGTTTAGACCTGGTTTAGACCTGGTTTAGTCCTGGTTTAGTCCTGGTTTAGTCCTGGTTTAGACCTGGTTTAGATCTGGTTTAGACCTGGTTTAGACCTGGGTTAGTCCTGGTTTAGATCTGGTTTAGACCTGGTTTAGACCTGGTTTAGATCTGGTTTAGACCTGGTTTAGACCTGGTTTAGATCTGGTTTAGATCTGGTTTAGACCTGGTTTAGATCTGGTTTAGACCTGGTTTAGACCTGGTTTAGACCTGGTTTAGACCTGGTTCAGACATGGCTTAGATCTGGTTTAGTCCTGGTGAATAAAAGAATAAACTCAGACTCAGAGTGACGCGTGAAACCTGCAGGTCCTGGTCCTGGTCTGGTCCTGGTCTGGTCCTGGTCTGGTCCTGGTCTGGTCCTGGTCTGGTCCTGGTCCTGGTCCAGGTCTGGTCCTGGTCTGGTCCTGGTCCTGGCCTGGTCCAGGTCCAGGTCCAGGCTTTTGTTCAGTGCAGGAGCGCGAGGAGGGGCGGGGCGGGGGGGGGCGGGGGGGGGGTTTCCCCTCGTGAGCGCGCACACCCGGCGAGCACGCGCACACACGGAGATTCTCACCTCGTGCACGCGCTTTGGCCCAGAATGAGAAAAAGCGAAAAGACTTTGGACTAAAACATGAGGCACAAACACATTTAGGCCGAAGAGAAAATCTGACACTGAATTCTTCTGAATCAAAGTGAACGACGCGCGAGGAAAACCAGAACTGAACCAGGACTGAACCAGGACTGAACCAGGACTAGACCAGGACTAGACCAGGACTGAACCAGGACTAGACCAGGACTAGACCAGGACTAGACCAGGACTAGACCAGGATTAGACCAGGACTGAACCAGGACTAAACCAGGACTAGACCAGGACTAGACCAGGACTGAACCAGGTCTGAACCAGGACTGAACCAGGACTGAACCAGGACTGAACCAGGACTAGACCAGGACTGAACCAGGACTAAACCAGGACTAAACCAGGACTAAACCAGGACTGAACCAGGACTGAACCAGGACTGAACCAGGACTAGACCAGGACTAGACCAGGATTAGACCAGGACTGAACCAGGACTGAACCAGGACTAGACCAGGATTAGACCAGGACTGAACCAGGACTAAACCAGGACTAGACCAGGATTAGACCAGGACTGAACCAGGACTGAACCAGGACTGAACCAGGACTGAACCAGGACTGAACCTGCCCTGTGTCTGGATGAAGAAGTGATGGCGTCAGATGGAAGGGCATCCGACATAAAGATGAGCATTTGAGAACTGGATTCAGAAGTGAAACTAAAATCATTTCCCGTTTGAGCCTCGAGTTCAAATGAAACATTTTCCGCTCGAGTTTTGTGATGTTCAGAAAATCACATCAAATTAAATCAAATAAATCATCCGCGTTTTTTTCTTATATTATTTTATCGTTATTTTAACGACGCCAGACCACGTGACATTTTCAGATTAATAATTCAGAATTGTGGGTAAACGCACGAGGACCCCGCGTCTGTCAAATCTGTCCCGAGTTAAATAAAACATGAAATGTTCCGCAGTGGGGCTGAGATATGGACTGTGTTTAAATCTATAGTAATAAATGTGTATCACGTGTATTTAATATATAATAATAATAATAATAATATAATGATCATTATCACGATCCGCGCGCACAGAAGTGTTTTCTGAAAATATCAAATCTGATTTTACCTAAAGAGAAAAGCGCGCGTGTTCGTGCGCGCGTTTCCCTCGTGTCTGCTTCGTGTTTTTCACCGTTAATGATCCAAAAACACTGAAGAATCATCAGAATAATTATTAGACTAATTCGAACATATTTTATTTGTTATTTTAAATCTGGAAAAGCGCGGACGCTTTGCGCACGGCGCGTGTCCCGCTGCTCGTGACACGAACGTGATTTGCGCGTGTCACTGCGCGTGTCACTGCGCGTGTCCCCGCGCCTTTTGCATATTAAATATTCACGGGGTAAAAGTGGAGTAAAAGCCCCGGATCGACGCACCGGGATCACGTTACCGCGTGCGTAAAGCGTGCGTAAAGCGCGTTCACGCCCTGCGCACGTCTGTGGCGCTTTGTCCGCGAGACTCAGGAGGGGTTTATACTTCAGGATTTATACTTCAGGATTTATACTTCAGGATTTATACTTCAGGATTTATACTTCAGGATTTATACTTTTAATTCTGAAATATTTAAAACAGAAAACCAAACTGGACTCTGGCTACGAGGCCCCATCCAGTGTCTCTCTCTGAACGGGGACTAAATCCGGGACTAAACCAGGACTAAAAAAGGACTAAACCAGGACTAAATCCGGGACTAAACCAGGACTAAAAAAGGACTAAACCAGGACTAAAAAAAGGACTAAACCAGGACTAAACCAGGACTAAACCAGGACTAAATCCGGGACTAAACCAGGACTAAAAAAGGACTAAACCAGGACTAAAAAAAGGACTAAACCAGGACTAAACCAGGACTAAAAAAGGACTAAAACCAGGATTAAAAAAGGATTAAACCAGGACTAAAAAAGGACTAAACCAAGACTAAAACCAGGACTAAACCAGGACTAAACCAAGACTAAAAAAGGACTAAAAAAAGGACTAAACCAGGACTAAACCAAGACTAAAAAAGGACTAAAAAAAAAGGACTAAACCAAGACTAAAACCAGGACTAATCCAGGACTAAAACCAGGACTGAACCAGGACTAAAAGGACTAGACCAGGACTAACGCAGCCTCTTCTCTCTCTCTTTTTCCAGTCCCCAAAATAAAATTAAAGGTTTAATCCCTAAAATCAGAGCGTGTGAATCGTTCGTTCGTTTCAGAAATAAAAAATGGGCCTAAATCAGAGTTCGTTCGTAAATCCGCGGACCCGGGGCTGTTTTCACGCCTCGGTTCGTTCGCGGAAGAATCGGCTCGTGTAAAGGCCGGTCCCGCAGCTCTGACCTGTCCTCCAGCCCCGCACAGCCCCGCACAGTCCCGCACAGACCCGCACAGCCCCGCACAGCCCCGCACAGTCCCGCACAGTCCCGCACAGTCCCGCACAGCCCCGCACAGTCCCGCACAGTCCCGCACAGACCCGCACAGACCCGCACAGACCCGCACAGTCCCGCACAGTCCCGCACAGTCCCGCACAGCCCCGCACAGTCCCGCACAGACCCGCACAGTCCCGCACAGTCCCGCACAGTCCCGCACAGCCCCGCACAGTCCCGCACAGTCCCGCACAGACCCGCACAGACCCGCACAGACCCGCACAGTCCCGCACAGACCCGCACAGACCCGCACAGTCCCGCACAGACCCGCACAGTCCCGCACAGACCCGCACAGTCCCGCACAGACCCGCACAGTCCCGCCGCAGAGCCCGTGTCCTCGTGTCCGTGTCACGTGACCTTGGGCGTGCTAAATCTTCGCTAAATCAGATCTAAAGTGTTTTTAATGTTCCGGTGAATATTCTGCTGTTTCCTCCGGAGAAAATGCGCGTGCGTGTGCGGCTCGTGACACTCACCGATGTGCAGAGCTCCGAGCAGCGCGAGGCCCAAACCTCCCATCATCCCCCGAGCTCCGGAGCCTCAGCGCCTCATCCCACAGCCCGCAGCCGCAAACAGGTGCTCCCGCCCGGCCTGGCCCTGCCGCGCGGCCCGCTCCCGATCTGCCCCGGATCACAGCTCCCCGGGCGGGCCTGGGGTAGTCCTGGTTTAGTCCTCGGGTAGTCCTGATGTAGACCTGGTTTGGTCCTGGTTTAGTCCTGGTTTGGTCCTGGTTTAGTCCTGGTTTGGTCCGGCTCCGCGCGCTTGTGCTCGTGCGTAAATCTGAGGTGCAGAGAAAGTGCTCCACCCCCCCCCCCCCTCTCTCTCTCTCTCTCTCTCTGTGCGCGCGCCCTCCTCTTTCCCGCCCTTTTTATTTATTATTTATGTCAAATCACCGCGCGAGCTTCCCCCGCGGGTCACGTGCTGCGTGGATCTCCTCACGCGGGCCTCAGGATCTGTGAATGAACCCGCGCGCGTGCGTCACACAGGCGCACCTCATGTACACGGCAGAACCACAGAACCAGAACCTGCAGAACCAGAACCATAGGCCTAGAACCACACCTACAGAATCTCCAGAACCTGCAGAACAACAGAACCTGCAGGACCATAGAACCTCCAGAACCAGAACCACAGAACCTCCACAAGTCTCATCCACTCATGTTTTTCCCCTGGACATTTCTATCAGCTTCATTCTCCACCCACCTGGGAGGGCATCTGACACACAGGGTGGGGGGATGATTCTCCGGGGCTCAGAGCGGCACAGGTCCAGGTCCAGGTGAGGATCCAGGTCCAGGTCCAGGTCCAGGTTTAGGTGAGGATCCAGGTTTAGGTCCAGGTCCAGGTCCAGGTCCAGGTCCAGGTCCTGGAGCCTCGTGTTTGTTATATTCAGTATAAAAATGATGGAAGGGGCGAGTCCTGCGTGTTCATTTTCTCTATGATTATTTTTATGATTATTTCTGTTTGTGTTCTTATTGTTTATCTTGAGTGAATCACACTTTTCCTTTTCTGCACTGAACTGTCCTGGAGCCTCTGTGACTGTTGAATTTCTGCACTGCGACATCAGTAAAGTCCTGACTTCTCTTCTCTATTTCCACTTTGATTTGGGACAAACGGGTTTCTTTTATTTTCTGTCAAACGAACTTTATTTAAATATTGAGACACAAGTGAAATTGTAAAAGTGTAAGTGTGTAAAGTTTAAATGTGTGAAAGTGTAAGTGTGTAAAGTTTAAATGTGTAAAAGTGTAAGTGTGTAAAGTTTAAATGTGTAAAAGTGTAAGTGTGTAAAGTTTAAATGTGTAAAAGTGTAAGTGTGTAAAGTTTAAATGTGTGAAAGTGTAAGTGTGTAAAGTTTAAATGTGTGAAAGTGTAAGTGTGTAAAGTTTAAATGTGTGAAAGTGTAAGTGTGTAAAGTTTAAATGTGTGAAAGTGTAAGTGTGTAAAGTTTAAATGTGTGAAAGTGTAAGTGTGTAAAGTTTAAATGTGTGAAAGTGTAAGTGTGTAAAGTTTAAATGTGTGAAAGTGTAAGTGTGTAAAGTTTAAATGTGTGAAAGTGTAAGTGTGTAAAGTTTAAATGTGTGAAAGTGTAAGTGTGTAAAGTTTAAATGTGTGAAAGTGTAAGTGTGTAAAGTTTAAATGTGTGAAAGTGTAAGTGTGTAAAGTTTAAATGTGTGAAAGTGTAAGTGTGTAAAGTTTAAATGTGTGAAAGTGTAAGTGTGTAAAGTTTAAATGTGTGAAAGTGTAAGTGTGTAAAGTTTAAATGTGTGAAAGTGTAAGTGTGTAAAGTTTAAATGTGTGAAAGTGTAAGTGTGTAAAGTTTAAATGTGTGAAAGTGTAAGTGTGTAAAGTTTAAATGTGTGAAAGTGTAAGTGTGTAAAGTTTAAATGTGTGAAAGTGTAAGTGTGTAAAGTTTAAATGTGTGAAAGTGTAAGTGTGTAAAGTTTAAATGTGTGAAAGTGTAAGTGTGTAAAGTTTAAATGTGTGAAAGTGTAAGTGTGTAAAGTTTAAATGTGTGAAAGTGTAAGTGTGTAAAGTTTAAATGTGTGAAAGTGTAAGTGTGTAAAGTTTAAATGTGTGAAAGTGTAAGTGTGTAAAGTTTAAATGTGTGAAAGTGTAAGTGTGTAAAGTTTAAATGTGTGAAAGTGTAAGTGTGTAAAGTTTAAATGTGTGAAAGTGTAAGTGTGTAAAGTTTAAATGTGTGAAAGTGTAAGTGTGTAAAGTTTAAATGTGTCAAAGTGTAAGTGTGTAAAGTTTAAATGTGTCAAAGTGTAAGTGTGTAAAGTTTAAATGTGTCAAAGTGTAAGTGTGTAAAGTTTAAATGTGTGAAAGTGTAAGTGTGTAAAGTTTAAATGTGTCAAAGTGTAAGTGTGTAAAGTTTAAATGTGTGAAAGTGTAAGTGTGTAAAGTTTAAATGTGTGAAAGTGTAAGTGTGTAAAGTTTAAATGTGTGAAAGTGTAAGTGTGTAAAGTTTAAATGTGTGAAAGTGTAAGTGTGTAAAGTTTAAATGTGTGAAAGTGTAAGTGTGTAAAGTTTAAATGTGTGAAAGTGTAAGTGTGTCTGTCCGGGGTGGGGGGCGGGGCTTGTGTGTGAGTAGACACGTGTTGACCTCAGACGTGCGGAGGAAGCCCGGGGTCCGCAGTGACGCGTTTGTGGGAGAACAGCGCCCTCTGCTGCCCGTGGGCTGCACTGCTCCGGAGCTTCGGGTTTAAGCAGGAGAACCGATTAAAGCCGCACTCTGTCACTTCTGTGCTGGAGGGTTCAACACTTGCTCGTCTCCATGGAGACGGTACGTCTGTGAATGTTCCGCAGTGTCACAGTGACTCATGAAAGAGCCGATCACAGGAACATGAGACCTGCTCTTCACTGCGGAACATTTTTAAAAGAACAAAAACCACTTTTTGTACTAAAAGACTTAAGACTTTAAACTTTTTGTCTTTGTTAATGTGTGCCTTCTGTCTCCATGGTAACCGCTGAACATTCCACCATAGACATACATGTAGAACACCCTCTTTGCGATGGTGTTTTTGTTGCTCATAAGTTCACAGACAAACACGGAAAGAACTATTTTTGATCTTTTATCGTATTGTATTTATTTGATTCTAACGATGTCAGTGTTCTGAATAAAAGTGTTTCTCATCTCCACAGAGCCGACCTGTCCCTGGGCCGCTCTGTCACCATGGAAACACCTGTGCTTAATGTCGCACTGCAGAACACCAGAAAAGTCCCAGAGCACAGCTTTAACGTGGATTAAAGTGAGTTTGTTTCTCGTGTTTTCAGTGTTTTGGCGACTCCGGGTCAGAGGGGTCAGAGGGCAGAGGGGTCAGAGGGGTCAGAGGGCAGTGGTTTCAGAGGGGTCAGAGGGCAGAGGTTTCAGAGGGGGCAGAGGGCAGAGGTTTCAGAGGGGTCAGAGGGCAGTGGGGTCAGAGGGGCCAGAGGTTAGAGGGGTCAAAGGGCAGAGGGGTCAGAGGTTTCAGAGGGGGCAGAGGTTTCAGAGGGGGGAGAGTTTTCAGAGGGGGCAGGGGTTTCAGAGGGGTCAGAGGGCGCTGGGGTCAGAGGTTTCAGAGGGGTCAGAGGTTTCAGAGGGGGCAGAGGTTTCAGAGGGGTCAGAGGGCGCTGAGGTCAGAGGTTTCAGAGGGGGCAGAGGTTTCAGAGGGGGCAGAGGTTTCAGAGGGGGCAGAGGTTTCAGAGGGGGCAGGGGTTTCAGAGGGGGCAGAGGTTTCAGAGGGGGCAGAGGTTTCAGAGGGGCAGAGGTTTCAGAGGGGCAGGGGTTTCAGAGGGGCAGAGGTTTCAGAGGGGGCAGAGGTTTCAGAGGGCAGAGGTTTCAGAGAGGGCAGAGGTTTCAGAGGGGGCAGAGGTTTCAGAGGGGCAGAGGTTTCAGAGAGGGCAGAGGTTTCAGAGGGGGAGAGGGCGCTGGGGTCAGAGGTTTCAGAGGGGGCAGAGGTTTCAGAGGGGGCAGAGGGCGCTGGGGTCAGAGGGCGCTGGGGTCAGAGGTCAGTCTGACATAAACCTGCTTCATCTGCACATTTGAAACTTCTGCTTTTCTCGTTGAACTCAGAGTCGTTCCTCAAACTCGTCGTGTTTTTCTCCTTCAGTTCAAATTCAGTTTAGTGTCGGATCTGAACATGAAAACATCTACAGGGCAAAAAACCTAAACTGCATAAAAGGCCTATGAAAAAATAAGAAAAAAATACCAATTTTGGGGTAAAAATGCCTTTTTTAAGTGAAATTTTCTGCCAGTGCAGTAAGAAATTTCCACTTACCAAATTTTCTTAAAACAGACGAAATCTGAATCTTGTTCTGAGCAGAAAACACGAGTTTCAAGTGTTTATGGACAGATTTTTCCCCTTATTGGTTTGAGGAGGAAGTGAAAGAGGCTTAACCTGGACTGAGCTCATATAAAAAGTGCTGAGGATAAGTTGTAATATCGAGATAAGAGAAATCAGGAGGAAATATCTGGAAACAAGGAAAAAAATCTCATCTTATTAAGTAAAAAAATCTTAAAATTGATCTTTTAAGATGAATCTGCTTCATTCAAGTCAGTTTAACTGTGGTAGAAAATCCTTTTTTCAGAATCAAACGTAAATCCTCAGCTTTAGTATAACGTGGAAAGGCCGTTTGGAACGACACGGAGAAGTTCTGTCAAACAATCTTCATCCCTAAACATATTTAAAATATATTTGAATCAAAATGTCCTCCTACATGAAGCTGAAGCAAAATGTCCTCCTACATGAAGCTGAAGCAAAATGTCCTCCTACATGAAGCTGAAGCAAAATGTCTTCCTACATGAAGCTGAAGCAAAATGTCTTCCTACATGAAGCTGAAGCAAAATGTCTTCCTACATGAAGCTGAAGCAAAATGTCTTCCTACATGAAGCTGAAGCAAAATGTCTTCCTACATGAAGCTGAAGCAAAATGTCCTCCTACATGAAGCTGAAGCAAAATGTCCTCCTACATGAAGCTGAAGCAAAATGTCCTCCTACATGAAGCTGAAGCAAAATGTCTTCCTACATGAAGCTGAAGCAAAATGTCCTCCTACATGAAGCTGAAGCAAAATGTCTTCCTACATGAAGCTGAAGCAAAATGTCCTCCTACATGAAGCTGAAGCAAAATGTCTTCCTACATGAAGCTGAAGCAAAATGTCTTCCTACATGAAGCTGAAGCAAAATGTCTTCCTACATGAAGCTGAAGCAAAATGTCCTCCTACATGAAGCTGAAGCAAAATGTCTTCCTACATGAAGCTGAAGCAAAATGTCTTCCTACATGAAGCTGAAGCAAAATGTCTTCCTACATGAAGCTGAAGCAAAATGTCTTCCTACATGAAGCTGAAGCAAAATGTCTTCCTACATGAAGCTGAAGCAAAATGTCTTCCTACATGAAGCTGAAGCAAAATGTCTTCCTACATGAAGCTGAAGCAAAATGTTCTCCTACATGAAGCTGAAGCAAAATGTCTTCCTACATGAAGCTGAAGCAAAATTTATTACTACATGAAGCTGAAGCAAAATGTCTTCCTACATGAAGCTGAAGCAAAATGTCTTCCTACATGAAGCTGAAGCAAAATGTCTTCCTACATGAAGCTGAAGCAAAATGTCTTCCTACATGAAGCTGAAGCAAAAT
>CM060674.1:33046990-33071990 GCA_030686955.1 Odontamblyopus rebecca
CCTGAACACACCTGGACACACCTGGATACACACCTGGACACACACCTGGACACACCTGGATACACACCTGAACACACCTGGCCACACACCTGAACACACCTGGATACACACCTGGACACACACCTGGACACACCTGGACACACCTGGATACACACCTGCACACACCTGAACACACCTGGACACACACCTGAACACACCTGGACACACACCTGAACACACCTGAACACACCTGGACACACACCTGAACACACACCTGGACACACACCTGGACACACACCTGAACACACCTGGACACACCTGGACACACACCTGGACACACACCTGGACACACACCTGAACACACACCTGGACACACACCTGAACACACACCTGAACACACATGGACACACCTGGACACACACCTGGACACACCTGGACACACCTGGATACACACCTGTACAGAAACCTGAACACAACTGGATACACAACTGGACACACCTGAACACACCTGGACACACCTGGACACAGACCTGAACACACCTGGACACACCTGGATACACACCTGAACACACACCTGAACACACATGGACACACCTGGACACAGACCTGAACACACCTGGACACACCTGGACACAGACCTGAACACACCTGAACACACCTGGATACACACCTGGACACACACCTGGACACACCTGGAGACACAGCTGGACACACACCTGGACACACACCTGGACACACCTGGATACACAGCTGGACACACCTGAACACACCTGGACACACCTGGACACAGACCTGAACACACCTGGACACACACCTGGACACACACCTGGACACACCTGAACACACCTGGACACACCTAAAATGTGACTTTAGGCCTTTTTAACATTTTAAAAAGCAACTTTAGGCCTTTTAGCATTCTAAACTGTGAATTTAGGTGTTATAAATGTTGTAAACTGTGACTTTAGGTCTTTTTAACGTTCTAAACTGTGACTTGAGTTTATTTCTCGTGACAGAAGCATCTGAACTTGGTGCCGTTTGTGTTTCTCGTGGACAGTTCCTTAGTTCTGAAGTGTAAACCTTGTCACGACTCTATCTGACACAAACTCCGCCTCTCCCCGTGGACGCCTCATTAAAACATTAGCCTCATTTAGCTCGTTATGCTCGTTAGCTCCAAAAACTCCAGCTCCCACAATCCCACAGGTTTTACCCAGAATCCCTCTGGTGCGCACAGATGTGGAGGACAGATGTGGAGGTGCTCAAACATCTGGAGGAGACGAATCAGAGCTGAGAGAGACGTCACAGAGACAGACACGGCACCGGGAGAGTCCTGGTTTAGACCGGGTTTAGACCGGGTTTAGACCGGGTTTAGACCCGGTTTAGACCTGATTTAAGCCCAGTTAAGTTCTGGCCCAGTCCTGGCTCAGTCCTGGTTCAGCCCTGGTCCAGTCCTGGTCCAGTCCTGGTCCAGTCCTGGTCCAGCCCTGGTCCAGCCCTGGTCCAGCCCTGGTCCAGTCCTGGTCCAGCCCTGGTCCAGTCCTGGTCCAGCCCTGGTCCAGTCCTGGTCCAGTCCTGGTCCAGCCCTGGTCCAGTCCTGGTCCAGTCCTGGTCCAGTCCTGGTCCAGCCCTGCTCCAGTCCTGGTTCAGTCCTGGTTCAGTCCTGGTCTCTGTTACAGGGGTGAACCCAAACCCTCTGCGTAAGTCCCAGGTCTCGGTCTCGTTCTCGGGCCTGGTGGGTTCTGGTCCGTGGGCGGCATCGGCGTCGGAACAGCAGGGGGCGCTGCTGCTGCAGATCACGCCATCCGCGGACGCTGTGATTGGTCGGTACCGGGTGGCGGTGGGCGTGTCTTTGGCCAACGGGCTCCAGTTCACCGGACCCGAGCTCCAGCCGTACCTGTACATCCTGTTCAACGCCTTCAACCCAGGTGAGTCCAGACCGGGTTCAGACCGGGTCCGGACGGGTCCAGACCGGGTCCAGATGGGTCCAGATGGGTCCAGACGGGTCCAGACCGGGTTTAGACCGGGTCCGGACCGGGTCCAGATGGATCCAGACCAGGTTTAGACCTGGTTTGAGTTTAGTCCTAGTTTAGCCCTAGTTTAGACCTGGTTTAAATCTGGTTTAGACCAAGTTTAGACCTGTTTCTAGTTTAGTCTTACTTTAGTCCTGGTTTAGTCCTGTTTTAGTCCTGGTTTAGTTCTGGTTTAGTCTTGGTTTAGTCCTGGATGTCGGTCTGGTTGTTGTCATGTTCTTGAGGGGAGGGCATCTGACTGTGTTGTTGCCAGGCGACAGTGCGTACCTGTGTTGTTGCTAGGCGACAGTGCGTACCTGTGTTGTTGCTAGGCGACAGTGCGTACCTGTGTTGTTGCTAGGCGACAGTGCGTACCTGTGTTGTTGCTAGGCGACAGTGCGTACCTGTGTTGTTGCTAGGCGAAAGTGCGTACCTGTGTTGTTGCTAGGCGACAGTGCGTACCTGTGTTGTTGCTAGGTGACAGTGCGTACCTGTGTTGTTGCTAGGCGACAGTGCGTACCTGTGTTGTTGCTAGGCGACAGTGCGTACCTGTGTTGTTGCTAGGTGACAGTGCGTACCTGTGTTGTTGCTAGGCGACAGTGCGTACCTGTGTTGTTGCTAGGCGACAGTGCGTACCTGTGTTGTTGCTAGGTGACAGTGCGTACCTGTGTTGTTGCTAGGCGACAGTGCGTACCTGTGTTGTTGCTAGGCGACAGTGCGTACCTGTGTTGTTGCTAGGCGACAGTGCGTACCTGTGTTGTTGCTAGGCGACAGTGCGTACCTGTGTTGTTGCTAGGCGAAAGTGCGTACCTGTGTTGTTGCTAGGCGACAGTGCGTACCTGTGTTGTTGCTAGGTGACAGTGCGTACCTGTGTTGTTGCTAGGCGACAGTGCGTACCTGTGTTGTTGCTAGGCGACAGTGCGTACCTGTGTTGTTGCTAGGTGACAGTGCGTACCTGTGTTGTTGCTAGGCGACAGTGCGTACCTGTGTTGTTGCTAGGCGACAGTGCGTACCTGTGTTGTTGCTAGGTGACAGTGCGTACCTGTGTTGTTGCTAGGCGACAGTGCGTACCTGGAGGCGGGGCATGAGGAGTACGTCATGAACGACTCTGGAGTGATTTACATCGGCTCCGTGAACAACGAACACCCGAAACCCTGGAACTACGGACAGGTACGAGAGAGAGTGTGTGTGTATTTGTGTATATTTGTGTGTATTTGTGTGTGTATTTGTGTATATTTGTGTGTATTTGTGTATATTTGTGTGTATTTGTGTGTATTTGTGTATATTTGTGTGTATTTGTGTATATTTGTGTGTATTTGTGTGTATTTGTGTATATTTGTGTGTATTTGTGTATATTTGTGTGTATTTGTGTGTATTTGTGTGTATTTGTGTATATTTGTGTGTATTTGTGTATATTTGTGTGTATTTGTGTGTATTTGTGTGTATTTGTGTGTATATTTGTGTATATTTGTGTGTATATTTGTGTGTATTTGTGCCAGTTCGAGCCCGGGGTGCTGGAGGCCTGTATCTTTGTCATGGACAAATCTCAGCTCCCGATTGCAGACAGAGGAGACGCCGTGAAGGTCGTGAGGATGGCCTCAGCCATGGTCAGAACTCGACTAGGACTGAACCAGGACTCGACCAGGACTAACCCTGGTCTAACCCGGTCTGTCCTGTGCAGATAAACTCTCAGGACGATAACGGCGTCCTGGTGGGGAACTGGAGCGAAGACTTCTCTCTGGGGAAGTCTCCGATGTTCTGGACGGGTTCGGTCCAGATCCTGCAGCAGTACCACAGCACCGGGGTCCCCGTCGCCTACGCCCAGTGCTGGGTCTACGCCGGGGTCCTGAACACCTGTGAGTACGGCCAATCACAGGCCGCGACACCTGAGCCCCGCCCACACGCTCCTGCAGCCAATCACACACAACTACACCTAAGAGCCCCGCCCACACGCACCTACAGTCCTGGTTTAGTTCTGGTTTAGTTCTGGTTCAGTCCTAGTTTAGTCCTGGTTTAATCCTGGTTTAGTCCTGGTTCAGTCCTGGTTCAGTCCTGGTTCAGTCCTGGTTCAGACCTGGTTCAGTCCTGGTTCAGTCCTGGTTTAGTCCTGGTTCAGTCCTGGTTCAGTCCTGGTTCAGTCCTGGTTCAGTCCTGGTTCAATCCTGGTTTAGTCCTGGTTCAGTCCTGGTTCAGTCCTGGTTCAGTCCTGGTTCAGTCCTGGTTCAATCCTGGTTTAGTCCTGGTTCAGTCCTGGTTCAGTCCTGGTTCAGTCCTGGTTTAGTCCTGGTTCAGTCCTGGTTCAGTCCTGGTTCAGACCTGGTTCAGTCCTGGTTCAGACCTGGTTCAGTCCTGGTTCAGTCCTGGTTCAGTCCTGGTTCAGTCCTGGTTCAGTCCTGGTTCAGTCCTGGTTCAGTCCTGGTTTAGTCCTGGTTTAGTCCTGGTTTAGTCCTGGTTCAGTCTTGGTTCAGTCCTGGTTTAGTTTGGTCCTGATTCAGTCCTGGTTCAGTCTTGGTTCAGTCCTGGTTTAGTCCTGGTTCAGTCCTGGTTCAGACCTGGTTCGGTCCTGGTTCAGACCTGGTTCAGTCCTGGTTTAATCTTGGTTTAGTCCTGGTTTAGTCCTGGTTCAGTCCTGGTTCAGTCCTGGTTTAGTCCTGGTTCAGTCCTGGTTCAGACCTGGTTCAGTCCTGGTTCAGTCCTGGTTCAGTCCTGGTTTAGTCCTGGTTCAGTCCTGGTTCAGACCTGGTTCAGTCCTGGTTCAGACCTGGTTCAGTCCTGGTTCAGTCCTGGTTCAGACCTGGTTCAGTCCTGGTTCAGTCCTGGTTCAGTCCTGGTTTAGTCCTGGTTCAGTCCTGGTTCAGACCTGGTTCAGTCCTGGTTCAGACCTGGTTCAGTCCTGGTTCAGTCCTGGTTCAGACCTGGTTCAGTCCTGGTTCAGTCCTGGTTCAGTCCTGGTTCAGTCCTGGTTCAGACCTGGTTCAGTCCTGGTTCAGACCTGGTTCAGTCCTGGTTCAGACCTGGTTCAGTCCTGGTTCAGACCTGGTTCAGTCCTGGTTCAGTCCTGGTTCAGTCCTGGTTTAGTCCTGGTTCAGTCCTGGTTCAGACCTGGTTCAGTCCTGGTTCAGACCTGGTTCAGTCCTGGTTCAGTCCTGGTTCAGACCTGGTTCAGTCCTGGTTCAGTCCTGGTTCAGTCCTGGTTCAGTCCTGGTTCAGACCTGGTTCAGTCCTGGTTCAGACCTGGTTCAGTCCTGGTTCAGACCTGGTTCAGTCCTGGTTCAGACCTGGTTCAGTCCTGGTTCAGTCCTGGTTCAGTCCTGGTTTAGTCCTGGTTTAGTCCTGGTTCAGTCCTGGTTCAGTCCTGGTTCAGTCCTGGTTTAGTCCTGGTTCAGACCTGGTTCAGTCCTGGTTCAGTCCTGGTTCAGACCTGGTTCAGTCCTGGTTCAGTCCTGGTTCAGTCCTGGTTCAGTCCTGGTTCAGTCCTGGTTCAGTCCTGGTTCAGTCCTGGTTCAGACCTGGTTCAGTCCTGGTTCAGACCTGGTTCAGTCCTGGTTCAGTCCTGGTTTAGTCCTGGTTCAGTCCTGGTTCAGTCCTGGTTCAGTCCTGGTTCAGTCCTGGTTTAGTCCTGGTTCAGTCCTGGTTCAGTCCTGGTTCAGTCCTGGTTCAGTCCTGGTTTAATCCTGGTTTAGTCTTGATTTAGTCCTGGTTCAGTCCTGATTTAGTCCTGGTTCAGTCCTGGTTCAGTCCTGGTTCAGTCCTGGTTCAGTCCTGGTTTAGTCCTGGTTCAGTCCTGGTTCAGTCCTGGTTCAGTCCTGGTTCAGTCCTGGTTTAATCCTGGTTTAATCCTGGTTCAGTCCTGGTTCAGTCCTGGTTCAGTCCTGGTTTAGTCCTGGTTGAGTCCTGGTTCAGACCTGGTTCAGTCCTGGTTCAGTCCTGGTTCAGTCCTGGTTTAATCCTGGTTTAGTCCTGATTCAGACCTGGTTCAGTCCTGGTTCAGTCCTGGTTTAGTCCTGGTTCAGTCCTGGTTCAGACCTGGTTCAGTCCTGGTTCAGTCCTGGTTCAGTCCTGGTTTAGTCCTGGTTCAGTCCTGGTTCAGACCTGGTTCAGTCCTGGTTCAGACCTGGTTCAGTCCTGGTTCAGTCCTGGTTCAGACCTGGTTCAGTCCTGGTTCAGTCCTGGTTCAGTCCTGGTTTAGTCCTGGTTCAGTCCTGGTTCAGACCTGGTTCAGTCCTGGTTCAGACCTGGTTCAGTCCTGGTTCAGTCCTGGTTCAGACCTGGTTCAGTCCTGGTTCAGTCCTGGTTCAGTCCTGGTTCAGTCCTGGTTCAGACCTGGTTCAGTCCTGGTTCAGACCTGGTTCAGTCCTGGTTCAGACCTGGTTCAGTCCTGGTTCAGACCTGGTTCAGTCCTGGTTCAGTCCTGGTTCAGTCCTGGTTTAGTCCTGGTTCAGTCCTGGTTCAGACCTGGTTCAGTCCTGGTTCAGACCTGGTTCAGTCCTGGTTCAGTCCTGGTTCAGACCTGGTTCAGTCCTGGTTCAGTCCTGGTTCAGTCCTGGTTCAGTCCTGGTTCAGACCTGGTTCAGTCCTGGTTCAGACCTGGTTCAGTCCTGGTTCAGACCTGGTTCAGTCCTGGTTCAGACCTGGTTCAGTCCTGGTTCAGACCTGGTTCAGTCCTGGTTCAGACCTGGTTCAGTCCTGGTTCAGTCCTGGTTCAGTCCTGGTTCAGTCCTGGTTCTCTCAGTCCTCAGGTGTGTAGGTTTGGCGTCTCGTGTCATCACAAACTTCTCGTCCGCTCACGACAACGACGGGAACCTGAAAACCGACCTGATCTTCACCTCCGAGCTTCACCTGGACAACAGGCGCACGCGGGACTCCATCTGGTGAGTCCAGGGCAGACGGGGTTTAGACCGGGGTTAGACCGGGGTTAGACCGGGTTTAGACCGGGGTTAGACCGGGGTTAGACCGGGGTTAGACCGGGTTTAGACCGGGTTTAGACCGGGTTTAGACCGGGTTTAGACCGGGGTTAGACCGGGTTTAGACCGGGGTTAGACCGGGGTTAGACCGGGTTTAGACCGGGTTTAGACCGGGGTTAGACCGGGTTTAGACCGGGTTAGACCGGGTTAGACCGGGTTTAGACCGGGTTTAGACCGGGTTTAGACCGGGTTTAGACCGGGTTTAGACCGGGTTTAGACCGGGTTAGACCGGGTTAGACCGGGTTTAGACCGGGTTTAGACCGGGTTTAGACCGGGTTTAGACCGGGTTTAGACCGGGTTAGACCGGGTTTAGACCGGGGTTAGACCGGGTTTAGACCGGGGTTAGACCGGGGTTAGACCGGGTTTAGATCGGGGTTAGACCGGGTTTAGACCGGGGTTAGACCGGGGTTAGACCGGGGTTAGACCGGGGTTAGACCGGGTTTAGATCGGGGTTAGACCGGGTTTAGACGGGGTTTAGACCGGGGTTAGACCGGGTTTAGACCGGGGTTAGACCGGGTTTAGACCGGGGTTAGACCGGGGTTAGACCGGGGTTAGACCGGGTTTAGACCAGGTTCAGTCCTGGTTTAGTTCTGGTTTAGTCCTGGTTTAGTTCTGGTTCAGTCCTGGTTCAGTCCTGGTTCAGTCCTGGTTCAGTCCTGGTTTGGTCTCTGTTGTAGGAATTATCACTGTTGGAACGAGGTGTTTCTGAAACGCAGCGACATCCCCGACGAGTTCAGCGGGTGGCAGGTGATCGACGCCACGCCACAGGAAACCAGCGACGGTACCCCGCCACAATAAAACACCCCCCGCCACAATAAAACACCCCCGCCACAATAAAACACCCCCCGCCACAATAAAACACCCCCGCCACAATAAAACACCCCCCACTACAATAAAACACCCCCGCCACAATAAAACACCCCCCACTACAATAAAACACCCCCCGCCACAATAAAACACCCCCCGCCACAATAAAACACCCCCCGCCACAATAAAACACTCCCCACCACAATAAAACACCCCCCACTACAATAAAACACCCCCGCCACAATAAAACACCCCCCGCCACAATAAAACACCCCCGCCACAATAAAACACCCCCACCACAATAAAACACTCCCGCCACAATAAAACACTCCCGCCACAATAAAACACTCCCGCCACAATAAAACACCCCCGCCACAATAAACACCCCCGCCACAATAAAACACCCCGCCACAATAAAACACCCCCACTACAATAAAACACTCCCACCACAATAAAACACTCCCGCCACAATAAAACACCCCCACCACAATAAACACCCCCGCCACAATAAAACACCCCCACCACAATAAAACACTCCCCGCCACAATAAAACACCCCCGCCACAATAAAACACTTCGCCACAATAAAACACTTCGCCACAATAAAACACCCCCGCCACAATAAAACACTTCGCCACAATAAACACCCCGCCACAATAAACACTCCCCGCCACAATAAAACACCCCACCACAATAAACACCCCCACCACAATAAACACTCCCACCACAATAAAACACCCCCACTACAATAAAACACCCCCGCCACAATAAAACACCCCACTACAATAAACACCCCCGCCACAATAAAACACCCCACCACAATAAAACACCTCACCACAATAAAACACCCCCGCCACAATAAAACACCCCACCACAATAAAACACCCCCGCCACAATAAACACCCCACCACAATAAAACACTCCCCGCCACAATAAACACCCCGCCACAATAAAACACCCCGCCACAATAAAACACTCCCCGCCACAATAAAACACTCCCGCCACAATAAAACACCTCGCCACAATAAAACACTTCGCCACAATAAACACCCGCCACAATAAAACACTTCGCCACAATAAAACACCCCCGCCACAATAAAACACCCCGCCACAATAAAACACCCCCGCCACAATAAAACACCCCGCCACAATAAAACACTCCCCGCCACAATAAAACACCCCGCCACAATAAAACACCCCCACCACAATAAACACCCCCACCACAATAAAACACCCCCACCACAATAAACACACCCCACCACAATAAAACACCCCACCACAATAAAACACCCCCGCCACAATAAACACCCCCACCACAATAAAACACCCCCGCCACAATAAAACACCCCCACCACAATAAAACACCCCGCCACAATAAAACACCCCCACCACAATAAAACACCCCCGCCACAATAAAACACCCCGCCACAATAAAACACTTCACCACAATAAACACCCCCGCCACAATAAAACACCCGCCACAATAAAACACTTCGCCACAATAAAACACTCCGCCACAATAAAACACCCCCGCCACCACAATAAAACACCCTCGCCACAATAAAACACCCCCCGCCACAATAAAACACCCCCCGCCACAATAAAACACCCCCACCACAATAAAACACCCCCACCACAATAAAACACCCCGCCACAATAAAACACCCCCGCCACAATAAACACCCCCACCACGATAAAACACCCCCGCCACAATAAAACACTTCGCCACAATAAAACACTCCCACCACAATAAAACACTCCCGCCACAATAAAACACTCCCACCACAATAAAACACACTCCCCACCACAATAAAACACCCCCACCACAATAAAACACTTCACCACAATAAAACACTCCCGCCACAATAAAACACCCCACCACAATAAAACACTCCCACCACAATAAAACACCCCCACCACAATAAAACACCCCACCACAATAAACACCCCCCACCACAATAAAACACCCCACCACAATAAACACCCCTCACAATAAAACACACCCCGCCACAATAAAACACCCCCGCCACAATAAAACACCCCACCACAATAAACACCCCCCACCACAATAAAACACTCCCGCCACAATAAAACACCCCCACCACAATAAACACCCCCACCACAATAAAACACCCCCCCCACAATAAAACACGCCCCACCACAATAAAACACCCCACCACAATAAAACACTTCGCCACAATAAAACACCCCACCACAATAAAACACCCCCACCACAATAAAACACTCCCCACCACAATAAAACACCCCCCCCAACAATAAAACACCCCGCCACAATAAAACACTCCCGCCACAATAAAACACCCCCACCACAATAAAACACCCCCACCACAATAAAACACCCCACCACAATAAAACACCCCCACAACAATAAAACACCCCCCACCACAATAAAACACCCCCCGCCACAATAAAACACCCCCACCACAATAAAACACTCCCCGCCACAATAAAACACCCCCACCACAATAAAACACTCCCCGCCACAATAAAACACCCCCCACCACAATAAAACACACTCTTTTGTAATAAAACACTCCCTTTTGTAATAAAACACTCCCTTTCATAATAAAGCTCACCCTTTCACAGTAAAAGCCTCTGTGGTGTTTCAGGACATTACCGCTGTGGCCCGGCGTCCGTCTCCGCCATCAAGCGCGGGAAAGTGTGTTACCCCTTCGACGCCAGGTTCATCTTCGCCGAGGTCAGACAGCTAACGGGCTAATGACACGCTAATGACACGCTAGTGACACGCTAGTGACACGCTAGTGACACGCTAGTGACACGCTAATGACACGCTAGTGACACGCTAATGACACGCTAGTGACATGCTAAAACATGCTAACAACATGCTAATCACACGCTCAGACAGGCTCAAAGCCTCTTCATACGCCATAAGAACTTAACAACTTTGTTCTTGCTCCTCCAGGTGAACAGTGACGTCTTGTATCACATTCGAGACAAATATGGAAATCTGACCCTCCTCAAAGTCGACAAGAAAACCGTCGGCAAAAAACTCCTCACCAAGTCTCCGTTCGGACGCCAACCCCTGGAGCTCACCTGGGAGTACAAACACAACGAGGGTGAGAGCCAGTTTAGACCTGGTTCAGTCCTGGTTTAGACCTGGTTCAGTCCTGGTTTAGTCCTGGTTCAGTCCTGGTTTAGTCCTGGTCCAGTCCTGGTCCAGTCCTGGTCCAGTCCTGGTCCAGTCCTGGTCCTGTCCTGGTTCAGTCCTGGTTTAGACCTGGTTCAGTCCTGGTTTAGACCTGGTTCAGTCCTGGTTTAGTCCTGGTTCAGTCCTGGTTTAGTCCTGGTCCAGTCCTGGTCCAGTCCTGGTCCAGTCCTGGTCCAGTCCTGGTCCTGTCCTGGTTCAGTGCTGGTCCTGTCCTGGTCTGGTCCTGGTCCAGTCCTGGTTCAGTACTGGTTCTGTCTCAGACACTCCTGAGGGGCAGAGGCAGAACGAGGAAGCATTGGCGACGGCCGAGAGTCTCGGCTGCAGCAGGGAGCACACGGAGACTCCGCCCACTTCCCTCAGCGTCACCATCACCGCCAAGAAGGTACGGACCAATTCTGACCCACAGTCCGTATATATGAGTGGACTAAGCTAACCCGTTAGCCGCTAACCCGTTAGCCGCTAACCCGTTAACCCGGCTAACCCGTTAGCCGCTAACCCGTTAGCCGCTAACCCGTTAGACAGGAAGTGCTCCAGGAGGCTCTTGGGGCTCCTTCACATTAGGATCTTCTCGTCCCTCTGTCTGTACCTGCTGCTCTGAGCCTCGTCATTCTGGACTTAAACTGTTCGTCTGAAGCCGCCACACAGGATCCTGAACTTTTCATTTCTCTGTTTTGTTCCTAAATCAAGATCTGAACAGAAATAACGGACCAATCAGACGCCTTTATTCCCCGAGGCCCCTCCCCCTAGTGTTAGCAACAGGTTTGATTGACAGCTCGTTTCGTTGCTAAGTAAGTTCCCTTCCCGCTTTCCCCCGAGTGACGATTTCTGAAATAAAATGACAAAATATCTCAAACAGTCACAATATCTAATGTGACTAGAATCTGAACGAGCAGAATTTAACGAGCAGAAAGTAAAGAGAATTTGGTTAAATTGTGACTCTGTTGTTGTTCGTACGGAACAGAACAAACAACATAAATCAGTGACTTAAACTATTTAAAGTTTGATGCTAAAAGCTCAAAGCTCATCTTGGATTCATCTTCCAGATTTTATTATAGTTCTATGTGTGTGCCGCGCTCACTTCCTACGTGCCGCGCTCACTTTCTGTGTGCCGTGCTCACTTCCTGCGTTCTGTGCTCACTTTCAGTGTTCCGTGCTCACTTCCTGTGTGCCGCAATCACTTCCTGCGTGCCGTGCACTCACTTCCTACATGCCGCGCTCACTTCCTGTGTGCCGCCCTCACTTCCTGTGTGCCGCACTCACTTCCTGTGTGCTATGCTCACTTCCTGTGTGCCGCCCTCACTTCCTGTGTGCCACGCTCACTTCCTGTGTGCCATGGTCACTTCCTGTGTGCCACGCTCACTTCCTGTGTGCCATGCTCACTTCCTGTGTGCCGCGCTCACTTCCTGTGTGCCACGCTCACTTCCTGTGTGCCACGCTCACTTCCTGTGTGCCACACTCACTTCCTGTGTGCCATGGTCACTTCCTGTGTGCCGCAATCACTTCCTGTGTGCCGCAATCACTTCCTGCGTGCCATGCGCTCACTTCCTACATGCCGCGCTCACTTCCTGTGTGCCGCCCTCACTTCCTGTGTGCCGCACTCACTTCCTGTGTGCCGCGCTTACTTCCTGTGTGTGCCGCACTCACTTCCTGTGTGCTATGCTCACTTCCTGTGTGCCGCGCTTACTTCCTGTGTGTGCCGCTCTCACTTCCTGTGTGCATGCTCACTTCCTGTGTGCCACGCTCACTTCCTGTGTGCCGCTCTCACTTCCTGTATGCCACGCTCACTTCCTGTGTGCCATGCTCACTTCCTGTGTGCCGCGCTCACTTCCTGTGTGCCGCGCTCACTTCCTGTGTGCCACGCTCACTTCCTGTGTGCCGCGCTCACTTCCTGTGTGCCACGCTCACTTCCTGTGTGCCACGCTCACTTCCTGTGTGCCATGGTCACTTCCTGTGTGCCGCGCTCACTTCCTGTGTGCCATGGTCACTTCCTGTGTGCCACGCTCACTTCCTGTGTGCCATGGTCACTTCCTGTGTGCCATGCTCACTTCCTGTGTGTGCCGCGCTCACTTCCTGTCATCCTCAGGGGTACGTGGGGCGTCCCGTGGAGGCGATGGTCGACTTTAAGAACCAATCAGACGCCTCGTTGGAGACGCAGGTGCTGGTTACCGTGGAGACAGTTTATTACACCGGCGTGAGGTCCCAGGAGGTGCACAAGGAAAACTACCCCCTGCACCTGCCCCCCCGCTCCAGTAAGACCCACACGGGAGGGCATCTGACACACGGGGAGGGCATCTGACACATGGGGAGGGCATCTGGTTTAGTCCTGGTTTAGTCCTGGTTTAGTCCTGGTTTAATTCTGTTTTAGTCCTGGTTTAGTCCTGGTTTAGTCCTGGTTTAGTCCTGGTTTAGACCCGGTTTAGTCCTGGTTTAGACCCGGTTTAGTCCTGGTTTAGTCCCGGTTTAGTCCCGGTTTAGACCTGGTTTAGTCCTGGTTTAGACCCTGTGTTCCTCTCCAGCGCAGCAGATGGCTTAGTCCTGGTTTAGTCCTGGTTTAGTCCTGGTTTAGTCCTGGTTTAGACCCTGTGTTCCTCTCCAGCGCAACAGATGGCTTAGTCCTGGTTTAGTCCTGGTTTAGACCCGGTTTAGTCCTGGTTTAGACCCTGTGTTCCTCTCCAGTGCAGCAGATGGCTTAGTCCTGGTTTAGTCCTGGTTTAGTCCTGGTTTAGACCCGGTTTAGTCCTGGTTTAGACCCTGTGTTCCTCTCCAGCGCAACAGATGGCTTAGTCCTGGTTTAGTCCTGGTTTAGACCCGGTTTAGTCCTGGTTTAGACCCTGTGTTCCTCTCCAGTGCAGCAGATGGCTTAGTCCTGGTTTAGTCCTGGTTTAGTCCTGGTTTAGTCCTGGTTTAGACCCTGTGTTCCTCTCCAGTGCAGCAGATAGCTTAGTCCTGGTTTAGTCCTGGTTTAATCCTGGTTTAGTCCTGGTTTAGTCCTGGTTTAGTCCTGGTTTAGTCCTGGTTTAGACCCTGTGTTCCTCTCCAGTGCAGCAGATAGCTTAGTCCTGGTTTAATCCTGGTTTAGTCCTGGTTTAGTCCTGGTTTAGTCCTGGTTTAGTCCTGGTTTAGACCCTGTGTTCCTCTCCAGCGCAGCAGATGGCTTAGTCCTGGTTTAGTCCTGGTTTAGACCCTGTGTTCCTCTCCAGCGCAGCAGATGGCTTAGTCCTGGTTTAGTCCTGGTTTAGTCCTGGTTTAGTCCTGGTTTAGTCCTGGTTTAGACCCTGTGTTCCTCTCCAGCGCAACAGATGGCTTAGTCCTGGTTTAGTCCTGGTTTAGACCCGGTTTAGTCCTGGTTTAGACCCTGTGTTCCTCTCCAGCGCAGCAGATGGCTTAGTCCTGGGTTAGTCCTGGTTTAGTCCTGGTTTAGTCCTGGTTTAGACCCTGTGTTCCTCTCCAGTGCAGCAGATAGCTTAGTCCTGGTTTAGTCCTGGTTTAATCCTGGTTTAGTCCTGGTTTAGTCCTGGTTTAGTCCTGGTTTAATCCTGGTTTAGTCCTGGTTTAGTCCTGGTTTAGTCCTGGTTTAGTCCTGGTTTAAACCCTGTGTTCCTCTCCAGTGCAGCAGATGGCTTAGTCCTGGGTTAGTCCTGGTTTAGTCCTGGTTTAGTCCTGGTTTAGTCCTGGTTTAGTCCTGGTTTAATCCTGGTTTAGTCCTGGTTTAGTCCTGGTTTAGTCCTGGTTTAGACCCTGTGTTCCTCTCCAGCGCAGCAGATGGCTTAGTCCTGGTTTAATCCTGGTTTAGTCCTGGTTTAATCCTGGTTTAGTCCTGGTTTAGTCCTGGTTTAGTCCTGGTTTAGACCCTGTGTTCCTCTCCAGTGCAGCAGATAGCTTAGTCCTGGTTTAGTCCTGGTTTAATCCTGGTTTAGTCCTGGTTTAGTCCTGGTTTAGTCCTGGTTTAATCCTGGTTTAGTCCTGGTTTAGTCCTGGTTTAGTCCTGGTTTAGACCCTGTGTTCCTCTCCAGCGCAGCAGATGGCTTAGTCCTGGTTTAATCCTGGTTTAGTCCTGGTTTAATCCTGGTTTAGTCCTGGTTTAGTCCTGGTTTAGTCCTGGTTTAGACCCTGTGTTCCTCTCCAGCGCAGCAGATGGCTTAGTCCTGGTTTAGTCCTGGTTTAATCCTGGTTTAGTCCTGGTTTAGTCCTGGTTTAGTCCTGGTTTAGACCCTGTGTTCCTCTCCAGCGCAGCAGATGGCTTAGTCCTGGTTTAGTCCTGGTTTAATCCTGGTTTAGTCCTGGTTTAGTCCTGGTTTAGTCCTGGTTTAGACCCTGTGTTCCTCTCCAGCGCAGCAGATGGCGCTCTCCATCTCTCCTCAGGAGTATTTGCCGTTTCTGGGGTCTCAGCCGAACCTGAAGGTCACAGTGTCGGTCACCGCGCCCCCAAACCACATGGTCACCGAGTCCGCCGTGGTCAGTCTGGAGGTGCTCTGGCTCCAGCTGCAGGTCAGACCCGGACCAGGACCAGACCAAGACCAGGACCAGGACCAGGACCAGGACCAGGACCTGGACCCGGACCCTGACCAGTGACCAGTGACCAGTGACCAGAGACCAGAGACCAGTGACCAGTGACCAGAGACCAGAGACCAGTGACCAGAGACCAGTGACCAGTGACCAGAGACCAGTGACCAGAGACCAGTGACCAGAGACCAGAGACCAGTGACCAGTGACCAGAGACCAGAGACCAGTGACCAGAGACCAGAGACCAGAGACCAGAGACCAGAGACCAGTGACCAGAGACCAGAGACCAGTGACCAGTGACCAGAGACCAATGACCAGAGACCAGTGACCAGAGACCAGTGACCAGAGACCAGAGACCAGTGACCAGAGACCAGTGACCAGTGACCAGAGACCAGTGACCAGAGACCAGTGACCAGAGACCAGTGACCAGTGACCAGAGACCAGTGACCAGAGACCAGAGACCAGAGACCAGAGACCAGTGACCAGACCAGAGACCAGTGACCAGAGACCAGGACCAGGACCAGAGACCAGAGACCAGAGACCAGTCCCTGACCCTCTGACCCTGTGACCTCTGACCCTGCAGGTCTCCTCTCCTGTGTACCTGGGGCAGAAGGGGACGGTCTCTGTGTCCTTCACCAACAAACTGGACACGGCCCTGATCCGCCCCTTCCTGGCCCTGGAGGGACCCGGACTGATGCCCATCAAGACCAAGGAGTTTGAGTAAGACGCTAACTGTGCGCACTGCTCTGTCTGAGGCCTATCACACTCTTAAATGTCCCATAATCCTCTGCTCTAATGTAGTTTATCCTGAGACTCCATGTCCCATAATCCTCTGCTCTAATGTAGTTTATCCTGAGACTCCATGTCCCATAATCCTCTGCTCTAATGTAGTTTATCCTGAGACTCCATGTCCCATAATCCTCTGCTCTAATGTAGTTTATCCTGAGACTCCATGTCCCATAATCCTCTGCTCTAATGTAGTTTATCCTGAGACTCCATGTCCCATAATCCTCTGATCTAATGTAGTTTATCCTGAGACTCCATGTCCCATAATCCTCTGCTCTAATGTAGTTTATCCTGAGACTCCATGTCCCATAATCCTCTGCTCTGATGTAGTTTATCCTGAGACTCCATGTCCCATAATCCTCTGCTCTGATGTAGTTTATCCTGAGACTCCATGTCCCATAATCCTCTGCTCTGATGTAGTTTATCCTGAGACTCCATGTCCCATAATCCTCTGCTGCTCTGATGTTGTTTCCTGGAGTCGTGTTTGTTTCATTCTCATGTTTCACTCAAACCTGCACATTCAGCACGAGTTCTTCTCTCAGACTGAAAACTCTCTGTTCCACCCTGTGATGTCATCGTGTGGTGATACAGGAAGTGCTCCACTGTGTTTTTAAACTCCACACACCTTCACTAGTGTCCAGGAGGGAAAAACATTCAGACATTCAGACTATTTTAAATCCTCTTCTGTCCATGTTTGCTCATGCGTGCCTTGGGTTTCCATGGTACCTGCTGCACATTTGGCCGTAGACATACATGCAGGACCCCCCCCCAGCCTGAGGTAAAGTGTCTCTGGGCTCGTCTCTTTCAGTGTGGTGGCACCCGGAGCGCTGCTGCAGTGGGATATGGAGTTTTTCCCTTATTCCACCGGATCCAAAAAACTCACCTCTGTGATGGTCGTCAACAACTCCGCCATCGTGAGTCCTGCTTTAGTCCTGGTTTAGACCCGGTTTAGACCCGGTTTAGGCCTGGTTTAGACCTGGTTTAGACCCGGTTTAGACCTGGTTTAAGCCTGGTTTAGACCTGGTTTAGTCGTGGTTTAGACGTGTTTTAGACCTGGTTTAGACCTGGTTTAGTCGTGGTTTAGACTTGTTTTAGACCTGGTTTAGACCTGGTTTAGACCCGGTTTAGACCTGGTTTAGACCCGGTTTAGACCTGTTTTCTCTGTCCTTTCAGGCCTGGGGGTTCGTGGACGTGAAGGTGCTCTCTCCTCCTCATTGGCTGCCGCCGTCCTTTGGCTCCACCCCTTTTGGATTTCCTCCAGTCATGCGCTTCAGTCGCTCGGGGGACGGGGCTTAGGCTGGACGAAGGCCTCTGATTCGCTCTTCGCTTCTGTCAATCATAAATCATAATCAGTGTATTCTTTTATGAACACAAACACCAGGGGCAGTGTGACGTGTCTCTCTGCACCTCTTTGGACTAAAACACCTTTAAAATCTTTATATTTAAGATTTTACTAAACAGCTTTTATCTCACTAGAAGATAAAATTAGATACACACTTTAAACCAGATGCCCTTCCTGTCACAGCCACCAAAATGTCTTATAAAATGAACTAAATCAGTACATGTTTTCAGATTAATACTGCAGCTTTAGATTAAACGTTATAATTTAGGTCTATAAAAATTTTATCTGAACTTTTGTCTTTTTACAGTTAATGTTGATCTTTTAAATGTGTTCGATCTGATTTATAACTTCATGATTTAATAACGCTGATCTGTTTTTACTAACAATAAAGCAGCCACAAAGACCTGTGTGTGTTACAGTTTTATTTAATATTTTTATAAAAACTATCTTCATATCTTCATTTCTTATCTTCATTATCTTTTACACTATTTTAATAATAATCTGAACAGGTGTGGTTTTCTTTTCAATTTGGGTTTGAATGGTGTTAAATTTTAGTATTAATTGCCTCTAAAATGTTGTGTTTTTTTTTTACATTATTATTATTATTTTAATCGTTTTACATAATTATTTTTCATCCAAACATTTCCTTTATGATTTCAGGGTAAATAGTGTATTATTTAAGCAGAAAATGCTGAACTCTGTTAATTCAGTTTAATTATTTTAATATCACGTGATTTTGGAGTCACATGCTTCAGGAAAAAAGCAAAACAAACCCATTTCCTTTCACATTTCAAAATAAAGTCTTCATGCTCTTCAAACATGAAAAAAAGAGTACAAATATGACTAGTTTGAGGGAATACATCGTAAAATATAATAAAATAGCCTCTTCTTAGGTGAACATAACTATAAACCGTGTTAAAATGCTCAAATGTAGAGTTGTCATTTTTATTTTGAAGGGCGCAGGTGACGCTGTGGACGTCGCTCTCCTGCCCCGGAAGTCTTCGAGACATTTTTATTACTCTCATTTATTACTATTTTCACGTACATTTGACTCCGAAACGCGTGAGTTCGTCCCGTAGAAGAGCGGGACATGTCTGAGGAACATTACCTGGAGCTGAGCGAAAGCCCCGTCACCTTTGAGCACGCGTCCAGCGTCAACAACGTCTTCTTCGATGAGGCAAACAAACAGGTTAGCCTAGCCTCTTAGCATTAGCATTAGCAGGTTTAGGATTTTAAAGTTGTCATTAGTTTAAGTAATATTGTGATTATGGGAGAAACGTGCACGTAACGTTATATATTTTACTTTAGTTTCTACAGAAATACTTGCAGCAGAAGCAGTTCGCGGTCATTCATTCAGATTCAGAGAGTTTATTTATTTAAACTTTGTTTTGTTTTTTAAGGGTGAAGGCACAACATACAGTCTCCACACTCTCAGAACGTTCACATTTAACAAAGAAACAAACAAATTAAAGTGAACAAAATTGCTCAAAACATTCAATATTCTAAAAAGGAGAAGGAGGAAGCAAACTTATTTTACACTCCTTGTGACGTCATGAAGTCAACAGCTCCTTTACCTTTAGTTTAGTTCATTCCAGGACTGAAATGGTCCACGTGATTCTAGTGAAGGTGTGTGGAGTTTAAAAACACGGACATGGAGTCTCAGGATAAACTACATCAGAGCAGAGGATTATGGGACATGGAGTCTCAGGATAAACTACATTAGAGCAGAGGATTATGGGACATGGAGTCTCAGGATAAACTACATCAGAGCAGAGGATTATGGGACATGGAGTCTCAGGATAAACTACATTAGAGCAGAGGATTATGGGACATGGAGTCTCAGGATAAACTACATCAGAGCAGAGGATTATGGGACATGGAGTCTCAGGATAAACTACATCAGAGCAGAGGATTATGGGACATGGAGTCTCAGGATAAACTACATCAGAGCAGAGGATTATGGGACATGGAGTCTCAGGATAAACTACATTAGAGGAGAGCAAGTTCTAGGTCAGATCTGTGGAGAGGCGACCCCGCTCACAGTCCGAACGTCTGTTTTTCTAGGTATTTCTGAGCGATAAAACCTCCTGTAACTGAATAAATGTAAAGTCGAGCTGTTTTACGTTACACTGTGGAACATTCCAGGCAGAGGAGTGATGTCTCCATAGAAACGAGCAGGTGACAGAGCCCCAGACAGAAAAGCCCCACAGTGCAGCTTTAATCGGTGCTGTTTTCCCTGGCCTGAGCGGCAGACTGAGGTGTGTTTCGGTTGCAGGTGTTCGCCGTGCGGTCGGGGGGCGCTACAGGCGTCGTGGTGAAAGGTCCTGACGACAAGAGCAGCGTGGCGTTCAGGTGTCGTGGTGACTGTGGGATTCTGGGATTATTTAAAGACACCGTGTGGAACTTTCCGGCCTGATATAACCCGTGTGTTTGTGCATGTGCAGGATGGAGGACAAAGGGGAGGTCAAGTGCATCAAGTTTTCTCTGGGAAACAAGATTCTGGCCGTGCAGAGGACGTCCAAGTCTGTGGTGAGTCCGGACCTGGACCCGGACCTGGACCCGGACCTGGACCCGGACCTGGACCCGGACCCGGACCTGGACCTGGACCTTTTACCCGGACCCGGACCTGGACCCGGACCTGGACCTGGACCTTTTACCCAGACCTAGACCTGGACCCGGTTCTGGACCTGGACCTGGACCTGGACTAAGACCTGGACCTGGACCTGGACGTGGACCTGGACTAAGACCCGGACCAGGACCTGGACCTTTGACCCGGACCCGGACCCGGACCTGGACCTTTTACCCAGACCTGGACCCAGACCCGGACCCGGACCCGGACCTGGACCATTTACCCAGACCTGGAACCAGACCTGGACCCAGACCTGGACCTGGACTAAGACCTGGACCTGGACCTGGACCTGGACCTGGACCTTTTACCCAGACCTGGAACCAGACCTGGACCCCGACCCGGACCTGGACCTGGACCTTTTACCCAGACCTGGAACCAGACCTGGACCCAGACCTGGACCTGGACTAAGACCTGGACCTGGACCTGGACCTGGACCTGGACCTGGACCCGGACCTGGACCTGTCCCAGCTGAAGTAAACTGGTGTTTTTCTGTAGGACTTCATAAACTTTGTCCCGGATTATCCGCACACAGAGTTCTCTCAGGAGTCTAAGGTCTGATTTGATCTGCACTTTTCTTATGTTTCACTTTGAAAAGTTTAATCTAATATTTATATCAACAGCGTTAAAAGTTTATTAAAAGTTTATAATAAGTTTATAAAAAGTTTCTTAAAAGTTTCTTAAATGTTTCTTAAAAGTTTATTAAAAGTTTCTTAAATGTTTCTTAAAAGTTTATTAAAAGTTTCTTAAATGTTTCTTAAAAGTTTCCCTGTGTTTCAGACGAAGAACGCGACTGTTCTCGGATTCTGTTGGACCAACTGGAACGAGGTCGTGTTTGTCACAGATCAGGGAATCGAGTATTATCAGGTACCTCCTCCTCCTCCACCTCCTCCACCTCCTCCTCCTCCACCTCCTCCTCCTCCACCTCCTCCACCTCCTCCTTCTCCACCTCCTCCTCCACCTCCTCCACCTCCTCCTTCTCCACCTCCTCCACCTCCTCCTTCTCCACCTCCTCCACCTCCTCCTTCTCCACCTCCTCCTTCTCCACCTCCTCCTCCTCCACCTCCTCCTCCTCCTCCTCCACCTCCTCCTTCTCCACCTCCTCCTTCTCCACCTCCTCCTCTTCCTCCACCTCCTCCTCACCTCCACCTCCTCCTCCTCTCCTCCTCCTCCTCACCTCCTCCTCCACCTCCTCCTTCTCCACCTCCTCCTTTCTCCACCTCCTCCTTCTCCTCCTCACCTCCTCACCTCCTTCTCCTCCTCCCCTCCTCCTCCTCCTCCTCACCTCTTTCTCCTCACCTCCTCCTCTCCTCCTCCTCCTCACCTCCTCCTCTCCTCCTCAGGTTTTCCCTGACAGACGGAGTCTGAAGCTGCTAAAGTCTCAGAGTATAAACGTGAACTGGTTTCAGTTTTGTCCTGAGACGTCTGTGGTTCTGCTGTCGTCCACTGTGCAGGGGAACGTGCTGCAGCCGCTGGGCTTCAGGGTGAGACCGACCGGACCGGGACCAGACCGGGACCAGACCGGGACCAGACTGGGACCGGGACCGGGACCGGGACCAGACCGGGACCAGACCGGGACCAGACCGGGACCAGACCGGGACCAGACCGGGACCGGGACCGGACCGGGACCAGACCGGGACCAGACCGGGACCAGACCGGGACCAGACCGGGACTAGACCGGACCGGGACCAGACCAGACCGGGACCAGACCGGGACCAGACCGGGACCAGACCGGGACCAGACCGGGACCAGACCGGGACCAGACCGGGACCAGACCGGGACCAGACCAGACCGGGACCGGACCGGGACCAGACCGGGACCAGACCGGGACCAGACCGGGACCAGACCGGGACCAGACTGGGACCAGACTGGGACCGGGACCAGACCGGGACCGGACCAGACTGGGACCAGACTGGGACCAGACCGGGACCAGACCGGACCAGACCGGACCAGACCGGACCAGACCGGGACCGGACCAGGACCAGGACCAGGACCAGGACCAGACCCAGATCCAGACCCAGACCCAGACCCGGACTCAGACCGTGTGTGTGTTTCTCTCTTTTGGACTGAACTTTGTGGGATTCTAACTGTTGTAAATATAAATGAGACTTTGACATAAAGAAGCATTTGGGAAGTTCCACATTAAACATCGATGCAGATTTTGTTCATTCTGAGTGTTTCTGTGACATTCATTCCTTCTGTGAACGGCGGCCTCTCCACAGATCTGACCTGTAATGAAACAGTGCTGTCACCTGTTTGTCTCCATCAGTTTAATCTTCACAGTGGAACATGTTTGTACTTTTCCTCCAGTGGTTTATCGCAGGGGTCTGTATATATGTGTATATTATATTATTATTTATCCATCTCCTCCAGCTTAATCAGCCCCTGACCCCCTCTGACCCCCTCTGACCCCCTCTGACCCCCTCTGACCCCCTATGAACCCCTGTGACCCCCTGACCCCCTCTGACCCCCTGACCCCCAGAACCCCTCTGCGGGTGGAGCCACAGGAGGAGGACGTCATGGTCCTTATGTTAGTTCAGGTGCTGCAGGTTTTGGGCTGATGGGGGAAACCGGAGCACCCGGAGGAAACCCATCCAGACACAGGGAGAACATGCAAACTCCACACAGAAAGGCCGGGCGACCCGGGGATCGAACCTGCAACCTTCTTGCTGTTATCACTATTTATTTATTTATTTATTACAAAGACACTTAGGGCCTCGGCTCCAGTGCCTGTGATGGAGACTCGTGTTTCTGTGTTTTCCAGAACGGGACCATGTCTAAAATGTCCAAGTTTGAGATCGAACTTCCCGTCGTCCCCAAACCCGCCAAACTCAGCCTGTCCGAGAGGGACGTCGCCATGGCAACCATGTAAACCATCCACGTTAACCTTTAAACCTGTCCTGTGTGTGTTTGTCTCTCCAGGTCCTCGGCTCTGGGCCGTTTCCGTGGCAATTAACAAATCCATTATTATTATGAAAAGTGCTCAAAATGGTCCTCGTGTCCTCGTGTCCTTATGTCCTCATGTCCTCATGTCCTCATGTCCTCGTGTCCTCGTGTCCTCGTGTCCTCGTGTCCTCGTGTCCTCATGTCCTCGTGTCCTCGTGTCCTCGTGTCCTCGTGTCCTCGTGTCCTCATGTCCTCATGTCCTCATGTCCTCATGTCCTCATGTCCTCATGTCCTCATGTCCTCATGTCCTCATGTCCTTATGTCCTCATGTCCTCATGTCCTCATGTCCTCATGTCCTTATGTCCTCATGTCCTCATGTCCTCGTGTCCTCGTGTCCTCGTGTCCTCGTGTCCTCGTGTCCTCGTGTCCTCGTGTCCTCGTGTCCTCGTGTCCTCGTGTCCTCGTGTCCTCATATCCTTGTGTCCTCATATCCTTGTGTCCTCATATCCTTGTGTCCTCATATCCTTGTGTTCTTGTGTCCTTATATCCTTGTGTCCTCATATCCTTGTGTCCTCATATCCTTGTGTCCTCATATCCTTGTGTCCTCATATCCTTGTGTCCTCATATCCTTGTGTCCTCATATCCTTGTGTCCTTGTGTCCTCATATCCTTGTGTCCTCATATCCTTGTGTCCTCATATCCTTGTGTCCTTGTGTCCTCATATCCTTGTGTCCTCATATCCTTGTGTCCTCATATCCTTGTGTCCTCATATCCTTGTGTCCTTGTGTCCTCATATCCTTGTGTCCTCATGTCCTCGTGTCCTTATGTCCTTGTGTCCTCATATCCTTGTGTCCTCATATCCTTGTGTCCTTATGTCCTTGTGTCCTCATATCCTTGTGTCCTTATGTCCTTGTGTCCTCATATCCTTGTGTCCTCATATCCTTGTGTCCTCATATCCTTGTGTCCTCATATCCTTATGTCCTTGTGTCCTCATATCCTTGTGTCCTCATATCCTTGTGTCCTTGTGTCCTTGTGTCCTCATATCCTTGTGTCCTCATATCCTTGTGTCCTCATATCCTTGTGTCCTTATGTCCTTGTGTCCTCATATCCTTGTGTCCTCATATCTTTGTGTCCTCATATTTTTGTGTCCTTGTGTCCTCATATCCTCGTGTCCTCGTGTCCTTATGTCCTTGTGTCCTCATATCCTTGTGTCCTTATGTCCTTGTGTCCTCATATCCTTGTGTCCTCATATCCTTGTGTCCTTATGTCCTTGTGTCCTCATATCCTTATGTCCTTATGTCCTTGTGTCCTCATATCCTTGTGTTCTTATGTCCTTGTGTCCTCATATCCTTGTGTCCTCATATCCTCATATCCTCGTGTCCTCATATCCTCGTGTCCTCATATCCTCGTGTCCTCGTGTCCTCGTGTCCTTATAACAGAGTAATGCCATGTTATATTCTCAGTTCTGCTCAGTGTTTTATCTTTTATGTTCCGCTCTGTTTCTAATAGTTTCACATAAACATGTTTCTGTGCTCAGTTACGGGCAGCTCTACGTCCTGTACCTGAAGCATCACTCACGCTCGGCCAACAGCCCCAGTGCAGAGGTCGTCCTCTATCACCTGCCCAGGTAAGAACCTGTCTGCTCCTGTCTGCTCCTGCCTGCTCCTGTCTGCTCCTGTCTGCTCCTGTCTGCTCCTGTCTGCTCCTGTCTGCTCCTGCCTGCTCCCGTCTGCTCCCGTCTGCTCCCGTCTGCTCCTGCCTGCTCCTGTCTGTTCCTGCCTGCTCCTGCCTGCTCCCGTCTGCTCCCGTCTGCTCCCGTCTGCTCCTGTCTGCTCCTGTCTGCTCCTGCCTGCTCCTGCTCCTGTCTGCTCCTGTCTGCTCCTGCCTGCTCCTGCTCCTGTCTGCTCCTGTCT
>CM060674.1:33086990-33169490 GCA_030686955.1 Odontamblyopus rebecca
ACGGGGAGGGCATCTGACACACTCTGACCCACGGGGAGGGCATCTGACACACTCTGACCCACGGGGAGGGCATCTGACACACTCTGACCCACGGGGAGGGCATCTGACACAATCTGACCCACGGGGAGGGCATCTGACACACTCTGACCCACGGGGAGGGCATCTGACACACTCTGACCCACGGGGAGGGCATCTGACACGATCTGACCCACGGGGAGGGCATCTGACACACTCTGACCCACGGGGAGGGCATCTGACACACTCTGACCCACGGGGAGGGCATCTGACACACTCTGACCCACGGGGAGGGCATCTGACACACTCTGACCCACGGGGAGGGCATCTGACACACTCTGACCCACGGGGAGGGCATCTGACACGATCTGACCCACGGGGAGGGCATCTGACACGATCTGACCCACGGGGAGGGCATCTGACACACTCTGACCCACGGGGAGGGCATCTGACACACTGACACACGGGGAGGGCATCTGACACACTCTGACCCACGGGGAGGGCATCTGACACACTCTGACCCACGGGGAGGGCATCTGACACACTCTGACCCACGGGGAGGGCATCTGACACACTCTGACCCACGGGGAGGGCATCTGACACACTCTGACCCACGGGGAGGGCATCTGACACGATCTGACCCACGGGGAGGGCATCTGACACGATCTGACCCACGGGGAGGGCATCTGACACACTCTGACCCACGGGGAGGGCATCTGACACACTCTGACCCACGGGGAGGGCATCTGACACACTCTGACCCACCGGGAGGGCATCTGACACAATCTGACCCACGGGGAGGGCATCTGACACGATCTGACCCACGGGGAGGGCATCTGACACACTCTGACCCACGGGGAGGGCATCTGACACACTCTGACCCACGGGAGGGCATCTGACACACTCTGACCCACGGGAGGGCATCTGACACACTCTGACCCACGGGGAGGGCATCTGACACACTCTGACCCACGGGGAGGGCATCTGACACGATCTGACCCACGGGGAGGGCATCTGACACACTCTGACCCACGGGGAGGGCATCTGACACACTCTGACCCACGGGAGGGCATCTGACACACTCTGACCCACCGGGAGGGCATCTGACACACTCTGACCCACGGGGAGGGCATCTGACACGATCTGACCCACGGGGAGGGCATCTGACACACACTGACCCACGGGGAGGGCATCTGACACACTCTGACCCACGGGGAGGGCATCTGACACACTCTGACCCACGGGGAGGGCATCTGACACACTCTGACCCACGGGGAGGGCATCTGACTTTGTTCTCTTGTTTCAGGTGAACACTGTGAGGAACACGTGACTCATTTTAAGAAACTTTTCGGAGAACAGGCTCTAATGAAACCTGCCACTGTCTGAATACTGCAGTACTACGACTACTGCAGTACTACGACTACTGCAGTACTACGACTACTGCAGTTCTACGACTACTGCAGTTCTACGACTACTGCAGTACTACGAATACTGCAGTACTACGAATACTGCAGTACTACGAATACTGCAAGTACTACGAATACTGCAGTACTACGAATACTGCAGTACTACGAATACTGCAAGTACTACGAATACTGCAGTACTACGAATACTGCAGTACTACGAATACTGCAGTACTACGAATACTGCAGTACTACGAATACTGCAGTACTCACAGGAGCTGCTGTGGGACCAAAGCTGCGTCAGAATCGTGTTTCTGACACAAAATGTGTTGTTTTTATTGTAAATATGTAAAAAAAAATAAAATTATTATTGTGACTAAAACTCATGATTATACAAAGACTCCATGTCCCATGATCCTCTGCTCTAATGTAGTTTATCCTGAGACTCCATGTCCCATGATCCTCTGCTCTAATGTAGTTTATCCTGAGACTCCATGTCCCATGATCCTCTGCTCTAATGTAGTTTATCCTGAGACTCCATGTCCCATAATCCTCTGCTCTAATGTAGTTTATCCTGAGACTCCATGTCCCATGATCCTCTGCTCTAATGTAGTTTATCCTGAGACTCCATGTCCCATAATCCTCTGCTCTAATGTAGTTTATCCTGAGACTCCATGTCCCATAATCCTCTGCTCTAATGTAGTTTATTCTGAGACATATATAAACACTTATATAAATATTCTAGGACTTTTTAAGCACAATGTATCTTAAAAAGTCCTGGACTTATGGACCAGAGACTAGAGACTGGACTTGGGACTTGACCTGGACTTATGGACCAGAGACTGGACTTGGGACTTGACCTGGACTTATGAGCCAAAGACTAGAGACTGGACTTGAGACTTGACCTGAACTTATGGACCAGAGACTAGAAACTGGACTTGGGACTTGACTTGGACTTATGAGCCAAAGACTAGAGACTGGACTTGGTACTTGACCGGGACTTATGGACCAGAGACTAGAGACTGGACTTGGGACTTGACCTGGACTTATGGACCAGAGACTAGAAACTGGACTTGGGACTTGACCTGGACTTATGAGCCAAAGACTAGAGACTGGACTTGGGACTTGACTTGGACTTATGAGCCAAAGACTAGAGACTGGACTTGGTACTTGACCTGGACTTATGGACCAGAGACTAGAGACTGGACTTGGGACTTGACCTGGACTTATGGACCAGAGACTAGAAACTGGACTTGGGACTTGACCTGGACTTATGAGCCAACGACTAGAGACTGGACTTGGGACTTGACTTGGACTTATGAGCCAAAGACTAGAGACTGGACTTGGTACTTGACCTGGACTTATGGACCAGAGACTAGAGACTGGACTTGGGACTTGACCTGGACTTATGAGCCAAAGACTAGAGACTGGACTTGAGACTTGACTTGGACTTATGAGCCAAAGACTAGAGACTGGACTTGGGACTTGACTTGGACTTATGAGCCAAAGACTAGAGACTGGACTTGGGACTTGACCTGGACTTATGAGCCAAAGACTAGAGACTGGACTTGGGACTTGACTTGGACTTATGGACCAGAGACTAGAAACTGGACTTGGGACTTGACTTGGACTTATGAGCCAAAGACTAGAGACTGGACTTGGGACTTGACTTGGACTTATGGACCAGAGACTGGACTTGAGACTTGACCTGGACTTATGAGCCAAAGACTAGAGACTGGACTTGGGACTTGACCTGGACTTATGGACCAGAGACTAGAGACTGGACTTGAGACTTGACCTGGACTTATGAGCCAAAGATTAGAGACTGGACTTGGGACTTGACCTGGACTTATGGACCAGAGACTAGAGACTGGACTTGGGACTTGACCTGGACTTATGGACCAGAGACTATAGACTGGACTTGGGACTTGACTTGGACTTATGAGCCAAAGACTAGAGACTGGACTTGGGACTTGACTTGGACTTATGGACCAGAGACTGGACTTGGGACTTGACCTGGACTTATGAGCCAAAGACTAGAGACTGGACTTGGGACTTAACCTGGACTTATGAGCCAAAGACTAGAGACTGGACTTGGGACTTGACCTGGACTTATGAGCCAAAGACTAGAGACTGGACTTGGGACTTGACCTGGACTTATAGACCAGAGACTAGAAACTGGACTTGGGACTTGACTTGGACTTATGAGCCAAAGACTAGAGACTGGACTTGGGACTTGACTTGGACTTATGAGCCAAAGACTAGAGACTGGACTTGGGACTTGACTTGGACTTATGGACCAGAGACTAGAAACTGGACTTGGGACTTGACTTGGACTTATGAGCCAAAGACTAGAGACTGGACTTGGGACTTGACCTGGACTTATGGACCAGAGACTAGAGACTGGACTTGGGACTTGACCTGGACTTATGGACCAGAGACTAGAAACTGGACTTGGGACTTGACCTGGACTTATGAGCCAAAGACTAGAGACTGGACTTGGGACTTGACCTGGACTTATGGACCAGAGACTAGAAACTGGACTTGGGACTTGACCTGGACTTATGAGCCAAAGACTAGAGACTGGACTTGGGACTTGACCTGGACTTATGAGCCAAAGACTAGAGACTGGACTTGGGACTTGACCTGGACTTATGGACCAGAGACTAGAAACTGGACTTGGGACTTGACTTGGACTTATGAGCCAAAGACTAGAGACTGGACTTGGGACTTGACTTGGACTTATGAGCCAAAGACTAGAGACTGGACTTGGGACTTGACTTGGACTTATGGACCAGAGACTAGAAACTGGACTTGGGACTTGACTTGGACTTATGAGCCAAAGACTAGAGACTGGACTTGGGACTTGACCTGGACTTATGGACCAGAGACTAGAGACTGGACTTGGGACTTGACCTGGACTTATGGACCAGAGACTAGAAACTGGACTTGGGACTTGACCTGGACTTATGAGCCAAAGACTAGAGACTGGACTTGGGACTTGACCTGGACTTATGGACCAAAGACTAGAGACTGGACTTGGGACTTGACTTGGACTTATGAGCCAAAGACTAGAGACTGGACTTGGGACTTGACCTGGACTTATGAGCCAAAGACTAGAGACTGGACTTGGGACTTGACCTGGACTTATGAGCCAAAGACTAGAGACTGGACTTGGGACTTGACCTGGACTTATGAGCCAAAGACTAGAGACTGGACTTGGGACTTGACCTGGACTTATGGACCAGAGACTAGAGACTGGACTTGGGACTTGACCTGGACTTATGGACCAGAGACTAGAAACTGAACTTGCGACTTGACTTGGACTTATGAGCCAAAGACTAGAGACTGGACTTGGGACTTGACCTGGACTTATGAGCCAAAGACTAGAGACTGGACTTGGGACTTGACCTGGACTTATGAGCCAAAGACTAGAGACTGGACTTGGGACTTGACCTGGACTTATGAGCCAAAGACTAGAGACTGGACTTGGGACTTGACCTGGACTTATGAGCCAAAGACTAGAGACTGGACTTGGGACTTGACCTGGACTTATGAGCCAAAGACTAGAGACTGGACTTGGGACTTGACCTGGACTTATGAGCCAAAGACTAGAGACTGGACTTGGGACTTGACCTGGACTTATGGACCAGAGACTAGAGACTGGAGTTGGGACTTGACCTGGACTTATGAGCCAAAGACTAGAGACTGGACTTGGGACTTGACCTGGACTTATGGACCAGAGACTAGAAACTGGACTTGGGACTTGACCTGGACTTATGAGCCAAAGACTAGAGACTGGACTTGGGACTTGACCTGGACTTATGGACCAGAGACTAGAAACTGGACTTGGGACTTGACCTGGACTTATGAGCCAAAGACTAGAGACTGGACTTGGGACTTGACCTGGACTTATGGACCAGAGACTAGAAACTGGACTTGGGACTTGACTTGGACTTATGAGCCAAAGACTAGAGACTGGACTTGGGACTTGACCTGGACTTATGGACCAGAGACTAGAAACTGGACTTGGGACTTGACCTGCACTTATGGACCAGAGACTAGAAACTGGACTTGGGACTTGACCTGGACTTATGAGCCAAAGACTAGAGACTGGACTTGGGACTTGACCTGGACTTATGGACCAGAGACTAGAAACTGGACTTGGGACTTGACTTGGACTTATGGACCAGAGACTAGAAACTGGACTTGGGACTTGACTTGGACTTATGAGCCAAAGACTAGAGACTGGACTTGGGACTTGACCTGGACTTATGAGCCAAAGACTAGAGACTGGACTTGGGACTTGACCTGGACTTATGAGCCAAAGACTAGAGACTGGACTTGGGACTTGACCTGGACTTATGAGCCAAAGACTAGAGACTGGACTTGGGACTTGACCTGGACTTATGGACCAGAGACTAGAAACTGGACTTGGGACTTGACCTGGACTTATGAGCCAAAGACTAGAGACTGGACTTGGGACTTGACCTGGACTTATGGACCAGAGACTAGAGACTGGACTTGGGACTTGACTTGGACTTATGGACCAGAGACTAGAAACTGGACTTGGGACTTGACCTGGACTTATGAGCCAAAGACTAGAGACTGGACTTGGGACTTGACCTGGACTTATGGACCAGAGACTAGAAACTGGACTTGGGACTTGACCTGGACTTATGAGCCAAAGACTAGAGACTGGACTTGGGACTTGACCTGGACTTATGGACCAGAGACTAGAAACTGGACTTGGGACTTGACTTGGACTTATGAGCCAAAGACTAGAGACTGGACTTGGGACTTGACCTGGACTTATGAGCCAAAGACTAGAGACTGGACTTGGGACTTGACCTGGACTTATGAGCCAAAGACTAGAGACTGGACTTGGGACTTGACCTGGACTTATGAGCCAAAGACTAGAGACTGGACTTGGGACTTGACCTGGACTTATGGACCAGAGACTAGAGACTGGACTTGGGACTTGACCTGGACTTATGGACCAGAGACTAGAAACTGGACTTGGGACTTGACTTGGACTTATGAGCCAAAGACTAGAGACTGGACTTGGGACTTGACCTGGACTTATGAGCCAAAGACTAGAGACTGGACTTGGGACTTGACCTGGACTTATGAGCCAAAGACTAGAGACTGGACTTGGGACTTGACCTGGACTTATGAGCCAAAGACTAGAGACTGGACTTGGGACTTGACCTGGACTTATGAGCCAAAGACTAGAGACTGGACTTGGGACTTGACCTGGACTTATGAGCCAAAGACTAGAGACTGGACTTGGGACTTGACCTGGACTTATGGACCAGAGACTAGAGACTGGAGTTGGGACTTGACCTGGACTTATGAGCCAAAGACTAGAGACTGGACTTGGGACTTGACCTGGACTTATGGACCAGAGACTAGAAACTGGACTTGGGACTTGACTTGGACTTATGAGCCAAAGACTAGAGACTGGAGTTGGGACTTGACCTGGACTTATGAGCCAAAGACTAGAGACTGGACTTGGGACTTGACCTGGACTTATGAGCCAAAGACTAGAAACTGGACTTGGGACTTGACCTGCACTTATGGACCAGAGACTAGAAACTGGACTTGGGACTTGACCTGGACTTATGAGCCAAAGACTAGAGACTGGACTTGGGACTTGACCTGGACTTATGAGCCAAAGACTAGAGACTGGACTTGGGACTTGACCTGGACTTATGGACCAGAGACTAGAAACTGGACTTGGGACTTGACTTGGACTTATGAGCCAAAGACTAGAGACTGGACTTGGGACTTGACTTGGACTTATGAGCCAAAGACTAGAGACTGGACTTGGGACTTGACTTGGACTTATGGACCAGAGACTAGAAACTGGACTTGGGACTTGACTTGGACTTATGGACCAGAGACTAGAGACTGGACTTGGGACTTGACCTGGACTTATGGACCAGAGACTAGAGACTGGACTTGGGACTTGACCTGGACTTATGGACCAGAGACTAGAAACTGGACTTGGGACTTGACCTGGACTTATGAGCCAAAGACTAGAGACTGGACTTGGGACTTGACCTGGACTTATGGACCAGAGACTAGAGACTGGACTTGGGACTTGACTTGGACTTATGAGCCAAAGACTAGAGACTGGACTTGGGACTTGACCTGGACTTATGAGCCAAAGACTAGAGACTGGACTTGGGACTTGACCTGGACTTATGAGCCAAAGACTAGAGACTGGACTTGGGACTTGACCTGGACTTATGAGCCAAAGACTAGAGACTGGACTTGGGACTTGACCTGGACTTATGGACCAGAGACTAGAGACTGGACTTGGGACTTGACCTGGACTTATGGACCAGAGACTAGAAACTGGACTTGGGACTTGACTTGGACTTATGAGCCAAAGACTAGAGACTGGACTTGGGACTTGACCTGGACTTATGAGCCAAAGACTAGAGACTGGACTTGGGACTTGACCTGGACTTATGAGCCAAAGACTAGAGACTGGACTTGGGACTTGACCTGGACTTATGAGCCAAAGACTAGAGACTGGACTTGGGACTTGACCTGGACTTATGAGCCAAAGACTAGAGACTGGACTTGGGACTTGACCTGGACTTATGAGCCAAAGACTAGAGACTGGACTTGGGACTTGACCTGGACTTATGGACCAGAGACTAGAGACTGGAGTTGGGACTTGACCTGGACTTATGAGCCAAAGACTAGAGACTGGACTTGGGACTTGACCTGGACTTATGGACCAGAGACTAGAAACTGGACTTGGGACTTGACCTGGACTTATGAGCCAAAGACTAGAGACTGGACTTGGGACTTGACCTGGACTTATGGACCAGAGACTAGAGACTGGACTTGGGACTTGACCTGGACTTATGGACCAGAGACTAGAAACTGGACTTGGGACTTGACCTGGACTTATGGACCAGAGACTAGAAACTGGACTTGGGACTTGACCTGGACTTATGGACCAGAGACTAGAAACTGGACTTGGGACTTGACCTGGACTTATGAGCCAAAGACTAGAGACTGGACTTGGGACTTGACCTGGACTTATGAGCCAAAGACTAGAGACTGGACTTGGGACTTGACCTGGACTTATAGACCAGAGACTAGAAACTGGACTTGGGACTTGACTTGGACTTATGAGCCAAAGACTAGAGACTGGACTTGGGACTTGACTTGGACTTATGAGCCAAAGACTAGAGACTGGACTTGGGACTTGACTTGGACTTATGGACCAGAGACTAGAAACTGGACTTGGGACTTGACTTGGACTTATGAGCCAAAGACTAGAGACTGGACTTGGTACTTGACCTGGACTTATGGACCAGAGACTAGAGACTGGACTTGGGACTTGACCTGGACTTATGGACCAGAGACTAGAAACTGGACTTGGGACTTGACCTGGACTTATGAGCCAAAGACTAGAGACTGGACTTGGGACTTGACCTGGACTTATGGACCAGAGACTAGAGACTGGACTTGGGACTTGACCTGGACTTATGAGCCAAAGACTAGAGACTGGACTTGGGACTTGACCTGGACTTATGAGCCAAAGACTAGAGACTGGACTTGGGACTTGACCTGGACTTATGAGCCAAAGACTAGAGACTGGACTTGGGACTTGACCTGGACTTATGGACCAGAGACTAGAGACTGGACTTGGGACTTGACCTGGACTTATGGACCAGAGACTAGAAACTGGACTTGGGACTTGACTTGGACTTATGAGCCAAAGACTAGAGACTGGACTTGGGACTTGACCTGGACTTATGAGCCAAAGACTAGAGACTGGACTTGGGACTTGACCTGGACTTATGAGCCAAAGACTAGAGACTGGACTTGGGACTTGACCTGGACTTATGAGCCAAAGACTAGAGACTGGACTTGGGACTTGACCTGGACTTATGAGCCAAAGACTAGAGACTGGACTTGGGACTTGACCTGGACTTATGAGCCAAAGACTAGAGACTGGACTTGGGACTTGACCTGGACTTATGGACCAGAGACTAGAGACTGGAGTTGGGACTTGACCTGGACTTATGAGCCAAAGACTAGAGACTGGACTTGGGACTTGACCTGGACTTATGGACCAGAGACTAGAAACTGGACTTGGGACTTGACCTGGACTTATGAGCCAAAGACTAGAGACTGGACTTGGGACTTGACCTGGACTTATGAGCCAAAGACTAGAGACTGGACTTGGGACTTGACCTGGACTTATGGACCAGAGACTAGAAACTGGACTTGGGACTTGACTTGGACTTATGAGCCAAAGACTAGAGACTGGACTTGGGACTTGACCTGGACTTATGGACCAGAGACTAGAAACTGGACTTGGGACTTGACCTGGACTTATGGACCAGAGACTAGAAACTGGACTTGGGACTTGACCTGGACTTATGAGCCAAAGACTAGAGACTGGACTTGGGACTTGACCTGGACTTATGGACCAGAGACTAGAAACTGGACTTGGGACTTGACCTGGACTTATGGACCAGAGACTAGAAACTGGACTTGGGACTTGACCTGGACTTATGAGCCAAAGACTAGAGACTGGACTTGGGACTTGACCTGGACTTATGGACCAGAGACTAGAAACTGGACTTGGGACTTGACCTGGACTTATGAGCCAAAGACTAGAGACTGGACTTGGGACTTGACCTGGACTTATGGACCAGAGACTAGAAACTGGACTTGACTTATGATAATAAAATAGTAATAATAATAATAATAATCATCATCATCATCATCAGCCTCATGGACGTGTGTAGGATTGTTTCTCTCGTTTCTCTCGTTTTTATTTTTATTTTGTTTGTTGCAAATCAGTTAAACATGTGACTGAAACAAACACGACTCCAGCTCCGTTTGTGACGAGGAACATCAGAACATCAGAACAGCAGAACATCAGAACATCAGAACATCAGAACATCAGAACATCAGAACATCAGAACATCAGAACAGCAGAACATCAGAACATCAGAACATCAGAACATCAGAACAGCAGAACATCAGAACATCAGAACATCAGAACATCAGAACATCAGAACATCAGAACATCAGAACAGCAGAACATCAGAACAGCAGAACATCAGAACATCAGAACATCAGAACATCAGAACATCAGAACATCAGAACCTCAGAACCTCAGAACATCAGAACAGCAGAACATCAGAACATTAGAACATCAGAACATCAGAACAGCAGAACATCAGAACATCAGAACATCAGAACCTCAGAACATTAGAGCATCAGAACATCAGAACATCAGAACATCAGAACAGCAGAACATCAGAACATCAGAACATCAGAACATCAGAACAGCAGAACATCAGAACATCAGAACATCAGAACATCAGAACATCAGAACAGCAGAACATCAGAACATCAGAACATCAGAACATCAGAACAGCAGAACAGCAGAACATCAGAACATCAGAACATCAGAACATCAGAACATCAGAACAGCAGAACATCAGAACATCAGAACATCAGAACATCAGAACATCAGAACATCAGAACATCAGAACATCAGAACATCAGAACAGCAGAACATCAGAACATCAGAACAGCAGAACATCAGAACATCAGAACATCAGAACATCAGAACAGCAGAACATCAGAACATCAGAACAGCAGAACATCAGAACATCAGAACATCAGAACATCAGAACATCAGAACATCAGAACATCAGAACATCAGAACATCAGAACATCAGAACATCAGAACATCAGAACATCAGAACATCAGAACATCAGAACATCAGAACATCAGAACATCAGAACATCAGAACAGCAGAACATCAGAACAGCAGAACATCAGAACATCAGAACATCAGAACAGCAGAACATCAGAACATCAGAACATCAGAACAGCAGAACATCAGAACAGCAGAACAGCAGAACATCAGAACATCAGAACAGCAGAACATCAGAACAGCAGAACATCAGAACAGCAGAACAGCAGAACATCAGAACAGCAGAACAGCAGAACGTTAGAACGTTAGAACAGCAGAACATCAGAATATTCGAACATTAGAACAGTAGAACTTGAATTAAAGCTGTTTGTTTCTCCAGTGCTCTGCGCCCTCACGGCCACCAGGGGGCGCCACACGCACGTGCAAAAGAGCTTCAGCCTCTGACAGGCGTTTAAGAGGCACGTGTCATATGACGATCTTTTGTTTCATCAGCTTCTGAATTTTAAACACCGTTTAATTTCTCACTTTGAATTTTTTTATCCCTGAAAAAACATGTTTGAATTATGTTCATTTAAGTTTTTGTTTTCAAAGTGTTGAAAATTCAATATAAAAACTCACCTTTTAAATATTCAGCACAAATATATTCCAGCCTCAAATTCAATAGTCAAAAGTGTAAAATTCAGAGTGTAAAAGATCCCAGACTCCGAGGCATCGATCCAGAGTGATCCGATCTGACTCAGGAACAAACAGGAAGTGGAGCAGTGACGCGATCTGATTGGTCAGAATTCGCCTCATTCAAACCTCAAGCCCCGCCCACAGATGAGAACAGCCAATAGGAAACAGCCTCTGTCCCTCCTGTCACTCACAGGATTCACCTGCCTCAGAGTCTGGGAACTTTACACTGGGAACTTTACACTGGGAACTTTACACTCGGAACTGTTGAATTTGAGGGCCTGAAAATATCTGTGCTGAATATTTAAAGTGAAATTTACACTTACAATTTCAGCAACTAAAATTCAGAATAAAAATAATTTAAACATCTTTTTTTAAAATTCTAAATCTCCATCCATCGTCGTCCGTTTGATCCGTCCCACGTCCCGAACCCACAGGACGATGCACCCACGTCGTTCTCTCGGGCTCCGGGCGACGTCACAGTCCTCGACTTTTAAACGGTTTGTAAGGAGCCGGGAGGAAACACGGGGAGAACATGCAAACTCCACACAGAAACTCTAATGGAACAAATGATCTTCCGCACTGTAACACAAAACACGCTACACACCGCAGGCCCCAAGTCGTCACTGTAAATGAGAAGCTGTTCTTAACTGACGGACCCGGGAAAATATCAAATAAAAAAATAAAATATAATAAACAGTTGATTTTCCAAACTCCAATATTTACGTCACAGTAAAAAACCTCTAATTATTTCATCTCATTCTATATTAAACTATTACAACTGCAGAAATCCACTGGAGGCCTGTTGAGGAGGGGCTCTACGTGTACGTCTGCGGTGGAATGTTCTGCAGTTGCCACGGCGACACGACGCACACTTTAGCAAACACTGACAGAAAAGTTTTAAGATCTGAAAACTAAAAATACAAAAGTGATTTTAAAAAAGCACGTTTTTAGATTTACTGAAAAACTGCTGACTAATGCTAATGCTAATGCTAATGCTAATGCTAATAGTAGAGTGTGTAATGATGAGATGTTTTTCTGGTTGTTCAGGTTTCTCTGCTTTTGGATAATTCTGAAACAAAACATTTCCCGAAATTAAAACCCATCAGAAAAATGAATGAGCACAAAAAGTTCCTTGATATGACTTTATTGCCGTCGTGGATACAGAACAATCTGGAACACTGACAGGAAAACTCCGGACAAATCAGGAAAAATCAGTTTGAGACCCGCGTTAATGCTCATACCGCCTTAAATCGGCCTTAAATCACAGTCAGAGCTCGTGTAGTGACAGTCCGCCTTAAATCCATGGAGTTTCTGAACATGATTTTGAACCCTGAGAGCGATTACAGATTCAATCAAACAGAAACGAGCGGAAAATAAAAGACGAGGAGAAATTAGGAAAAAAAAAACCATGCAAAACCTACACGCTAAACGCACTCTTGAACTGCACACGCCATTCACAGTTTGTACAGAGGAACTTAAACGCACCACGGCCCCGTTAAAGCTTCAGAAAGAAAACAAATAAATGGCTTTTCACGATTCACACCAACAAATGAGCAATAAATTATACGTAAAAACAGTTTCACCAGGAACGCTACAGCTAACGCGCTAATATGCTAACGCGCTAATATGCTAACGCGGACAGGTGCGGGTTTAAAGAGTAAAAAGGCGTTTGTGAACTTCTGATCTGATAAAGTTTGAACAAATAAAGACATTTTGAAACCCAGATGTTTTTTTTATTTTTTTTTTTTACAAATTACAAACTGATATTTTAAACCTAAAGCAGCACTACGGAACATTTCTGCCAAAAAGAAAACTGAAATTAAGTGTTTTTATTGCACAAAAATGTCTTGGAAAACGTGTCTTTACTGCGCTCGCCTCTCCACAGACCTGACTCATAACAGTCTCGTCTCCATGGAGATGTTATTGCTGCGCTTGCATAAAACTGATGAATCTCCACAGAAAATGTTCCCAAATATGGCTTTAACTTTCCACAGGGGCACGAGGCCAGAAATGTTTTGCAGTGAAGCTTTAAGTCTGAAGTCCTAGTAAAAGTCGTCAAAGTTATAGTAGTACAAGTAGTAATAGTACTAGTATTAGTCATAGCAGTAGTAGTAGTATGTGTAGTAGTACATGTAGTAGTATTTGTAGTAGTACTTGTAGTAGTACTTGTAGTAGTACTTGTAGTAGTACTTGTAGTAGTCGTAGTTTGAGGTTAAATTTCGTACTTCCAAACCTCTTTTTTCGCTCAAACGTTTCAGATTCAGGTTCACGTTTCGCCCTCGTGGATTCACACTGTAGTTAAAGTTCAATGTTCATAAAACGATTGATTGTCGTAAACGCGGAAAAAAAATCGTTAAATATTTGAGTCGGAAACAGAAAAAACGACGACGAGAATTCTGTAAAAATACGACGAGATCTGAGTGAAAAAGAGAAGAGAAGATTTGTGCTGCTTCAGGGGGACAGGGACAGGGACAGGTGCAGGGACAGGTGCAGGGACAGGGACAGGTGCAGGGACAGGTGCAGGGACAGGGACAGGTGCAGGGACAGGGACAGGGACAGGTGCAGGGACAGGTGCAGGGACAGGGACAGGTGCAGGGACAGGTGCAGGGACAGGGACAGGTGCAGGGACAGGGACAGGGACAGGGACAGGTGCAGGGACAGGGGGACAGGTGCAGGGACAGGTGCAGGGACAGGGGGACAGGTGCAGGGACAGGGGGACAGGTGCAGGGACAGGTGCAGGTTTAAGGTTTGTTAAATTGTCAAAATTTGCTAAAACTTTTGGAAGCTCTGATTTGAACTGGAAATAATTATCTTCAGGTTTGATATGGAGAAAAACCTTAGAATGAAATACTGCACTAAACCAGGACTAAACCAGGACTAAACCAGGACTGAACCAGGACTGAACCAGGACTGAACCAGGACTGAACCAGGACTGAACCAGGACTAAACCAGGACTAAACCAGGACTGAACCAGGACTGAACCAGGACTGAACCAGGACTGAACCAGGACTAAACCAGGACTAAACCAGGACTGAACCAGGACTGAACCAGGACTGAACCAGGACTGAACCAGGACTAAACCAGGACTAAACCAGGACTGAACCAGGACTGAACCAGGACTGAACCAGGACTGAACCAGGACTAAACCAGGACTAAACCAGGACTAAACCAGGACTGAACCAGGACTGAACCAGGACTGAACCAGGACTGAACCAGGACTGAACCAGGACTGAACCAGGACTAAACCAGGACTAAACCAGGACTGAACCAGGACTGAACCAGGACTGAACCAGGACTGAACCAGGACTGAACCAGGACTGAACCAGGACTAAACCAGGACTAAACCAGGACTGAACCAGGACTGAACCAGGACTGAACCAGGACTGAACCAGGACTGAACCAGGACTAAACCAGGACTGAACCAGGACTAAACCAGGACTGAACCAGGACTGAACCAGGACTGAACCAGGACTGAACCAGGACTGAACCAGGACTAAACCAGGACTAAACCAGGACTGAACCAGGACTGAACCAGGACTGAACCAGGACTGAACCAGGACTAAACCAGGACTGAACCAGGACTGAACCAGGACTGAACCAGGACTGAACCAGGACTAAACCAGGACTAAACCAGGACTAAACCAGGACTGAACCAGGACTGAACCAGGACTGAACCAGGACTAAACCAGGACTAAACCAGGACTAAACCAGGACTGAACCAGGACTGAACCAGGACTGAACCAGGACTGAACCAGGACTAAACCAGGACTGAACCAGGACTAAACCAGGACTGAACCAGGACTGAACCAGGACTGAACCAGGACTGAACCAGGACTGAACCAGGACTAAACCAGGACTGAACCAGGACTGAACCAGGACTAAACCAGGACTGAACCAGGACTAAACCAGGACTAAACCAGGACTGAACCAGGACCACAGTCTGTAGCTTAACAGTCTGTTGCATTAATACGACTCTAAAATACTATATTATTATTATTTTGGAAGTATTTTTGACGATTTGACAAACCGAAGTGGACGTTTGGCTGGTGAACGCGGAGCTCAGGCGTCGTTCCTCCGAGGAAAAGCCCTAAAGTCTGAACTGTGCAGAAACACGAGCTAGAAAAGGTTATTTTAATAAAAGATCCATGAGAAAAATACCATTAATACAAAAGTTAGCTCTGTTAGCGCTGTTAGCTCCATTAGCCCTGTTAGCTCCGTTAGCGCTGTTAGCTCCTTGGCAAAGGGCTAGCACGTTAGCTTAGCCTCGAGCAGGAAGACAAAGGATTTTAAAGCTGAGGTAAACACTATCAAATGTTATTGTAGATTTGAACTGAACACTTCGAGACGCTCGGTTGTGCGCGCGTTTTGTTCGCTTTAGAATTGGTTACACTACGTCATTTCCACCACCAAAAACATCACACGAAATCAACACAAAATACGATTCGACGAGCGTCAGACCTGTACAAAAATCAGCTCAGAATGATCAGAAAAAAGAGGAACAAATCCACTCGATGATAAAGATTTCTCAGTTCATTTTGGAGTTTGTTTTTATAGTTTTTTTTCAAGTTTGAGTTCATTAACAAAACCAGCAAAAAAAAAAACGTTCGCGACTCAAATGACCCAAAGGTCTCGACGTTTCCACGGCGGTTTCCAGTTATAAAAGTCCTCGTGCTGGTGAAGAAATACTCCGTCCGTTTAAATAGAATCACTCCGAGTTTCTGAAGAAATATCGATCAAAAATTCTCAAAAAATATTCTAGAACAAGAATTATTTAAATCATTTATTGCTGAAAATTCAGAGAGTCCCCACACAAAAACAATGGTGATAAAAGCTATAAAAACGCTGCGTCGCTGTAGTAGTTTAAGGCACTTCAAGAAATGAGTCCAAAAGTCGAGTCCGAGACGGTTTTTCTGCAGAGACGTTCGGTTTGGCACAAAAGCCTCGTCACTACTCCCTTTAAAACCTCCTCCTTATTTTTCCTCTGGTTCATTTATGGGAGAAACACGAGCTTCATCTCACGGCGCTTTTGTCACGGCTCTAAAATCCTCCAAAACTCTGGGACGATTCCGAGTTTTGTCCTGCAGATTTCATAAAGTTCTCGTGTGGAAACAGCACCACTTTTCACACCGACGCAAAAGTGCAAAGTGGATTTTCATTTGGTCGATTCTTTGACTTAAATCAGATTCTCGCGGGAAAAACGGGCGCGACATTTTGCATAACCACGTTAAAGCTGCACTCTGGAGCTTTTCTGCTGGAGGATGGTCTGAGGGTCACCTGCTCGTTTCCGTGGAGATGACATTGCCTGGAATGTTCCACAGCTCTTTACTCTTATTCAGTCACAGCTCAAGTATCTGAGGAACAGACTCGACTCTCCACAGATCTGACCTGGAGCTCACTCTGGTTTGGTCTCCATGGAGATAGAAAGGTTTAATGCCATACTGCGGAACATTCCAGACAAAGCAATAACATCTCCGTGGAGACAAGTGTTTGACGGAGCCTCCGGCAGGAAAGTTCCACACTGCAGCTTTAAATTTCATATTTCAAATCAGAAACACGTTTGGTAAATTCAAAACTCTAAAACTTCTACGAAACTCAAACTCAGGTCAGAGGTTCTCCTTTGGTTTTCTTCAGGTCCGTGTCGGGTTCTAAAAGGAGTAGTGAGGAGTCACTGGCGCCCCCCGCAGGGCTCCAGAAGGGGGGCGTCCTCCGGCCGTGTGTGCCCACACTCGGAGCTCTCTGCCTGGGCACCGAGGGCCGCGCCTTCCCCCGTCTCTGGAGCCGAGTCTGGAGCTTCTGCAGACGTGTTTTCACCGCACGGTTCCTCTGGTTCCTCTGCAGCGTCCTCGGCACGTCCCACTTCTGTGTTTTCACATCCTTTTTCCAAACTGTTTTCAGAGTTTTCCAAAGTTTTCTCCACAGTTTCAGATGTTTTTTGCAGCATTTGTGGAGCAGATTTCTCTGGATCTTCTGCTTCCTCCCTGGTTTCTCCCTCGTTCTCTGGGAGCGTGCACGTGGCCCGGGGAGTGCACGAGTCCTCGCTGGGCTCCTCGGCAGATCTGGGCTCCTCGTTGGGTTCCTCGTGGTTCTCCAGGCTGGGTTCTTCGCTGTGTTCTGTCTCATCGGTGGTTCGGGGCTTCAGGTGGATCCTCTGGTGTCGGACCAGGCTGTGCTTCAGGGTGAAGGTTCTCTCACAGGTGGAGCACTGGTACGGACGCTCTCCTGAGGAACACAGGAACCATGAGGAACAAGAACCAGAACCCAGGTCAAACACGTCTGACAGTGGCACAGGACCTTCCCCAGGTTCCCTGCAGTATATACGTGTACTTATATACAGTATATAAGTACTCGTATATACTGCAGTACCTGTGTGAGGGTGTAGTATAAGTACTGTAGTAAAAGTACTCATATACTGCAGTACCTGTGTGAGGGTGTAGTATAAGTACTCGTGTACTGTAGTAAAAGTACTCATATACTGCAGTACCTGTGTGAGGGTGTAGTATAAGTACTCGTGTACTGTAGTAAAAGTACTCATATACTGCAGTATCTGTGTGAGGGTGTAGTATAAGTACTCGTGTACTGTAGTAAAAGTACTCATATACTGCAGTATCTGTGTCAGGGTGTAGTATAAGTACTCGTGTACTGTAGTAAAAGTACTCATATACTGCAGTACCTGTGTGAGGGTGTAGTATAAGTACTCATATACTGCAGTATCTGTGTCAGGGTGTAGTATAAGTACTCATATACTGCAGTATCTGTGTCAGGGTGTAGTATAAGTACTCGTGTACTGTAGTAAAAGTACTCATATACCGCAGCATGTCTGTGAGGGTGTAGTATAAGTACTCGTGGTACTGTAGTAAAAGCACTCATATACTGCAGTATCTGTGTCAGGGTGTAGTATAAGTACCGTGTACTGTAGTAAAAGTACTCATATACTGCAGTACCTGTGTGAGGGTGTAGTATAAGTACTCGTGTACTGTAGTAAAAGTGCACTCATAACTGCAGTATCTGTGTCAGGGTGTAGTATAAGTACTCGTGTACTGTAGTAAAAGCACTCATATACTGCAGTACCTGTGTGAGGGTGTAAGTATACACTCGTGTACTGTAGTAAAAGTACCACATACTGCAGCATCTGTGTCAGGGTGTAGTATAACCACTCATATGCAGCATCTGTGTCAGGGTGTAGTATAAGTACCGGGTGGTACTGTAGTAAAGCACTTACATACTGCAGTACCTGTGTGAGGGTGTAGTATAAGCACCGTGTGCTGTAGTAAAAGCACTCACATACTGCAGTATCTGTGTGAGGGTGTAGTATAAGTACTCGTGTACTGTAGTAAAAGTACTCATATACTGCAGTACCTGTGTGAGGGTGTAGTATAAGTACTCGTGTACTGTAGTAAAAGTACTCATATACTGCAGTACCTGTGTGAGGGTGTAGTATAAGTACCGCGTGTACTGTAGTAAAAGTACTCATATACTGCAGTATCTGTGTGAGGGTGTAGTATAAGTACTCGTGTACTGTAGTAAAAGTACTCATATACTGCAGTATCTGTGTCAGGGTGTAGTATAAGTACTCGTGTACTGTAGTAAAAGTACTCATATACTGCAGTACCTGTGTGAGGGTGTAGTATAAGTACTCGTGTACTGTAGTAAAAGTACTCATATACTGCAGTATCTGTGTCAGGGTGTAGTATAAGTACTCGTGTACTGTAGTAAAAGTACTCATATACTGCAGTACCTGTGTGAGGGTGTAGTGCACTCATATACCGCAGTATCTGTGTCAGGGTGTAGTATAAGCACTCATATACCGCAAAGTATCTGTGTCAGGTGTAGTATAAGTACTCGTGTACTGTAGTAAAAGCACTACATACTGCAGTATCTGTGTGAGGGTGTAGTATAAGCACTCGTGTACTGTAGTAAAAGTACTCACATGCTGCAGCATCTGTGTCAGGGTGTAGTATAAGTACTGCGTGTACTGTAGCAAAGATGCTCATATGCTGCAGTACCTGTGTGAGGGTGTAGTATAAGTACTGCGTGTACTGTAGCAAAAGCACTCACATACTGCAGTACCTGTGTGAGGGTGTAGTATAAGTACCGTGTGCACTGTAGTAAAAGTACTCATATACTGCAGTATCTGTGTGAGGGTGTAGTATAAGTACTGCGTGTACTGTAGTAAAAGTACTCATATACTGCAGTATCTGTGTCAGGGTGTAGTATAAGTACTCGTGTACTGTAGTAAAAGTACTCATATACTGCAGTATCTGTGTGAGGGGTGTAGTATAAGTACTAGGTGTGCTGTAGTAAAAGCACTCTCATATACTGCAGTACCTGTGTGAGGGTGTAGTATAAGTACCGTGGTACTGTAGTAAAAGTACTCATATACTGCAGTACCTGTGTGAGGGTGTAGTATAAGTACCTCGTGTACTGTAGTAAAAGTACTCATATACTGCAGTATCTGTGTGAGGGTGTAGTATAAGTACTCGTGTACTGTAGTAAAAGTACTCATATACTGCAGTATCTGTGTCAGGGTGTAGTATAAGTACTCGTGTACTGTAGTAAAAGTACTCATATACTGCAGTACCTGTGTGAGGGTGTAGTATAAGTACCGCGGTACTGTAGTAAAAGTACTCATACTGCAGTATCTGTGTCAGGGTGTAGTATAAGTACCGTGGTACTGTAGTAAAAGTACTCATATACTGCAGTACCTGTGTGAGGGTGTAGTATAAAGTACTCATATACTGCAGTATCTGTGTCAGGGTGTAGTATAAGCACTCATATACTCTGCAGTATCTGTGTCAGGGTGTAGTAAGCATGGTACTGTAGTAAAAGTACTCACATACTGCAGTATCTGTGTGAGGGGTGTAGTATAAGTACCGTGTGCTGTAGTAAAAGTACTCATACTGCAGTATCTGTGTCAGGGTGTGAGTATAAGTACCGTGGTACTGTAGTAAAAGTACTCATACTGCAGTACCTGTGTGAGGGTGTAGTATAAGTACTTTCGTACTGTAGTAAAAGTACTCATATACCGCAGTACCTGTGTGAGGGTGTAGTATAAGTACTCGTGTACTGTAGTAAAAGTACTCATATACTGCAGTATCTGTGTGAGGGTGTAGTATAAGTACTCGTGTACTGTAGTAAAAGTACTCATATACTGCAGTATCTGTGTCAGGGTGTAGTATAAGTACTCGTGTACTGTAGTAAAAGTACTCATATACTGCAGTACCTGTGTGAGGGTGTAGTATAAGTACTCATATACTGCAGTATCTGTGTCAGGGTGTAGTATAAGTACTCATATACTGCAGTATCTGTGTCAGGGTGTAGTATAAGTACTCGTGTACTGTAGTAAAAGTACTCATATACTGCAGTATCTGTGTCAGGGTGTAGTATAAGTACTCATATACTGCAGTACCTGTGTGCGACCTCATGTGGCGCGTCAGATCCTGGAGGCTCCAGAACTTTTTGCCGCACACGTTGCAGATTTTTTTGCGTTTGTCGACTCGGCTGTTGGCTCCGCCCTGGCCCCGCCCCTCGCCTCTGGCCTGGCTCCGCCCCTCGTCGCTGCCCTGGCCCCGCCCCTCGGAGCCGCTGTCGTCGTCGCTCCGACCGTCGTCTTGCTCTCGCTCCTCGGACTCCGAGTCGGCGCTCTCCAGCTCGCTCTCGTCGCGCTCCTCTCGCTCATCTGAGGCGCTGTCCGACAGTTTGTCCTCCTCCTCTCGCTCCTCGTCCTCCTCCTCCGTCCGCTCCCCCTTCTCGCGCTCGTCCGCCGCGCTCGCCGGGTCCTCGTTGGCGTGGGCTTTCTCGTGGCGGGTTAAGGTGGCGCTGTAACGGAAACTCTTGTGGCAGACGCGGCAGACGTGTTTGAGCTCTTTGGACGAGCCGGGGTCCAGGTTAGCGCCGTTAGCGGAGTTAGCGCCGTTAGCGGGGTTAGCGCCGTTAGTGGGGTTCTGTGGTTGGTCCTGGGACGGGCCACTGGGGGCAGCACTGAGCTTAAAGTCGATGAGTTTGCGTCCGAAGTTCAGGTCCAGACTTTTGTTGCTGTGATTATCGTCATCGTCGGCGCTCTCCGACTGAAAACAGACCAAAGTTCAGAACCACAAACAGAAAAGGACGTGTACTCAAGTATTTGTACTGTGTTTGTTACCCGATTTTTCTTTTTTCATGATTATTTTCACATTAGTTCAGAACATAAATGTTTTAAACGGTCATTAAAAGTCCTGCCCCTGTTCCTTTGAGCTGAACACTACAGTCACAAAATGGGCGCCGAGGCGGTCAGTTACTGTGTGTTGCCGTGGCGATGGTCTCTAGTGTCGTGTGTTGCCGTGGCGATGGTCTCTAGTGTCGTGTGTGTTGCCGTGGCGATGGTCTCTAGTGTCATGTGTGTTGCCGTGGCGATGGTCTCTAGTGTCGTGTGTTGCCGTGGCGATGGTCTCTAGTGTCGTGTGTTGCCGTGGCGATGGTCTCTAGTGTCGTGTGTGTTGCCGTGGCGATGGTCTCTAGTGTCGTGTGTTGCCGTGGCGATGGTCTCTAGTGTCGTGTGTTGCCGTGGCGATGGTCTCTAGTGTCGTGTGTTGCCGTGGCGATGGTCTCTAGTGTCGTGTGTGTTGCCGTGGCGATGGTCTCTAGTGTCGTGTGTGTTGCCGTGGCGATGGTCTCTAGTGTCGTGTGTTGCCGTGGCGATGGTCTCTAGTGTCGTGTGTTGCCGTGGCGATGGTCTCTAGTGTCATGTGTGTTGCCGTGGCGATGGTCTCTAGTGTCGTGTGTTGCCGTGGCGATGGTCTCTAGTGTCGTGTGTTGCCGTGGCGATGGTCTGGTGCTATAAGGACACATCCTGGTACCTTTGCTCCGCTCGTCTGCCTCTCGGTGCTGCTGCTCTCCAGCGCCTCCTGTGGCGGTGCTGACGGCTCGCTCTGATTGGCTGAGACCTGCTCCGGCGAATCTGAAACACAAACATGGGGTCAGAGGGCAGGGGTCAGGGGTCAGAGGGCAGGGGTCAGAGGTCAGATGGCAGAGGGCAGGGGTCAGATGGCAGAGGGCAGGGGTCAGATGGCAGGGGTCAGAGGGCAGGGGTCAGAGGTCAGGAGTCAGATGGTAGGGGTCAGGGCGAGGATTCAAAATGGTGGACATTGGCGGCGTTAAACCCTGTGATGTTCTGAATCATTTCCTGTTTTACCTTGTTTGGGGTTGTGGGCGGGGTTCCCTGCAGCAGGCTCCTCCCCCTGAGGCTCTGATTGGACAGGAGGCGTGTTGGGGGCGGGGTTTGTCTCTGAGGGTTTTGGGTCCGATTCAGGAAGAACCGGCTCGGCCTCGGACTGAGACTCTGAAGGAGACAAACATTTGAGTTAGTCCCGGTTTAGTCCCGATATAGTCCAGTCCTGGTTCTGGTCCTGGTCCTGGGTCAGTCCTGGTCCGGTCCTAGTCTGGTACCTGCGCTCTCGTGCGATCCCTCCTCCTCCTTCTTCAGCAGCGTTCCGTTCCTCCGCAGGGTTCGGTTTGTCACTCCGTGTTTGCGCAGCAGGTGCCGCTCACAGTTCGACTTCGTGGAGAAGAAGGCGTCACATTTGGGGCACGGGAACGGCTTCTGACCTGAAGTCCAAACACAAACACTCCTGACCTGAAGTCCAAACACAAACACTCCTGACCTGAAGTCCAAACACAAACTCCTGACCTGAAGTCCAAACACAAACACTCCTGACCTGAAGTCCAAACACAAACTCCTGACCTGAAGTCCACACACAAACAAACGTCTGACTTGAAGTCCAAACACAAACTCCTGACCTGAAGTCCAAACACAAACACTCCTGACCTGAAGTGCAAACACAAACTCCTGACCTGAAGTCCAAACACAAACTCCTGACCTGAAATCCAAACACAAACAAATGTCTGACCTGAAGTCCAAACACAAACTCCTGACCTGAAGTCCAAACACAAACACTCCTGACCAGAAGTCCAAACACAAACTCCTGACCTGAAGTCCAAACACAAACACTCCTGACCTGAAGTCCAAACACAAACTCCTGACCTGAAGTCCAAACACAAACAAACGTCTGACCTGAAGTCCAAACACAAACTCCTGACCTGAAGTCCAAACACAAACACTCCTGACCTGAAGTGCAAATACAAACTCCTGACCTGAAGTCCAAACACAAACTCCTGACCTGAAGTCCAAACACAAACTCCTGACCTGAAGTCCAAACACAAACTCCTGACCTGAAGTCCAAACACAAACTCCTGACCTGAAGTCCAAACACAAACTCCTGACCTGAAGTCCAAACACAAACAAACGTCTGACCTGAAGTCCAAACACAAACCTCAGACTCTGAATCACACTGTTTCTGTCCGAGCCTCAGCTCCAAATGAAGCTCATCGAGGCCAGCAGTTCCATCAGGAGTAGTACTGCAGCAGTCGTATTTATAGTTGTACCTGCAGTATTTGTAGTAGTAGTAGTAGTAGTATTTGCAGTATTCTGTAGCAGCATTGCAGTACCTGTGTGTGTGAGCATGTGCCTCTGCAGTAGTAGTAGTACTGCAGTAGTACTCGTAGTACTGCAGTACTGCAGTAGTACCTGTGTGTGTGAGCATGTGCCTCTGCAGTAATAGTAGTAGTAGTAGTAGTACTGCAGTAGTACTGCAGTACTGCAGTAGTACCTGTGTGTGTGAGCATGTGCCTCTGCAGTAGTAGTAGTAGTAGTAGTACTCGTAGTACTGCAGTACTGCAGTAGTACCTGTGTGTGTGAGCATGTGCCTCTGCAGTAGTAGTAGTAGTAGTACTGCAGTAGTACTCGTAGTACTGCAGTACTGCAGTAGTACCTGTGTGTGTGAGCATGTGCCTCTGCAGTAGTAGTAGTAGTAGTAGTAGTAGTAGTAGTACTCGTAGTACTGCAGTACTGCAGTAGTACCTGTGTGTGTGAGCATGTGCCTCTGCAGTAGTAGTAGTAGTAGTAGTACTCGTAGTACTCACAGTACTGCAGTAGTACCCGTGTGTGTGAGCATGTGCCTCTGCAGTAGTAGTAGTAGTAGTAGTAGTAGTAGTACTCGTAGTACTCACAGTACTGCAGTAGTACCTGTGTGTGTGAGCATGTGCCTCTGCAGTAGTAGTAGTAGTAGTAGTAGTAGTAGTAGTAGTAGTAGTACTCGTAGTACTGCAGTAGTACCTGTGTGTGTGAGCATGTGCCTCTGCAGTAGTAGTAGTAGTAGTAGTAGTAGTAGTAGTAGTAGTAGTAGTACTCGTAGTACTGCAGTACTGCAGTAGTACCTGTGTGTGTGAGCATGTGCCTCTGCAGTAGTAGTAGTAGTAGTAGTAGTAGTAGTAGTACTCGTAGTACTGCAGTACTGCAGTAGTACCTGTGTGTGTGAGCATGTGCCTCTGCAGTAGTAGTAGTAGTAGTAGTAGTAGTAGTAGTACTCGTAGTACTCACAGTACTGCAGTAGTACCTGTGTGTGTGAGCATGTGCCTCTGCAGTAGTAGTAGTAGTAGTAGTAGTAGTAGTAGTAGTACTCGTAGTACTGCAGTACTGCAGTAGTACCTGTGTGTGTGAGCATGTGCCTCTGCAGTAGTAGTAGTAGTAGTAGTAGTAGTAGTAGTACTCGTAGTACTCACAGTACTGCAGTAGTACCTGTGTGTGTGAGCATGTGCCTCTGCAGGGACGAGGCCCAGGGAAACACTCGGGGGCAGAAGGGGCAGGTCATCTTCTGGGCGGAGTTGGAGTAGGCGTTTTTCTTCCCTTTAGGAGCTTTGGGCTCCTCCTTCACCTCTGAGACAGCACCCTCTGCAGGACAGACACGGAATTACACCAGGGACAGACAGGGACAGACAGGGACAGACAGGGACAGACAGGGACAGACAGGGACAGGGGCAGACAGGGGCAGACAGGGGCAGACAGGGACAGACAGGGACAGGGGCAGACAGGGGCAGACAGGGGCAGACAGGGGCAGACAGGGACAGACAGGGACAGGGGCAGACAGGGGCAGACAGGGGCAGACAGGGACAGACAGGGACAGACAGGGACAGACAGGGACAGACAGGGACAGGGGCAGACAGGGGCAGACAGGGAGGGACAGGGAGGGACAGACAGGGACAGGGACAGACAGGGGCAGACAGGGACAGGGACAGACAGGGACAGACAGGGACAGACAGAGACAGACGGCGACAGACAGGGGCAGACAGGGACAGACAGGGACAGGGACAGACAGGGACAGGGGCAGACAGGGGCAGACAGGGGCAGACAGGGACAGACAGGGACAGACAGGGACAGGGACAGACAGGGGCAGACAGGGACAGGGACAGACAGGGGCAGACAGGGACAGGGACAGGGACAGACAGGGACAGACAGGGACAGACGGGGACAGGGGCAGACAGGGGCAGACAGGGAGGGACAGGGAGGGACAGACAGGGACAGGGACAGACAGGGACAGACAGGGACAGACAGGGACAGGGACAGACAGGGACAGACAGGGACAGACAGAGACAGACAGGGACAGGGAGGGACAGGCAGTGACAGGGGCAGACCTGGTCAGACAGGGACAGACAGGGACAGACAGGGACAGACAGGGACAGGGGCAGACAGGGGCAGACAGGGGCAGACAGGGACAGACAGGGACAGACAGGGACAGACAGGGACAGGGGCAGACAGGGGCAGACAGGGGCAGACAGGGACAGACAGGGACAGACAGGGACAGGGGCAGACAGGGGCAGACAGGGAGGGACAGGGAGGGACCGACAGGGACAGGGACAGACAGGGACAGACAGGGACAGACAGGGACAGGGACAGACAGGGACAGACAGGGACAGACAGAGGCAGACAGGGGCAGACAGGGGCAGACAGGGACAGACAGGGACAGACAGGGACAGCCAGGGACAGGGGCAGACAGGGGCAGACAGGGGCAGACAGGGGCAGACAGGGACGGACAGGGACAGACAGGGACAGGGGCCGACAGGGGCAGACAGGGACTGGGGCTGACAGGGGCAGACAGGGGCAGACAGGGGCAGACAGGGACAGACAGGGACAGACAGGGACAGGGGCAGACAGGGGCAGACAGGGAGGGACAGGGAGGGACAGACAGGGACAGGGACAGACAGGGGCAGACAGGGACGGCCCGGGAGGGACAGACAGGGACAGACAGGGACAGACAGAGGCAGACAGGGGCAGACAGGGACAGACAGGGACAGGGACAGACAGGGGCAGACAGGGACAGACAGGGACAGGGCCAGACAGGGGCAGACTGGGTGGGACAGGGAGGGACAGACAGGGACAGGGACAGACAGGGGCAGACAGGGACAGACAGGGACAGGGACAGACAGGGACAGACAGGGACAGACAGAGGCAGACAGGGGCAGACAGGGACAGACAGGGACAGGGACAGACAGGGACAGGGGCAGACAGGGGCAGACAGGGACAGACAGGGACAGACAGGGACAGACAGGGACAGGGGCAGACAGGGGCAGACAGGGAGGGACAGGGAGGGACAGACAGGGACAGGGACAGACAGGGGCAGACAGGGACAGGGACAGACAGGGACAGACAGGGACAGACAGAGGCAGACAGGGGCAGACAGGGACAGACAGGGACAGGGACAGACAGGGACAGGGGCAGACAGGGACAGACAGGGACAGACAGGGACAGGGACAGACAGGGGCAGACAGGGACAGACAGGGGCAGACAGGGACAGGGACAGACAGGGACAGACAGGGGCAGACAGGGACAGGGACAGACAGGGACAGACAGGGACAGACGGGGACAGACAGGGACAGACAGGGACAGACAAGGACAGGGACGGGGACAGACGGGGACAGACAGGGACAGGGACAGACAGGGACAGACGGGGACAGACGGGGACAGACAGGGGCAGACGCGGACAGGGAGGGACAGACAGGGACAGACAGGGACAGGGACAGACAGGGGCAGACAGGGACAGACAGGGGCAGACAGGGACAGACAGGGGCAGACAGGGACAGACAGGGACAGGGACAGACAGGGGCAGACAGGGACAGACAGGGACAGGGACAGACAGGGGCACAGGGACAGGGACAGACAGGGGCAGACGGGGACAGACGGGGACAGACGGGGGCAGACGGGGGCAGACGGGGGCAGACGGGGACAGACGGGGACAGACAGGGACAGACAGGGGCAGACAGGGACAGGGACAGACAGGGGCAGACAGGGGCAGACAGGGACAGACAGGGACAGACAGGGACAGACAGGGACAGACAGGGGCAGACAGGGACAGGGACAGACAGGGGCAGACAAGGGCAGACAGGGACAGGGACAGACAGGGACAGACGGGGACAGACGGGGACAGACGGGGACAGACGGGGACAGACAGGGTCAGACAGGGTCAGACAGGGTCAGACAGGGACAGACAGGGACAGACAGGGACAGACAAGGACAGGGACGGGGACAGACGGGGACAGACAGGGACAGGGACAGACAGGGACAGACGGGGACAGACAGGGACAGACAAGGACAGGGACGGGGACAGACGGGGACAGACAGGGACAGGGACAGACGGGGACAGACAGGGACAGACAGGGGCAGACGCGGACAGACGGGGGCAGACGCGGGCAGACGGGGACAGACAGGGGCAGACGGGGGCAGACGGGGACAGACGGGGACAGACGGGGACAGACGGGGACAGACAGGGACAGACAGGGACAGACAGGGACAGGGACAGACAGGGACAGACGGGGACAGACGGGGACAGACAGGGGCAGACAGGGACAGGGACAGACAGGGACCGACGGGGACAGACAGGGACAGACAGGGACAGACAGGGACAGACAGGGACAGACGGGGACAGACGGGGACAGACGGGGACAGACAGGGACAGACAGGGGCAGACGCGGACAGGGAGGGACAGACAGGGACAGACAGGGACAGACAGGGACAGACAGGGGCAGACAGGGACAGACAGGGACAGACAGGGACAGGGACAGACAGGGGCACAGGGACAGACAGGGGCAGACAGGGACAGACAGGGGCAGACAGGGACAGACGGGGACAGACGGGGACAGACGGGGGCAGACGGGGACAGACGGGGACAGACGGGGACGGACGGGGACGGACGGGGACGGACAGGGACAGACAGGGACAGACAGGGGCAGACAGGGGCAGACAGGGACAGACAGGGACAGACAGGGACAGACAGGGACAGACAGGGGCAGACAGGGACAGACAGGGACAGACAGGGGCAGACAGGGACAGGGACAGACAGGGGCAGACAAGGGCAGACAGGGACAGGGACAGACGGGGACAGACGGGGACAGACGGGGACAGACGGGGACAGACAGGGTCAGACAGGGACAGACAGGGACAGACAGGGACAGACAGGGGCAGACAGGGACAGGGACAGGGACAGACAGGGACAGACAGGGACAGACGGGGACAGACAGGGACAGACAGGGACAGACAGGGACAGACAAGGACAGGGACGGGGACAGACGGGGACAGACAGGGACAGGGACAGACAGGGACAGACGGGGACAGACGGGGACAGACAGGGACAGACAGGGGCAGGGACAGACAGGGGCAGACGGGGGCAGACGGGGACAGACGGGGACAGACGGGGACAGACGGGGACAGACGGGGACAGACAGGGACAGACAGGGACAGGGACAGACAGGGACAGACGGGGACAGACGGGGACAGACGGGGACAGACAGGGGCAGACAGGGACAGGGACAGACAGGGACCGACGGGGACAGACGGGGACCGACGGGGACAGACAGGGGCAGACGGGGACAGACAGGGACAGACAGGGGCAGACAGGGATTAGACAGGGACAGACAGGGACAGACAGGGGCAGACGGGGACAGGGACAGACAGGGGCAGGGACAGACAGGGACAGACGGGGACAGACGGGGACAGACGGGGACAGACGGGGACAGACGGGGACAGACAGGGGCAGACAGGGACAGGGACAGACAGGGACCGACGGGGACAGACAGGGACCGACGGGGACAGACGGGGACCGACGGGGACAGACAGGGACAGACGGGGACAGACAGGGACAGACAGGGGCAGACAGGGATTAGACAGGGACAGACAGGGACAGACAGGGGCAGACAGGGACAGACAGGGACAGACAGGGGCAGGGCCGGAGTTCAGATTCTTTGACTCTAAAATGAGTCTGAGTCTGTGTAACTTCAGTTTGTTCAGATTCAGTTTTACACATGTTTCCAGGTCAGTACCTCTCTTCCCTGCACTCTGCGCCCCCTGCTGGGCGCTCTGGGGCCCCTGGGTGCTCTGGGCGCTCTGCAGAAAGGGGCTGAACTTGTTGGCGTCAGTTGTCGCCAACATCTTCTCGACGCTGGCGAACTCTCCGCTGGACTCCAGGTCCAGGGCGGGGCCTTTAGGGGCCGGCTTCTTCCGAGGGCGCTTCCTGAAACGATGAGGTCAGAGGTCAGTTACATGACCACAGGGTCACATGACCTCAGGTCACATGACCACAGGGTCACAGGTCACGTGATGATGAGCTTTATTACGGAACATTCCCCTCAGGTCGTGCTCTTCTCAGGCGACACTCACCTCACCGGATCCTCGTCCTCTTGAGTCGCGTCTCTCTCTGGCTCCGCCCTCACCTCTGCACTTCCTGCTTTAGCCACGGCCCCCGGAGCCGCCGTCACCGCGGTGACCGTTTCCCGCCGCAGGAGGTCGGTCGCCGTGGAGACGGAGCTGATGATCTGAGCGATGGAGGCGAGCGGTGGCAGCTCCGAGGAGGCGGACGACGGCTTCGGCAGCAGCGGCTTCAGACGGGCGGCCCGCAGACAGGAAGGGGCGGGGCCCGCGGGGGAAGGGGCGGGGCCCGCGGGGGTGGGGCCTGAGGAGGACAGGAAACAGGCCAGGACGTTGGCGGCCATCTTGTCGTCTTTGGACACGTCTGTGGTCTTCTCCTGTTTGACGTCGGGCTCGCGGCGCTGCCGTTTGCTCGGCACCGACAGGTCGATGGGCTCGTCGCTGGCTCCGCCCCCTTCCACCAGCTCCAGCTTCACGCCGCAGGCGCCGCCGCGAGACGCTTTGGCCGAAAAGTCCAGAGGCTGATCTGAGTCTGAGGGATAAAGCGCCTCCAGCTTCACGCTCTGCAGCCCGTTCAGCGCGCGACTTGGGGCCGCCACGTTAGCGTTAGCGCTGACATTGGCGGCGGCGTTGGCGGCGAGGTTCGCCGGGGGCAGCGTCTGGATGTGCTCCTCGATCTCGCGCTCCTGCACCTCAGGGTGCTGCTTCAGCAGGTGGTGGATACAGTTTCGTTTGGCGAGGAAGGCGGCGCCGCAGCGGCGACACTCGAAGGGCTTCCTCTGGCAGCCGTTATGTGTGCGCAGGTGGATCTGTAACGCGCGGTACGACTTTAAATCCTCCCCACAGAAACGACACAGCGTCTCCGCCTCCTGCAGGACAAGAGAGGAATGACAGGACAGGTCAGACACAGACAGACAGACAGACAGACACAGACAGAGACACAGACACAGTCACAGACACAGTCACAGTCACAGTCACAGACACAGACACAGTCACAGACACAGTCACAGACACAGTCACAGACACAGACACAGACACAGACACTGTCACAGTCACAGTCACAGACACAGTCACAGACACAGTCACAGACACAGACACAGACACAGAGACAGTCACAGAGACAGTCACAGACACAGTCACAGACACAGTCACAGTCACAGACACAGAGACAGTCACAGACACAGACACTCAGACTCGGAGGAACTCAAACGTGACTCAAACGTCACCGTAAAGCTCAGCGCGCTCACCTCGGCCTGGGCCTTGGCGACTGTTGCCGCGGCGGCCGTCAGAGCGGCGGTGATGTTGTTGGTGGCCGTGGACGTCACATACTTGATGTTCTTCTCGATGTCCTTCCTGGACGTCTTGTTGTGCTTCTTGCGGAGGTGCCGCTCACAGTTGGCTTTGACGGTGAAGGGGTAGTGGCAGACGCGGCAAACGTACGGCCGCTCGCCGCTGTGAGTGCGCAGGTGCCGGATCAGCGTGGCTTTGTCCGGGGCCACGTACTCGCAGATGTTACACTGATGCGGCAGCGCGCCGAGCTGCAGCGCCCCCAGGTGCTGGCGCAGGTGACACTGCAGCTGGGCCGAGAACTGGAACGTCTGAGAGCAGTAACGGCACGAGAGAGCGCCCGCCGCCGGAGCTTTACGGCTCACCGAGTCGTCCGGGGAGAGGGAAGTACTGTGAGAGGGGGAGGAGGGCGAGAGCGAGGGCGACAGCGATGGGGAGGGCGGGTCCGACTGAGCCGACAGACTCTTAAACAGAGGAGCAGGAGGAGGCAGAGACGGACTGATGCAGCCCAGAGTCGCCGGAGCAGGAGGAGGAGGAGTCGACGCCAAACCACAGCGAGGAGCCGGAGGAGGGCGGGGCTTCAGCGGCGGCTTCTGAGACGACACGCCTGAGGAGAGAGGGAGGAGTGAAGAACAGAGAGAACAGCCTGAGGAGAGAGGGAGGAGTGAAGAACAGAGAGAACAGCCTGAGGAGAGAGGGAGGAGTGAAGAACAGAGAGAACAGCCTGAGGAGAGAGGGAGGAGTGAAGAACAGAGAGAACAGCCTGAGGAGAGAGGGAGGAGTGAAGAACAGAGAGAACAGCCTGAGGAGAGAGGGAGGAGTGAAGAACAGAGAGAACAGCCTGAGGAGAGAGGGAGGAGTGAAGAATGAGAACAGAGAGAAACAGAGAGAAACAGAGAGAACAGCCTGAGGAGAGAGGGAGGGAGGAGAGAGGAGTGAAGAATAAGAACAACAGAGAGAAGAACATCTAAGGACAAGAGAACTCAGAGAAACATCAGAACATCAGAGCGAAAGGATGAAGAGAGAGGAGTGTGACCCTCAGACTCTCCAGGAGGAGACAGAGAGGAGGAGGAGAGAGCGATAATGGAGGAGAGGAGAGTGACCCTCAGACTCTCCAGGAGGAGACAGAGAGGAGGAGGAGAGAGCGATAATGGAGGAGAGGAGAGTGACCCTCAGACTCTCCAGGAGGAGACAGAGAGGAGGAGGAGAGAGCGATAATGGAGGAGAGGAGTGTGACCCTCAGACTCTCCAGGAGGAGACAGAGAGGAGGAGGAGAGAGCGATAATGGAGGAGAGGAGAGTGACCCTCAGACTCTCCAGGAGGAGACAGAGAGGAGGAGGAGAGAGCGATAATGGAGGAGAGGAGTGTGACCCTCAGACTCTCCAGGAGGAGACAGAGAGGAGGAGGAGAGAGCGATAATGGAGGAGAGGAGTGTGACCCTCAGACTCTCCAGGAGGAGACAGAGAGGAGGAGGAGAGAGCGATAATGGAGGAGAGGAGAGTGACCCTCAGACTCTCCAGGAGGAGACAGAGAGGAGGAGGAGAGAGCGATAATGGAGGAGAGGAGGAGAGTGACCCTCAGACTCTCCAGGAGGAGACAGAGAGGAGGAGGAGAGAGCGATAATGGAGGAGAGGAGAGTGACCCTCAGACTCTCCAGGAGGAGACAGAGAGGAGGAGGAGAGAGCGATAATGGAGGAGAGGAGAGTGACCCTCAGACTCTCCAGGAGGAGACAGAGAGGAGGAGGAGAGAGCGATAATGGAGGAGAGGAGTGTGACCCTCAGACTCTCCAGGAGGAGACAGAGAGGAGGAGGAGAGAGCGATAATGGAGGAGAGGAGAGTGACCCTCAGACTCTCCAGGAGGAGACAGAGAGGAGGAGGAGAGAGCGATAATGGAGGAGAGGAGTGTGACCCTCAGACTCTCCAGGAGGAGACAGAGAGGAGGAGGAGAGAGCGATAATGGAGGAGAGGAGTGTGACCCTCAGACTCTCCAGGAGGAGACAGAGAGGAGGAGGAGAGAGCGATAATGGAAAAGAGGAGAGTGACCCTCAGACTCTCCAGGAGGAGACAGAGAGGAGGAGGAGAGAGCGATAATGGAGGAGAGGAGTGTGACCCTCAGACTCTCCAGGAGGAGACAGAGAGGAGGAGGAGAGAGCGATAATGGAGGAGAGGAGAGTGACCCTCAGACTCTCGAGGAGGAGACAGAGAGGAGGAGGAGAGAGCGATAATGGAGGAGAGGAGAGTGACCCTCAGACTCTCCAGGAGGAGACAGAGAGGAGGAGGAGAGAGCGATAATGGAGGAGAGGAGAGTGACCCTCAGACTCTCCAGGAGGAGACAGAGAGGAGGAGGAGAGAGCGATAATGGAGGAGAGGAGTGTGACCCTCAGACTCTCCAGGAGGAGACAGAGAGGAGGAGGAGAGAGCGATAATGGAAAAGAGGAGAGTGACCCTCAGACTCTCCAGGAGGAGACAGAGAGGAGGAGGAGGAGAGAGCGATAATGGAGGAGAGGAGAGTGACCCTCAGACTCTCCAGGAGGAGACAGAGAGGAGGAGGAGAGAGCGATAATGGAGGAGAGGAGAGTGACCCTCAGACTCTCCAGGAGGAGACAGAGAGGAGGAGGAGAGAGCGATAATGGAGGAGAGGAGTGTGACCCTCAGACTCTCGAGGAGGAGACAGAGAGGAGGAGGAGAGAGCGATAATGGAGGAGAGGAGAGTGACCCTCAGACTCTCCAGGAGGAGACAGAGAGGAGGAGGAGAGAGCGATAATGGAGGAGAGGAGAGTGACCCTCAGACTCTCCAGGAGGAGACAGAGAGGAGGAGGAGAGAGTGATAATGGAGGAGAGGAGAGTGACCCTCAGACTCTCCAGGAGGAGACAGAGAGGAGGAGGAGAGAGCGATAATGGAGGAGAGGAGAGTGACCCTCAGACTCTCCAGGAGGAGACAGAGAGGAGGAGGAGAGAGCGATAATGGAGGAGAGGAGAGTGACCCTCAGACTCTCCAGGAGGAGACCGAGAGGAGGAGGAGAGAGCGATAATGGAGGAGAGGAGAGTGACCCTCAGACTCTCCAGGAGGGTTTTCCAGAAGGTTCTAAAATCTAAATCTAAGTCCGCGCTCACCTGTGGCTCCGCCCTTCAGGCTCAGAGCGATCTGATTGGGCGTCGCCGCTGCCACCTGCAGGATGTGCTGGAGCCCCGCCAGGTCCACGAGGGGCGGAGCCTCGGAGCCCGTGGCCCCGCCCTCAGACTGAAGCAGGAAGCTGGTCTGAAACAGCGGCACGCCCAGAGCCAGGCCCAGGGACAGCGCCTCCGTGTGGACAGAGGACGGGTCCACGGGGATGGTCTTTATACTGTCCAGACGAGCCTGCACCAGCTCGGCCTCCGACGGGCCCACGGGGATCTGAAAGACGACGAGACGAAGGTCAGAGAAGGTCACGACTGTCCTCTGACCCTCCACCGATACAGAGAAAACGCTTTATTATCAGTACAAAGAGTCTCAGAGTCTGTCTAAACCTCCATCTCTAAATGCCCACGTTTACACAATGCTTTTAATTCTGAGTTAAATAGTTCTGAATTCAAATCTTCTCCTTGGAGTTTACGTTACCCATGTTCTCATCTCCAGTTTGGTCTCCAGAGGAACACTGACCTTAGATGTGAGTTTGAGCCCCAGAGCCTCCAGAAAGCCCTCCTGCTCCTGGTCCTGCTCCTGGTCCTGCTCCTGGTCCTGGTCCTGCTCCTGATCCTGGTCCTGCTCCTGGTCCTGCTCCTGGTCCTGCTCCTGGTCCTGCTCCTGGTCCTGGTCCGAGCCTCTGGTCTGCTCCTGGTCCTGGTCTCGGTCTGTGGTCTGGTCTTGGTTCTTTTCGTGGTTCTTGGAGGAGGCTTTGAGTTCCTGGGCTCCTGATTGGATGCCGGCAGGCTTGTGGGCGGGGCCTTTGAGCTCCTGGGCTCCTGATTGGACGCCGGCGGCCTTGTGGGCGGAGCAGTCATGCAGGTCAAGCGCGGAGGAAAGCGGGAACGCTCGATCACATGACTCACAAACGAAACGATGGAACTTTGAGATACAACGACGAAGGTTTGTCTCACACCACACCTGAGGAGAGAAGAGGAGGAGAAGAGGAGGAGGAGGAGGAGAGGAGGGGGAGGAGAAGAGGAGGAGGAGAGGAGGGGGGAGGAGGAGGAGGAGAGGAGGGGGGGAGGAGGAGGGGGAGGAGAGGAGGAGAAGGAGAGGATGAGGAGGAGAGGAGGAGGAGTAGAGGAGGAGGAGGAGGAGAGAAGGGGGAGGAGGAGAAGAGGAGGAGGAGGAGAGGAGGGGGAGGAGGAGGAGAAGAGGAGGAGGAGACGAGGAGGAGGAGAGGAGGAGAAGAGGAGAGGAGGAGAAGAGGAGAGGAGGAGAAGAGGAGGAGGAGGAGAGAAGAGGAGGAAAAGAGGAGGAGGAGGAGAGGAGGAGGAGGAGAGGAGGAGGAGAGGAGGAGGAGAAGGAGGAGGAGAAGAGGAGGAGAAGAGGAGGAGGAGGAGAGGAGAGGAGGAGGAGAGGAGGAGGAGAGGAGAGGAGGAGGAGGAGGAGGAGGAGAGGAGGAGAAGGAGAGGAGGGGAGGAGGAGGCAGAGGAGGAGGAGAGGAGGAGGAGGAGAGGAGGAGAGAAAGGGTCAAAGTTGATGAAAATGCACTGAACTTTTGTGTTGAAGTTTGAACTTTGAACCTCCTCTGCTCTGATTGGCCGTCCCCGGCCCTCCTCTGCTCTGATTGGCCGTCCCCGGCCCTCCTCTGCTCTGATTGGCCATCCCCGCCCCTCCTCTGCTCTGATTGGCCGTCCCCGCCCCTCCTCTGCTCTGATTGGCCGTCCCCGGCCCTCCTCTGCTCTGATTGGCCGTCCCCGCCCCTCCTCTGCTCTGATTGGCCGTCCCCGGCCCTCCTCTGCTCTGATTGGCCGTCCCCGGCCCTCCTCTGCTCTGATTGGCCGTCCCCGGCCCTCCTCTGCTCTGATTGGCCGTCCCCGCCCCTCCTCTGCTCTGATTGGCCGTCCCCGCCCCTCCTCTGCTCTGATTGGCCGTCCCCGGCCCTCCTCTGCTCTGATTGGCCGTCCCCGCCCCTCCTCTGCTCTGATTGGCCGTCCCCGGCCCTCCTCTGCTCTGATTGGCCGTCCCCGCCCCTCCTCTGCTCTGATTGGCCGTACCTGTGCGATGAGGCTGAACTTGGCGCAGGAGAAGTCGATGAAGGCGAGCTCGTTGAAGCCGGCCGGGATGGACGGGTTGTTCTGGATGAACGGGCGTCCACTCGGGTCCAGGGGGAGGAGCTTGTGCACCGCCGCGTTGTGCCTCAAGAGGCCGCGGTGAGTCCGGAACGTGAGGCAGCACATGTCACACCTGAGGACAGAAGAGGCCGAGATAAACCAGGACTAGAACCGGACTAGAACCGGACTAGAACCGGACTAGAACCGGACTAGAACCGGACTATAACCGGACTATTGCAGGACTATAACAGGACTATAACAGGACTATAACTGGACTATAACCGGACTATAACCGGACTATAACCGGACTATAACAGGACTATAACCGGACTATAACCGGACTATAACCGGACTATAACCGGACTACAACAGGACTATAACAGGACTATAACTGGACTACAACAGGACTATAACAGGACTATAACAGGACTATAACCGGACTATAACCGGACTATAACCGGACTATAACAGGACTATAACTGGACAATAACCGGACTATAACCGGACTATAACCGGACTATAACCGGACTATAACCGGACTATAACCGGACTATTGCAGGACTATTGCAGGACTATAGCAGGACTATAACAGGACTATAACAGGACTATAACAGGACTATAACCGGACTATAACCGGACTATAACCGGACTATAACCGGACTATAACCGGACTATAACCGGACTATTGCAGGACTATAACTGGACTATAACTGGACTATAACCGGACTATAACCGGACTATAACCGGACTATAACCAGACTATAACAGGACTATAACAGGACTATAACAGGACTATAACCGGACTATAACCAGACTATAACAGGACTATAACAGGACTATAACCAGACTATAACAGGACTATAACAGGACTATAACAGGACTATAACAGGACTATAGCAGGATTATAACAGGACTATAACAGGACTATAACAGGACTATAACCGGACTATAACCGGACTATAACAGGACTATAACAGGACTATAACAGGACTATAACAGGACTATAACAGGACTATAACAGGACTATAACAGGACTATAACAGGACTATAGCAGGATTATAACAGGACTATAACAGGACTATAACAGGACTATAACAGGACTATAACTGGACTATAACTGGACTATAACCAGACTATAACCAGACTATAACAGGACTATAACAGGACTATAACCGGACTATAACAGGACTATAACAGGACTATTGCAGGACTATAACAGGACTATAACAGGACTATAACAGGACTATAACCGGACTATAACCGGACTATAACCGGACTATAACAGGACTATAACAGGACTATAACAGGACTATAACAGGACTATAACAGGACTATAACCGGACTATAACAGGACTATAACAGGACTATAACAGGACTATAATAGGACTATAACCGGACTATAACAGGACTATAACCGGACTATAACAGGACTATAACAGGACTGATTGTGGAGTGAATAACCAGGACTCCCTTGAAAAAGAATTTAGTCATCTCAATGGGACTTTCCCGATTAAATAAAGGTTAAATAAAATAAATAACAGGACTACAGCAGGACTAAACCCGGACTAAACCTGGACTAAACCTGGACTAATCCCGGACTAAACCAGGACTAATCGGAGTGGCAGTAAACGTGCAGCAGTGGGCGGAGGATGGCGGGGGTGATGCTGCTGCAGTTCTCTGAGCGTCCTGCTGGTGGAGCCCTCCTCTCAAACACAGAGCAGCTGCTTCAGAGCTAATCCCCGACTTCAGGCTAATGCTAATGCTAACGGCTAATGCTAACGGCTAACGCAGAGACAGATGGGGACATGGGGATGTCTCCCCTCCTCCGTCAGGACGTTTAAACGACATCAGCTTTAAGTGAAGAAAAGGTTTTTACAAATCTCCAAAAGTCACATTTACTTGAGTCTTATTCCCCCAACGGAGAGAGGACGGGAGGGCATCTGACACACAGGGAGACAGGAGGAGAGAGAGGACAGTTCTCCATCTCTCCATTCCCCTCCATCCATCTCTCCACCCCCTCCATCCATCTCTCCATCCCTCTCTTCTCTCCTCAGATCCTCTTAAGTCTCATTAAAGGATTTAGCTAAATATTGTCCTCGCTCGTCCCAGTCATCCCCTGCATCCCTCTTTTCCTCATCCCTCTCTCCTCCTCCTCCTACTCATCCCTTGTTTTTCCTCCTCTTTACTCCTGAGAAACACTCACTCGTTTTTCCACACTCAGAGACAGAACAGTGCGTCTTTAATGGTGGATTTTTACTGAACGTTTCAGCCCATTAATCTCAAAGTCCTAAACCTCTTCACCTCCTCCTCCTCTCTCATCCTCCTCTGTCTGGAGTAAGAGTTGTCCTCCTTCCATCCTCTCCTCACGCTGAGAGGTCAGGACCTTCTTCCTGATCCTCTGTGTCCTCCTCCCTCCCTCCTCCTCCTCCGTCTGCGCTCTCCTTTTATTTCGGTGTTTTTAGCGTGTTATCATGTCTGTACCTTAGCGCCGTGTCCATGTGTGTTTTTAGTGTGTTTTTAGTGTGTTTTTAGCGTGTTATCATGTCTGTACCTTAGCGCCGTGTCCATGTGTTTTTAGTGTGTTTTTAGTGTGTTTTTAGCGTGTTATCATGTCTGTACCTTAGCGCCGTGTCCATGCCGTGTTATGTCCGTACCTCAGCGCCGTGTCCGGGTGTGTGTCCATGTGTGTTTTTAGTGTGTTTTTAGCGTGTTATGTCCGTACCTCAGCGCCGTGTCCGGGTGTGTGTCCATGTGTGTTTTTAGTGTGTTTTTAGCGTGTTATCATGTCTGTACCTTAGCGCCGTGTCCATGTGTGTTTTTAGTGTGTTTTTAGCGTGTTATCATGTCTGTACCTTAGTGCCGTGTCCATGTGTGTGTCCATGTGTGTTTTTAGTGTGTTTTTAGCGTGTTATCATGTCTGTACCTTAGCGCCGTGTCCATGTGTTTTTAGTGTGTTTTTAGCGTGTTATCATGTCTGTACCTTAGCGCCGTGTCCATGTGTTTTTAGTGTGTTTTTAGCGTGTTATCATGTCTGTACCTTAGCGCCGTGTCCGGGTGTGTGTCCATGTGTGTTTTTAGCATGTTTTTAGCGTGTTATGTCCGTACCTCAGCGCCGTGTCCGGGTGTGTGTCCATGTGTGTTTTTAGTGTGTTTTTAGCGTGTTTTCATGTCCGTACCTCAGCGCCGTGTCCGGGTGTGTGTCCATGTGTGTTTTTAGCATGTTTTTAGCGTGTTATGTCCGTACCTCAGCGCCGTGTCCGGGTGTGTGTCCATGTGTGTTTTTAGCATGTTTTTAGCGTGTTATGTCCGTACCTCAGCGCCGTGTCCGGGTGTGTGTCCATGTGTGTTTTTAGCATGTTTTTAGCGTGTTATGTCCGTACCTCAGCGCCGTGTCCGGGTGTGTGTCCATGTGTGTTTTTAGCATGTTTTTAGCGTGTTATGTCCGTACCTCAGCGCCGTGTCCGGGTGTGTGTCCATGTGTGTTTTTAGCATGTTTTTAGCGTGTTATGTCCGTACCTCAGCGCCGTGTCCGGGTGTGTGTCCATGTGTGTTTTTAGCATGTTTTTAGCGTGTTATGTCCGTACCTCAGCGCCGTGTCCGGGTGTGTGTCCATGTGTGTTTTTAGCATGTTTTTAGCGTGTTATGTCCGTACCTCAGCGCCGTGTCCGGGTGTGTGTCCATGTGTGTTTTTAGCGTGTTATCATGTCTGTACCTTAGCGCCGTGTCCGGGTGTGTGTCCATGTGTGTTTTTAGCATGTTTTTAGCGTGTTATGTCCGTACCTCAGCTCCGTGTCACGGTGTGTGTCCATGTGTGTTTTTAGCATGTTTTTAGCGTGTTATGTCCGTACCTCAGCGCCGTGTCCGGGTGTGTGTCCATGTGTGTTTTTAGCATGTTTTTAGCGTGTTATGTCCGTACCTCAGCGCCGTGTCCGGGTGTGTGTCCATGTGTGTTTTTAGCATGTTTTTAGCGTGTTATGTCCGTACCTCAGCGCCGTGTCCGGGTGTGTGTCCATGTGTGTTTTTAGCATGTTTTTAGCGTGTTATGGCCGTACCTCAGCGCCGTGTCCGGGTGTGTGTCCATGTGTGTTTTTAGCATGTTTTTAGCGTGTTATGTCCGTACCTCAGCGCCGTGTCCGGGTGTGTGTCCATGTGTGTTTTTAGCGTGTTATGTCCGTACCTCAGCGCCGTGTCCGGGTGTGTGTCCATGTGTGTTTTTAGCATGTTTTTAGCGTGTTATGGCCGTACCTCAGCGCCGTGTCCGGGTGTGTGTCCATGTGTGTTTTTAGCATGTTTTTAGCGTGTTATGTCCGTACCTCAGCGCCGTGTCCGGGTGTGTGTCCATGTGTGTTTTTAGCATGTCTTTAGTGTGTTTTGTCCGTACCTCAGCGCCGTGTCCGGGTGTGTGTCCATGTGTGTTTTTAGCATGTTTTTAGCGTGTTATGTCCGTACCTCAGCGCCGTGTCCGGGTGTGTGTCCATGTGTGTTTTTAGCATGTTTTTAGCGTGTTATGTCCGTACCTCAGCGCCGTGTCCGGGTGTGTGTCCATGTGTGTTTTTAGCATGTTTTTAGCGTGTTATGTCCGTACCTCAGCGCCGTGTCCGGGTGTGTGTCCATGTGTGCGTCCAGCTCCAGTCTGGACGTCAGGACTTTGAAGCAGATTGGGCAGGGCAGCTCTTCTTCTACTGTTTTAGTGGGAGTCACAGAGTCCTCCACCGACGCCTCCTCCACCGTCTGCCCACATGACACACACACGACACACGACACACACGAGACACACACGACACACACACGAGACACACGACACACACACGAGACACACACGACACACACACGACACACACGAGACACACACGACACACACACGACACACACACGAGACACACGACACACACATGAGACACACACGACACACACACGAGACACACGACACACATGAGACACACACGACACACACACGACACACACACAACACACACACGACACACACATGACACACACACGACACACACACACACACGACACACACACGACACACACACGACACACACGACACACACGACACACACGACACACACACGACACACAACACACGACACACACAACACACATAAAACACATTTAGCATTTTATCAAAACTCTGTCTGTGCTTCGTTTGTGGTGTAAAAAGTTCAGTTTGTGCGATTCTGGTTCTTCAGATATTCAGTTTTATTTGGGACCAAACGTTTGGATTTGTTTTGTGTTTTGAGCTGTGACGGCTTCATTTGTGTGAGTTTATTTCTACAATTTTTCATTATTATTTTAGTGTAAAAATAATAACCTATAAATATAGCCACAAGCGGCGATGATCAGCCCTCGTTTGCGGGGCGCGGTGTTTGCGGGTGCAGCGTAGGTGCATGCGTGCCCCGCAAACACCGCGCCCGCAAACACCGTGCTGCCCGCAAACACCGCGGCCGCAAACACCGCGCCCGCAAACACCGCGCAGAACACCGCGCCCGCAAACACCGCGCCCGCAGAACACGCGCCCGCAAACACCGCGCCCGCAAACACCGCGCCCGCAAACACCGCGCCCGCAAACACCGCGCCCGCAAACACCGCGCCGCAAACACCGCGCCCGCAAACACCGCGCCCGCAGAACACCGCGCCCGCAGAACACCGCGCCGCAAACACCGCGCCCGCAAACACCGGCTTCGCAAACACCGCGCCCCGCAAACACCGCGCCCCGCAAACACCGCGCCCCGCAAACACCGCGCCCCGCAAACACCGCGCCCCGCAAACACCGCGCCCCGCAAACACCGCGCCCCGCAAACACCGTGCCCCGCAAACACCGTGCCCCGTCCTTTCCTCCATCAGAAAAATGACTTGTCTTTGCGCCCCTGGTGGCCAACACATTCACACATTCAGCAGCTTTAGGGTCGAGAGTTTAAGAACGGTGTTAAATTTCATGATTCTATGTGCACATTTCTTTTGGTGTCATTCGTATTCCCTAATGTATTTTTGCCTCGTTAGGGGGCGCTGACGAGCCATTTGATTTATTTATTGAAAATGGCCAAAAGTTAGAGAAGCGGAGTCTTTAACACGTGGCCAAATTTTGAGTTTTCGTCATTGTTCAGTGGGTGAAAAATGGGTGAGTGCGTTAGGAGGAAAATAAGAAGAAGAAGAATATTCTGATACGAGAACAATGTTCCGCTTTTTTTGGCCGACAAACTCTACATTTTCGTAAACCTCTGGTGCAGCTACGTCATGGCGAGGGTCCCTGGTCACTACAGGCGAGTCACGTGGCATCATTTTAGTTCCCGCCCCCTGTGAGCATCACTGTGATACTAACAGGCCCTTCACCAGCCTCTGGAGAAGGGACTCATAATAACAATGACCTTCTTGCAGGGCGGCTCGTCCTCCTCGCCCGTCCTCCGCTTCACACTGGGGCGTCGGCGTTTGGACGGGGAGGGCGAGGGGGGGCTGAGCAGCACCAGGCCACTCGCCGGGTCCTTCTCATGGATCTTCATGTGTCTGAAACGAGACGAGAGCAGAAACAGAGTCTGAAACAGGACTGAAACACGTCTGAAACAGGACTGAAACAGGCCTGAAACAGGCCTGGAACAGGCCTGAAACAGGACTGAAACAGGACAGAAACAGGACAGAAACAGGACAGAAACAGGACAGAAACAGGACAGAAACAGGACAGAAACAGGCCTGAAACACATCTGAAACACGTCTGAAACAGGACAGAAACAGGACTGAAACAGGTCTGAAACAGGTCTGAATGAGGCCTGAAACAGGCCTGAAACAGGCCTGAAACAGGTCTGAAACAGGACTGAAACAAGTCTGAAACAGGACTGAAACAGTTCTGAAACAGGCCTGAAACAGGACTGAAACAGGACTGAAACAGGACTGAAACACGTCTGAAACAGGTCTGAATGAGGCCTGAAACAGGTCTGAATGAGGCCTGAAACAGGCCTGAAACAGGCCTGAAACAGGTCTGAAACAGGACAGAAACAGGACTGAAACAGGTCTGAAACAGGTCTGAAACAGGACAGAAACAGGACAGAAACAGGACAGAAACAGGACAGAAACAGGACAGAAACAGGCCTGAAACACATCTGAAACACGTCTGAAACAGGACAGAAACAGGACTGAAACAGGTCTGAAACAGGTCTGAATGAGGCCTGAAACAGGCCTGAAACAGGCCTGAAACAGGTCTGAAACAGGACTGAAACAAGTCTGAAACAGGACTGAAACACATCTGAAACACGTCTGAAACAGGACAGAAACAGGACTGAAACAGGTCTGAAACAGGTCTGAAACAGGACTGAAACAGTTCTGAAACAGGCCTGAAACAGGACTGAAACAGGACTGAAACAGGACTGAAACACGTCTGAAACAGGTCTGAATGAGGCCTGAAACAGGTCTGAAACAGGTCTGAAACAGGCTTGAAACAGGTCTGAATGAGGCCTGAAACAGGCCTGAAACAGGCCTGAAACAGGTCTGAAACAGGTCTGAAACAGGTCTGAAACAGGTCTGAAACAGTTCTGAAACAGGCCTGAAACAGGACTGAAACAGGACTGAAACACGTCTGAAACAGGTCTGAATGAGGCCTGAAACACGTCTGAAACAGGTCTGAATGAGGCCTGAAACAGGTCTGAATGAGGCCTGAAACAGGCCTGAAACAGGCCTGAAACAGGTCTGAAACAGGTCTGAAACAGGTAGTTTATTAGTAGCAGTAGCAGCAGCAGTAGTAGTAGTAGTACTAGTAGTAGTTATAGCAGTAGTAGTAGTAGTAGTAGTAGTAGTAGTAGTTATAGCAGTAGTAGAAGTTATAGCAGTAGTAGTAGTTATAGCAGTAGCAGTAGTAGTAGTAGTAGCAGCAGTAGTTACAGCAGCAGTAGAAGTTATAGCAGCAGTAGCAGTTATAGGCAGTAGCAGCAGCAGTAGTAGTAGTAGTAGTAGTAGTTATAGCAGCAGTAGTAGTAGTAGTGGTAGTAGTAGTTATAGCAGCAGCAGTTATAGCAGTAGTAGTAGTTATAGCAGCAGCAGCAGCAGCAGTAGTAGTAGCAGTAGCAGTAATAGCAGCAGCAGTAATAGCAGCAGCAGCAGTAGCAGTAGTAGTAGTAGTAGTAGTTATAGCAGTAGCAGTAGTAGTAGTAGTAGTAGTAGTTATAGCAGTAGCAGTAGTAGTTATAGCAGTAGCAGTAGTAGTAGTAGTAGTAGTACTGCAGTAGTAGTAGTAGTAGTAGTAGTAGTTATAGCAGTAGCAGTAGTAGTAGTTGTAGTAGTACTGTAGTAGTAGTAGTAGTAGTAGTTATAGCAGTAGTAGTAGTTGTAGTAGTACTGTAGTAGTAGTAGTAGTAGTAGTAGTGATAGCAGTAGCAGTAGTAGTAGTTGTAGTAGTACTGCAGTAGTAGTAGTAGTAGTAGTAGTAGTAGTAGTTATAGCAGTAGCAGTAGTAGTAGTTGTAGTAGTAGTACTGTAGTAGTAGTAGCAGCAGCAGTAGTATTTGTAGTAACAGTAGTTATAGCAGTACTTGTAGTCCTGTGATACTGAGGTGAGGAGCGGGTCGGGGGGTCGTTGGGGTATTTTTAGTTTGGAGGTGAAAGGTCAAACCCAAAAGTGCCCTGGGGTCAGGTGACCGAGCCTCAGCCAATCAGAGGAGAGAACAGAGAGTGCACGGGCCAATGAGAGCGCGGGACAGAGGCTGAGTCAGCACTGCCCACTCGGACAGCTGCTGCTACTACTACTACTGCAGTACGAGTACTACTACTGCAGTACAAGTACTACTACTGCAGTACGAGTACTACTACTGCAGTACGAGTACTACTACTGCAGTACAAGTACTACTACTGCAGTACGAGTACTACTACTGCAGTACAAGTACTACTACTGCAGTACGAGTACTACTACTGCAGTACGAGTACTACTACTGCAGTACAAGTACTACTACTGCAGTACGAGTACTACTACCGCAGCACGTACCACTACCACCGCAGCACAAGCACTACCACTGCAGCACGAGTACCACTACTGCAGCACGAGTACTACCACTGCAGCACGAGTACCACCACCGCAGCACGACCACCACTACCGCAGCACGACCACTACTACCGCAGCACGACCACTACTACTGCAGCACGACCACCACCGCAGCACAAGTACCACCACCGCAGCACAAGCACCACTCACTACAGCACGAGCACAACCACTGCAGCACAAGTACCACTACCGCAGCACGAGCACCACTACCGCAGCACGAGTACCACCACCGCAGCACGACCACCACCACCGCAGCACGACCACCACCACCGCAGCACGACCACCACCACCGCAGCACGACCACCACCGCAGCACAAGCACCACCACCGCAGCACAAGCACCACCACCGCAGCACGAGCACCACCACCGCAGCACGACCACTACCACCGCAGCACGACCACCACCACCGCAGCACGACCACCACCGCAGCACGAGCACCACCACCGCAGCACGAGCACCACTACTACAGCACGAGCACCACCACCGCAGCACGAGCACCACCACCGCAGCACGACCACCACCACCGCAGCACGACCACCACCGCAGCACAAGCACCACCACCGCAGCACACGCACCACCACCGCAGCACGACCACTACCACCGCAGCACGACCACCACCACCGCAGCACGACCACTACCACTGCAGCACGACCACTACCACCGCAGCACGAGCACTACCACCGCAGCACGACCACCACCACCGCAGCACGACCACCACCGCAGCACAAGCACCACTACCGCAGCACGACCACTACCACCGCAGCACAAGCACCACCACTGCAGCACAGCACCACCACCGCAGCACAAGCACCACTACCGCAGCACGACCACTACCACTGCAGCACACCACCACTACCGCAGCACGAGCACTACCACCGCAGCACGAGCACCACCACCGCAGCATGACCACTACCACCGCAGCACGACCACCACCGCAGCACGACCACCACTACCGCAGCACAAGCACCACCACCGCAGCACGACCACCACCGCAGCACGACCACTACCACCGCAGCACGAGTACCACTACCGCAGCACGACTACCACCGCAGCACGACCACTACCGCAGCACGACCACCACCGCAGCACGAAGCACCACCACCGCAGCACGACCACTACCACCGCAGCACGACCACTACCGCAGCACGACTACCACCGCAGCACGACCACTACCGCAGCACAACCACTACTACCGCAGCACGAGTACTACCACCGCAGCACGACTACCACTACCGCAGCACGACCACCACTACCACCACTACCGGCAGCACGAGCACTACCACCGCAGCACGACCACTACCACCGCAGCACGAGCACCACTACCGCAGCACGACCACCACCACCGCAGCACAACCACTACTACCGCAGCACAACCACTACCACTGCAGCATGAGTACTACCACCGCAGCACGAGTACCACCACCGCAGCACGAGTACCACCACCGCAGCACAAGTACCACCACCGCAGCACGACTACCACCGCAGCACGACCACCACCGCAGCACAAGCACCACCACCGCAGCACGACTACCACCGCAGCACGACCACTACTACCACCGCAGCACAAGCACCACTACCGCAGCACGACCACTACCACCGCAGCACGACCACTACCACCGCAGCACGACCACTACTACCGCAGCACAAGCACTACCACCGCAGCACGACCACTACCACCGCAGCACGACCACTACCACCGCAGCACGACTACCACCACCGCAGCACGACCACCACTACCGCAGCACAAGCACCACTACCGCAGCACGACCACCACCGCAGCACGACCACCACCACCGCAGCACGACCACTACCACCGCAGCACAAGCACCACCACCGCAGCACAAGCACCACCACCGCAGCACGACCACTACCACCGCAGCACGAGCACCACCACCGCAGCACGACCACCACCACCGCAGCACGACCACCACTACCGCAGCACGACCACCACCGCAGCACGACCACTACCACTACCGCAGCACGACCACCACCACCGCAGCACGACTACCACTACCGCAGCACGACCACCACCGCAGCACGACCACCACCACCGCAGCACGAGTACTACCACCGCAGCACGAGTACCACTACCGCAGCACGAGTACTACTACAGCAGTACGACTACTACTACTGCAGTACGACTACTACTACTGCAGTACAAGTACTACTACTGCAGTACGAGTACTACTACTGCAGTACGACTACTACTGCAGTACGACTACTACTACTGCAGTACGACTACTACTACTGCAGTACGACTACTACTACTGCAGTACAAGTACTACTACTGCAGTACGACTACTACTGCAGTACGACTACTACTACTGCAGTACGAGTACTACTACTGCAGTACGACTACTACTACTGCAGTACGACTACTACTACTGCAGTACGAGTACTACTACTGCAGTACGACTACTACTACTGCAGTACGACTACTACTGCAGTACGACTACTACTGCAGTACAAGTACTACTACTGCAGTACGAGTACTACTACTGCAGTACAAGTACTACTACTGCAGTACTATAATTAAGTACTTTACTGTAGTCGTACTGTGGAGAAATACACCTGTGATGTTCCTCGTCTTTATTATTCGTCTGTTACATCTGCAAAGCTCCAAACACTGCTCCACCTCGTGATGTCATCAAGTGGTGGTTTCCAAGGTAACAGCTCCTTTTCCCTTTACTTCAGTCGAGTCGAGTTCGGCAACTCCAGAAGAGCTGAAATGATCCAGATGATTCTAGTGAAGGTGTGTGGAGTTTAAAAACACAGTGGAGCACTTCCTGTATCACCACACGATGACATCACGAGGTGGAACAGAGTTTTCAGTCTGAGAGAAGAACTCGTGCTGAATGTGCAGGTTTGAGTGAGTCTCAGTATAAACCACATCAGAGCAGAGCAGAGGATTATGGGGCGCTTAAAGTCTGTGGAGATTAAACTTTAATGTCGTCTCATTAGGGTCGTTCTGTCCTTTTATGGGCAAAGGAAATGGAGGAAGGATGAGCCAAGATCTGATTGGACAAACCCATTTCCTGAACGGTCACAGCTGTGATCTGATTGGCCGAGAGAGTTCAGATCGTTTTGATGTTTTGGAGAAACAGGAAGAAGCTCCACGCTCCACCGACGCCCGGAGAAAACCACAGGCCTGCTTCAGTCCGGGTCCAGTCCGGGTCCAGTCCGGGTCCAGTCCGGGTCCAGTCCGGGTCCAGTCCGGGTCCAGTCCTGGTTTAGTCCGGGTCCAGTCCGGGTCCAGTCCTGCTTCAGTCCCGGTCCAGTCCCGGTCCCGGTCCTCACCGGTGCATGTTCCCATTGGTGGTGAAGGTCTGGCCGCACACGGAGCACTTGTAGGGCCTCTCGCCGCTGTGCACCAGCATGTGCCGGTCCAGGCTGGAGGCGGAGCTCAGGCACTTCCCACAGATGCTGCAGCTGTGGTCGGATGCACCGGTGTCTGCGTTGTGCTGAAACAGCCAGATGCCCTCCCGTCAGTGTGAAAGAGCCAGATGCCCTCCCGTCAGTGTGAAAGAGCCAGATGCCCTCCCCTCAGTGTGAAAGAGCCAGATGCCCTCTCGTCAGTGTGAAAGAGCCAGATGCCCTCCCGTCAGTGTGAAAGAGCCAGATGCCCTCCCGTCAGTGTGAAAGAGCCAGATGCCCTCCCGTCAGTGTGAAAGAGCCAGATGCCCTCCCGTCAGTGTGAAAGAGCCAGATGCCCTCCCGTCAGTGTGAAAGAGCCAGATGCCCTCCCGTCAGTGTGAAAGAGCCAGATGCCCTCCCGTCAGTGTGAAAGAGCCAGATGCCCTCCCGTCAGTGTGAAAGAGCCAGATGCTCTCCCGTCAGTGTGAAAGAGCCAGATGCCCTCCCGTCAGTGTGTGTGTAGTTTCTTGTGTTTTGGTCGTGTTTGGTTGCGTTTTCATTGTGCTAATGACTCAGATGCCCTCCCCGTGTGTCAGATCGCCCCAGATGCCCTCCCCGTGTATCAGATCGCCCCAGATGCCCTCCCACCTGGCGGATGTGCATGGTGAGCTGATGCTGCGTCTGGCAGTTCTTGTCACAGAGCGGACACACGAACGCACTGTCGTCTTTGGAGTCCTGAAAACGCACAAAAGAGTCAACACACACACAAACACACACACACACACACACACACACACACACACACACAGACAGACACACACACACACACACACACACACACACACAGACACACACACACAAACACAGACACACACACACAAACACATACACACACACACACACAGACACACACAGACACACACACAGACACACACACACAAACACACACACACACACAAACACAGACACACACACACAAACACACACACACAAACACAGACACACACACACAAACACACACACACACACAAACACAGACACACACAAGACTTTACACTTGACACTTTTTAGACTTTACACTTTAGACTTTAGACTTTTTAGACTTTACACTTTAGACTTTAGACTTTTTAGACTTTACACTTTTTAGACTTTACACTTTAGACTTTTTAGACTACACTTTAGACTTTACACTTTTTAGACTTTACACTTTAGACTTTTTAGACTTTACACTTTAGACTTTTTAGACTTTACACTTTAGACTTTTTAGACTTTTTAGACTTTACACTTTAGACTTTTTAGACTGACTTTACACTTTAGACTTTACACTTTTTAGACTTTACACTTTAGACTTTTTAGACTTTACACTTTAGACTTTACACTTTAGACTTTACACTTTAGACTTTACACTTTAGACTTTTTAGACTTTACACTTTAGACTTTACACTTTAGACTTTACACTTTTTAGACTTTACACTTTTTAGACTTTACACTTTAGACTTTTTAGACTTTACACTTTAGACTTTTTAGACTTTACACTTTAGACTTTTTAGACTTTACACTTTAGACTTTACACTTTAGACTTTTTAGACTTTACACTTTAGACTTTACACTTTTTAGACTTTACACTTTAGACTTTACACTTTAGACTTTACACTTTAGACTTTACACTTTAGACTTTTTAGACTTTACACTTTAGACTTTACACTTTAGACTTTACACTTTAGACTTTACACTTTGGACTTTTTAGACTTTACACTTTAGACTTTACACTTTAGACTTTTTAGACTTTACACTTTAGACTTTACACTTTGGACTTTACACTTTAGACTTTTTAGACTTTACACTTTAGACTTTACACTTTAGACTTTTTAGACTTTACACTTTAGACTTTACACTTTAGACTTTACACTTTAGACTTTTTAGACTTTACACTTTAGACTTTACACTTTTTAGACTTTACACTTTAGACTTTTTAGACTTTACACTTTAGACTTTTTAGACTTTACACTTTAGACTTTACACTTTAGACTTTACACTTTAGACTTTACACTTTAGACTTTACACTTTTTAGACTTTACACTTTAGACTTTTTAGACTTTACACTTTAGACTTTTTAGACTTTACACTTTAGACTTTACACTTTAGACTTTACACTTTAGACTTTTTAGACTTTACACTTTAGACTTTACACTTTAGACTTTACACTTTAGACTTTACACTTTTTAGACTTTACACTTTTTAGACTTTACACTTTAGACTTTTTAGACTTTACACTTTAGACTTTACACTTTAGACTTTACACTTTAGACTTTACACTTTTTAGACTTTACACTTGACACTTTTAACACTTGACACTTTTGACTTTATAGAAGAGCGATCACTTCTTTATTGAAATCTGGAGCTGAAGCCCAGAATGAACTCTGGTGTTTCATGATGAAAAGCTCAGAGGCTTCGGGCTGACTCAGGCACAGAGAATTCCTCCGTCACAATGAAAGCTACACTTCCTGTTTCCTGTGCGGACAGGAAGTGATGACGCCAACGGGAATGTGGCCCGCGGCAAGAAAAAGAGACAGAGGGACGGAGAGAAAGACAAGAGAGAAGAAAAGAGGAGGAGGAAGGAGAAGAGGGGAGATAAGAGGAGAGAAAAACAAACAGAAGAGGATGATAAGAGCAGAAAGAGGAAGGAGGAGAGGAGGAGGCAGAAGGAGGTAGAAAAGTGAAAGAGGAGGAGACATAAGAGAAAGAGGAGGATGGAGAGGGAGGAGGAGAGGAGTCTGACCTGTGTGCGCCTCTGATTCCTGTTAGGGGGCGCTCTCATGGCCGACGTCAGGGTCTTAGTGGGAGACGGACTGAGGGAAAGAGACAAAAACAAAAATTATACTTTTATTTCATTGGACAGGACCGAAAATCCTCTTTAAGAGTCACTGTGGAGGATTAAAGTGCTTTGAAAAGTGCTTTTCTTGTGTTTTCTTGTGTTTCGCTGCATGTTTTTCTTGTGTTTTCTGGTCATTTCTTTCATGGTTTTTTGAGTTCTTTTGTGTTTTTATCGTGTTTTTTAATAATAATAATAATAATACATTTCATTTGTTAGGCGCCTTTCAAGGCTCTCAAGGTCGCCGTACATCAAGGACATTAAAATAGTACAGTACAAAACTGTGTAAAATTAAAGAAAAAATACATTTAAAAACCAAATCCAGATTAAAACCAGTGCAGTGATGGTCAGAGTGAGACGGCCTTTCTGAACAGATCTGAGTTTAGATCTGAAGTGTGAGTTTGTGGAGGAGGTGACGGGGGAGGGAGGTGCAGGAGGAGGAGCGGCTGAAGGCTCTGCTCCCCATAGTGACGAGACGGGCAGGAGGGACAGGGAGGGGCAGGAGGGACAGGGAGGTGCAGGGAGGAGGAGGAGAGGAGGGAGGTGCAGGAGGAGGAGGGAGGTGCAGGGAGGAGGAGGGAGGTGCAGGGAGGAGGAGGAAAGGAGGGAGGTGCAGGAGGGACAGGGAGGTGCAGGAGGGACAGGGAGGTGCAGGAGGGACAGGGAGGTGCAGGGAGGAGGAGGGAGGTGCAGGGAGGAGGAGGAAAGGAGGGAGGTGCAGGAGGGACAGGGAGGTGCAGGAGGGACAGGGAGGTGCAGGAGGGACAGGGAGGGGCAGGAGGGACAGGGAGGTGCAGGGAGGAGGAGGAGAGGAGGGAGGTGCAGGAGGAGGAGGGAGGTGCAGGGAGGAGGAGGGAGGTGCAGGGAGGAGGAGGAGAGGAGGGAGGTGCAGGAGGGACAGGGAGGTGCAGGAGGGACAGGGAGGTGCAGGAGGGACAGGGAGGTGCAGGGAGGAGGAGGGAGGTGCAGGGAGGAGGAGGAAAGGAGGGAGGTGCAGGAGGGACAGGGAGGTGCAGGAGGGACAGGGAGGTGCAGGAGGGACAGGGAGGTGCAGGGAGGAGGAGGATGGAGAGTGACCCAGAGTCAGCAGAGAGGAGCAGGTCGTCAGTTTCAGCTGTGGAGGGGACGGGAGCCAGACTGAAACAGTTCGTAGGTGTTATCGGAGGAGAGACAGGTGGAGGTGTTATCGGAGGAGAGACAGGTGGAGGTGTTATCGGAGGAGAGACGGGTGGAGGTGTTATCGGAGGAGAGACGGGTGGAGGTGTTATCGGAGGAGAGACGGGTGGAGGTGTTATCGGAGGAGAGACGGGTGGAGGTGTTATCGGAGGAGAGACGGGTGGAGGTGTTATCGGAGGAGAGACGGGTGGAGGTGTTATCGGAGGAGAGACAGGTGGAGGTGTTATCGGAGGAGAGACGGGTGGAGGTGTTATCGGAGGAGAGACGGGTGGAGGTGTTATCGGAGGAAAGACGGGTGGAGGTGTTATCGGAGGACAGACGGGTGGAGGTGTTATCGGAGGACAGACGGGTGGAGGTGTTATCGGAGGAGAGACGGGTGGAGGTGTTATCGGAGGAGAGACGGGTGGAGGTGTTATCGGGGGAGACTGGTGGAGGTGTTATCGGAGGACAGACGGGTGGAGGTGTTATCGGAGGAGAGACGGGTGGAGGTGTTATCGGAGGAGAGACGGGTGGAGGTGTTATCGGAGGACAGACGGGTGGAGGTGTTATCGGAGGACAGACGGGTGGAGGTGTTATCGGAGGAGAGACGGGTGGAGGTGTTATCGGAGGAGAGACGGGTGGAGGTGTTATCGGAGGAGAGACGGGTGGAGGTGTTATCGGAGGAGAGACGGGTGGAGGTGTTATCGGAGGAGAGACGGGTGGAGGTGTTATCGGAGGACAGACGGGTGGAGGTGTTATCGGAGGACAGACGGGTGGAGGTGTTATCGGAGGACAGACGGGTGGAGGTGTTATCGGGGGAGAGACGGGTGGAGGTGTTATCGGAGGAGAGACGGGTGGAGGTGTTATCGGAGGAGAGACGAGTGGAGTTGTTATCGGAGGAGAGACGGGTGGAGGTGTTATCGGAGGAGAGACGGGTGGAGGTGTTATTGGGGGAGAGACGGGTGGAGGTGTTATTGGAGGAGAGACGGGTGGAGGTGTTATTGGAGGACAGACGGGTGGAGGTGTTATTGGAGGAGAGACGGGTGGAGGTGTTATTGGAGGACAGACGGGTGGAGGTGTTATTGGAGGACAGATGGGTGGAGGTTTGTAAATGAAGGGCAGGTTTGAAATGGGGCAGAAGTTACTGAGGTCAGAGGGGTCAGAACGGGGTTTTGTGAGTATCAGAGTGACGGAGGGAACAGGGATGGGGGTGAGAGGAGTGAATATATCAGGGGTGGAGGGGGCGGTGCAGGGGTAGAGGGGGCGGTGCAGGGGTGGAGGGGGCGGTGCAGGGGTGGAGGTTCTGATGAGGACAGCAGGTGGAGGATCCGGGTGACAGGTGGAGGATCCGGGTGACAGGTGGAGGATTTGGGTGACAGGTGGAGGATCCGGGTGACAGGTGGAGGATTTGGGTGACAGGTGGAGGATCCGGGTGACAGGTGGAGGATCCGGGTGACAGGTGGAGGATCCGGGTGACAGGTGGAGGATCCGGGTGACAGGTGGAGGATCCGGGTGACAGGTGGAGGATCCGGGTGACAGGTGGAGGATTTGGGTGACAGGTGGAGGATCCGGGTGACAGGTGGAGGATTTGGGTGACAGGTGGAGGATTTGGGTGACAGGTGGAGGATCCGGGTGACAGGTGGAGGATTTGGGTGACAGGTGGAGGATCCGAGTGACAGAAGTGCGTTGGGGATGCGGAAGATCAAACGGGTGGATTTGAAACACAGGGGTTAAGTTGCTGTTTTTTGTATTTTCTTGCAGGTTTCCCTCTGTTTTTTGTGTTTTGTTATGTTTTTGTTGTGTTTTTGTTGTGTTTTTGTTGTGTTTCGTTGTGTTTTTCTTGTATTTTGTTTTTCCTGTGTTTTTCTTGTATTTTGTTGTGTTTCGTTGTGTTTTTGTTGTGTTTCGTTGTGTTTTTCTTGTATTTTGTTGTGTTTCGTTGTGTTTTTGTTGTGTTTTTCCTGTGTTTTTGTTGTTTTTTGTTGTGTTTCGTTGTGTTTTTCTTGTATTTTGTTGTGTTTTTCCTGTGTTTTTGTTGTGTTTCATTGTGTTTTTGTTGTATTTTGTTGTATTCTGTTGTGTTTTGTTGTATTTTGTTGTGTTTTTGTTGTATTTTGTTGTATTTTGTTGTATTTTATTGTGTTTTTGTTGTATTTTGTTGTGTTTTGTTGTATTTTGTTGTGTTTTTGTTGTGTTTTGTTGTGTTTTTGTTGTGTTTTGTTGTGTTTTTGTTGTGTTTTTGTTGTGTTTTGTTGTATTTTTCTTGTGTTTTGTTGTGTTTTTGTTGTGTTTTGTTGTATTTTTCTTGTGTTTTTGTTGTGTTTTGTTGTATTTTTCTTGTGTTTTTGTTGTGTTTCGTTGTGTTTTTCTTGTATTTTGTTGTGTTTTTCCTGTGTTTTTGTTGTTTTTCCTGTGTTTTTGTTGTGTTTTTTGTTGTGTTTTTGTTGTGTTTCATTGTGTTTTTGTTGTTTTTCCTGTGTTTTTGTTGTGTTTTTTGTTGTGTTTTGTTGTGTTTCGTTGTGTTTTTGTTGTGTTTTGTTGTGTTTTTGTTGTGTTTTGTTGTGTTTTTGTTGTGTTTTGTTGTATTTTTCTTGTGTTTTTGTTGTGTTTTGTTGTGTTTTTCCTGTTTTTGTTGTGTTTTTCCTGTGTTTTTCTTGTGTTTTTGTTGTATTTTGTTGTGTTTTTGTTGTATTTTGTTGTGTTTTTGTTGTATTTTGTATTTTGTTGTGTTTTTGTTGTATTTTGTTGTTTTTTGTATTTTGTTGTGTTTTTGTTGTATTTTGTTGTGTTTTTGTTGTATTTTGTATTTTGTTGTGTTTTTGTTGTTTTTCCTGTGTTTTTGTTGTTTTTTGTTGTGTTTCGTTGTGTTTTTCTTGTATTTTGTTGTGTTTTTCCTGTGTTTTTGTTGTGTTTCGTTGTGTTTTTGTTGTGTTTTTGTTGTGTTTTGTTGTGTTTTTCCTGTGTTTTTGTTGTGTTTTTTGTTGTGTTTTGTTGTGTTTCGTTGTGTTTTTGTTGTGTTTTGTTTTTCTTGTGTTTTGTTGTGTTTTTCTTGTGTTTTGTTGTATTTTTCTTGTGTTTTTGTTGTGTTTTTCCCTGTTTTTGTTGTGTTTTTCCTGTGTTTTTGTTGTGTTTTGTTGTGTTTTTGTTGTGTTTTGTTGTGTTTTTGTTGTGTTTTGTTGTGTTTTTGTTGTTTTTTGTGTTTTTGTTGTGTTTTGTTTTTCTTGTGTTTTGTTGTGTTTTTCTTGTTTTGTTTTTGTTGTGTTTTGTTGTGTTTTTCTTGTGTTTTGTTTTTCTTGTGTTTTCATTGTGTTTTGTTGTGTTTTCATTGTGTTTTGTTGTGTTTTCATTGTGTTTTCATTGTGTTTTGTTGTGTTTTCATTGTGTTTTGTTGTGTTTTCATTGTGTTTTGTTGTGTTTTCATTGTGTTTTGTTGTGTTTTCATTGTGTTTTCATTGTGTTTTGTTGTGTTTTCATTGTGTTTTGTTGTGTTTTTCTTGTTTTGTTTTTGTTGTGTTTTGTTGTGTTTTTCCTGTGTTTTTGTTGTGTTTCATTGTGTTTTTGTTGTGTTTTGTTGTGTTTTTGTTGTGTTTTGTTGTTTTTGTTGTATTTTTCTTGTGTTTTGTTGTGTTTTTGTTGTGTTTTGTTGTATTTTTCTTGTGTTTTTGTTGTGTTTTTCCCTGTTTTTGTTGTGTTTTGTTGTGTTTTTGTTGTGTTTTGTTGTGTTTTTTGTGTTTTTGTTGTTTTTTGTGTTTTTGTTGTGTTTTGTTTTTCTTGTGTTTTGTTGTGTTTTTCTTGTGTTTTGTTTTTGTTGTGTTTTGTTGTGTTTTTCTTGTTTTGTTTTTCTTGTGTTTTCATTGTGTTTTGTTGTGTTTTCATTGTGTTTTGTTGTGTTTTTCTTGTGTTTTGTTGTGTTTTTCTTGTGTTTTCTTGTGTTTTGTTGTGTTTTGTTGTGTTTTGTTGTGTTTTGTTGTGTTTTCTTGTGTTTTCTTGTGTTTTGTTGTGTTTTCATTGTGTTTTCATTGTGTTTTGTTGTGTTTTTCTTGTGTTTTCTTGTGTTTTGTTGTGTTTTGTCGCGTGTCAGACCTCGGCGAGGGTCCGGCAGAGTTGGCGGACGCGGCGCTCTCACACGGCTCCTCCCCCTCTCCATTTATGGTCGAAGATGACATCACCCCCGACGACATCACCGCTGACATCATCTCATTTATGGAGGACAGGTCTCCAGTCTCGGGCCTGGTCTCGGGCCTGGTCTCGGGCCTGGTCTCGGGCCTGGTCTCGGGCCTGGTCTCGGGCCTGGTCTCGGGCCTGGTCTCGGGCCTGGTCTCGGGCCTGGTCTCGGGTTCAGTCTCCATGGGTTCCTCTGATTCTCCGTTTGTTAACTTTTCTTCTGGATTTAACAAACCGTTCATAATTTCTGTGAAAAAAGGATGGAATTAAAACCAGGTCTAAACCAGGTCTAAACCAGGTCTAAACCAGGCCTAAACCAGGCCTAAACCAGGTCTAAACCAGGTCTAAACCAGGTGTAAACCAGGTGTAAACCAGGTGTAAACCAGGTCTAAACCAGGCCTAAACCAGGTCTAAACCAGGTCTAAACCAGGCCTAAACCAGGTCTAAAGCAGGTCTAAAGCAGGTCTAAAGCAGGTCTAAAGCAGGTCTAAAGCAGGTCTAACCCAGGTCTAAAGCAGGTCTAACCCAGGTCTAAAGCAGGTCTAACCCAGGTCTAAAGCAGGTCTAAAGCAGGTCTAACCCAGGTCTAAAGCAGGTCTAACCCAGGTCTAAAGCAGGTCTAACCCAGGTCTAAAGCAGGTCTAACCCAGGTCTAAAGCAGGTCTAACCCAGGTCTAAAGCGGGTCTAACCCAGGTCTAAAGCGGGTCTAACCCAGGTCTAAAGCGGGTCTAACCCAGGTCTAAAGCAGGTCTAACCCAGGTCTAAAGCAGGTCTAACCCAGGTCTAAAGCAGGTCTAACCCAGGTCTAAAGCAGGTCTAACCCAGGTCTAAAGCAGGTCTAACCCAGGTCTAAAGCGGGTCTAACCCAGGTCTAAAGCGGGTCTAACCCAGGTCTAAAGCAGGTCTAACCCAGGTCTAAAGCAGGTCTAACCCAGGTCTAAAGCGGGTCTAACCCAGGTCTAAAGCGGGTCTAACCCAGGTCTAAAGCAGGTCTAACCCAGGTCTAAAGCAGGTCTAACCCAGGTCTAAAGCAGGTCTAACCCGTGTCAGTACCGTTGTGGGCCTCTCGTGGTTTCAGGTCTGGACTCTGGTCGGGGTTCTGGTCTCTCGGTTCCTCCTGATTTTCCATCACTGAAAACAAAACAAACACAAATGAGACAAAGTGAAGCTCTTTGCCCAACGACACGACACGAAGCAGGTCTCAAACCAGCAACCGGCACGAGCTGAACCATTGTGACACCGGTAGCGTCTGAGGAGGAACGAGAGTTTAGAGGATTTATGTTAGAGGAAAAGAGAAGGAGAAGAGAAGGAGGAGGAGGAGAAGGAAGAGGAGAGGAGGAGAAGGAAGAGGAGAGGAGGAGAAGGAAGAGGAGAGGAGGAGGAGGAGGAGGAAGAGGAGAGGAGGAGGAGGAGAAGGAAGAGGAGAGGAGGAGGAGGAGAAGGAAGAGGAGAGGAGGAGAAGGAAGAGGAGAGGAGGAGGAGGAGAAGGAAGAGGAGAGGAGGAGGAGGAGGAGGAGAAGGAAGAGGAGAGGAGGAGGAGGAGGAGGAGGAAGAGGAGAGGGGGAGGAGGAGGAGAAGGAAGAGGAGAGGAGGAGGAGGAGGAGGAGAAGGAAGAGGAGAGGAGGAGGAGGAGGAGGAGAAAAAGAGGAGAGGAGGAAGACGAGGAGGAAGAGAAGAGGAGGAGGAGGAGAAGAGGACGAGAAGAGGAGAGGAGGAGGAGGAGGAGATGGAGGAGGAAGAGGAGGAGGAGGAGGAGGAGATGGAGGAGGAAGAGGAGGAGGAGGAGGAGGAGATGGAGGAGGAAGAGGAGGAGGAGGAGGAGGAGAGGAGGAGAGGAGGAGGAGGAGAAGGAAGAAAAGAGGAGGAGGAGGAGAAGGAAGAGGAGAGGAGGAGGAGGAGAAGGAAGAGGAGAGGAGGAGGAGGAGGAGGAAGGAAGAGGAGAGGAGGAGGAGGAGGAGGAGAAGGAAGAGGAGAGGAGGAGGAGGAGAAGGAAGAGGAGAGGAGGAGGAGGAGGAGAAGGAAGAGGAGAGGAGGAGGAGGAGGAGGAGGAGGAGGAGGAGGAGGAGGAGGAGGAGGAGGAGGAGGAGGAGGAGGAGGAGGAGGAGGAGGAGGAGGAAGAGGAGGAGGAGGAGGAGGAGAAGGAGGAAGAGGAGAAGGAAGAGGAGAGGAGGAGGAGACAAACTGAATGAAAGAAACAAATGTGGTGAAAATAAAGGTTTATTTTGTGCAGACGGAGCGATGGAGAAACAGGAAGTGGAGGTAATGGGCACTTCCTGTCAGAGTCACCCACAGGAATAACTCTCCAGGGCTCAACGGTTTAGTCCAGACCAGGTCCAGACCAGGTCCAGACCAGGTCCAGACCAGGTCCAGACCAGGTCCAGACCAGGTCCAGTCCCAGACTCAGGAGTGTGTTGTTGTAATTCTCTGTGTCTCCACTAGGGAAACATGTGCTGAGATCAAACCCACAAGAAGAAGAGAGAGAGATGGGGGATGGGGGGGTGGAAGAGAAAGAGGAGGGAAAGAGAGAGAAAGAGGGGGAGGTCAGGGGAGGAGGGGTGTAACAGGAGTCTGCTGCATCTGTTCAGAACCATCAACCTCTCACACAGAGAGAAAGAGAGAGGGGTTAAGAAAGGGCAGAGAGGGAAGGAGAGGAGGAGGAGGAGAAGAAGAGAGAGGAGGAGGAGAGTGGGAGAAGAGAGAGGGAGAGAGAAAGGGGGGAGGAGGAAAAAAGGAGAGGAGAGTTGGGGAAAAGAAGGAGAAGAGAGAAGGAAAGGAGAGAAGGAAAGGAGGAGGATGGAGGGATGAACTGCTGAATAAACAGACTGATGATGATGGTGGTGATGAGGTGTCGCAAAATGTCTCCCCCAAAGTGTCAGATGCCCTCCCACCACAAACAGATGGAAAAGTCCAGTCCACAAATACAAGAAAGAGGAAAAGCAGTAACAGTAGCAATGATAATAATAACAATAATAGCAGTAACAAGTAATAGTAATAATAATAGTAGCAGTAATAATAACAGCAGTAGTAGCAATAACAATGTAATGATAGTAATAGTAATAATATAATAATAGCAACAATAGTAGTAATAATAATTAATAATAATATAGCAATAATAGTAGTAGTAATAGCATAGCTGTAATAGTAATAATAGTAATGCAATGTAATATGTAGCAGTAATAATAATAATATATATATAGTATGTATAGTATATATAATAGTAATAATAATAGTAGTAATAATAAGTAACAATGTGTATATATATAGCAATGTATATAGTAATAGTATAATAGTAATATATATATAGCATATGTAATATAATAATATGCTAATATGGCAATGGTATAGCATATTAGCAGCAGTAGTAGTAGTATTAGCAGCAGCAATGTGTAACAGCAGCAGTATTAGCAGTAGTAGTAAGCAATAGTAATAGTAGTAGTAGCAGTAATAGCAGTAACAGTAGTAATTAGCAGTAGCAATAATGTAAGTAGTAGTAATAATAATAATAATAGTAACAGTAATAACAATAATAATAACAATAATAATAATAACAATAATAATAATAATAATATATGTAATAATATGTAATAATAATGTAATAACAATAATATAATAATAGTAACAATAATATAGTAATAAGCATATATAATAATAGTATAACAATAAGTATATATGTAATAGTAGTAAGTAATGTATATAATGATAGTAGCATAATAGTAATAGCTGTAATAACAATGATAGCATAGTATATATAATATAGCAGTAATATATATATTATGATATAATAAGTAGCAGTATATAGTATATGTAATATATATATAGTAGTAATAGTATATAGTAGCATATAATAATAATATATATAATAGTAGCATATATATAGTAGTAGCAGTAGCAGTAATAATAATATAGTAGTAGTAGCAGTAGCAGTAGCAGTAGTAGTAGTAGTAGCAGTAGTAGTAGTAGCAGTAGTAGTAGTCTTGTGTGTCATAATAAAGTGTGTTATTGTCAGAGAATCAGGAGGTGCGCGTTAGCATGCCAGATGTTAGGATCGCTCGGCCGATGGAGCAGCGGCTCTACCCCAAACGCACAGACAGACAGGACATCCTTATTTGGTCGTGGTTTCGTTTGTGGCGCATATAGTTTGGCCCAGAGAGAAAAACACAAATCATCACAAACAGAATACCGAAGAGCGACAAATTATCGAGTGATTGAGCGATGGAGTGAGCGATGGGGCGATGGAGAGAGCGATGGAGGGAATGATGGGGTGATGGAGGGAGCGATGGAGGGAACGATGGGGCGATGGAGGGAGCAATGGAGGGAACGATGGGGCGATGGAGGGAGCGATAGGGCAATGGAGGGAGCGATGGAGGGAGCAATGGAGCGATGGAGGTAAAGCGGCGACAGGAAGTGAAGCCATGCCACAGGAAGCAGCAGGATTTCAAAATCATAATTCAAAATAACGACTCCAAATGTGAAAGGCGGGAAGTGAGAGGGGCCGATTGGACGATGAAGAAGCACATGAGCCAATCAGGACCAGGGAAAGCGGCGGAGGACGGGGCATAGTTACCTGTTGCTATAGTGACGATGGGAGAGGGCGGGGTTTATCACACTGTGGAGAAAAAACCAGGGTCAGTCACAAAGCTAGAACAGGATAAGGCTCGAGCTAACACAGGCTAACGCTCGAGCTAACACAGGCTAATGTTCGAGCTAACACAGGCTAACGCTCGAGCTAACACAGGCTAATGCTCGAGCTAACACAGGCTCACGCTCGAGCTAACACAGGCTAACCCTCGAGCTAACACAGGCTCATGCTCGAGCTAACACAGGCTAACGCTCGAGCTAACACAGGCTCACGCTCGAGCTAACACAGGCTAACGCTCGAGCTAACACAGGAACTAACAGTACGGAGATAGAACTATCTCAAAAAGATTTATACAAATAAAAATGATATATATAAATATAAATACATTTATAAATATCCAAATAGAAATATAAAAATGTGACATACAAATAAATAAACCTGTATAAATAAACATGTATTTGTAAATATATTTTCAAAATCTGAAATTTGACAAGAAGAGAAAAGCAAAAAAAGATCCACAAACACAAACTCCACACACAAAGTAAAGTCAAGAATAGATTTAAAAATACACATTTATTTACACAAACGTGTTTATTTATTCGTTTGTCCTGTTTTTCTATTCGTATTGTGTACGTGGATATTTCTAAAAGTGTGTTTAATTATTTTCTATCTGTCTAAATCTTTGTGATACAGTTTTATCTCCGTATCAGAGGCTGATGCATGTCCTGTGTGTGGTTCAGATCCGCCGCTCCTGGGCTCATCCACATGAAACAAAAACTGTCACAAAGTTCAACCTCGTCTCCGTCACCACAAATAAACTCAAGTCCCAACAGCTTCAGAAAGTGGAGCAAAGATCCCACCAAAGAGCCGAGCGTTTGAGCTCAAAGGACCAGAAGGAGAAACGTCTGCACACGTCTGGATATTTCTTTACAAACCGTCGAGTTCTAAACAGAGAAACACAGACTCCACTCTTTCTGCAGAGTAAAGGACAAAAGCAAAACCGTGAACAGGACGAGTCAAACCTGCAGCAGGAGCAGCCAAAAACCTTATACACGAGCGGAGAGAATAACGAGTGAATAACGAGTGAATAACGAGTGAATAACGAGTGAATAACGAGTGAATAACGAGTGAATAACGAGTGAATAACGAGTGAATAACGAGTGAATAACGAGTGAATAACGAGTGAATAAAGAGTGAATAAAGAGTGAATAAAGAGTGAATAGCAGTGAATAGCAGTGAATAACGAGTGAATAACGAGTGAATAACGAGTGAATAACGAGTGAATAAAGAGTGAATAACGAGTGAATAACGAGTGAATAACGAGTGAATAACGAGTGAATAACGAGTGAATAACGAGTGAATAAAGAGTGAATAAAGAGTGAATAACGAGTGAATAACGAGTGAATAACGAGTGAATAAAGAGTGAATAACGAGTGAATAACGAGTGAATAACGAGTGAATAACGAGTGAATAACGAGTGAATAACCCCTCCTCGAACCGCCACCTTAACGTGGTGGAGGGGTTTGAGTACCCGAATGATCCCAGGAGCTATGTTGTCGGGGGCTTTATGCCCCTGGTAGGGTCACCCAAGGCAAACAGGTCCGGGGGGACGGGTCAGACGAAGAAGCGGTTCAGAAGCCCCATATGATGAAAGACATACAGAGGCAAGATACGTCGCCCGGATTGGCGTCACCGGGGCCCCACCCTGGAGCCAGGCCTGGGGTGGGCGCTCGATGGCGAGCGCCTGGTGGCCGGGCCTTTTCCCACGGGGCCCGGCCGGGCGCAGCCCGAAGGGACGACGTGGGACCGCCCTCCCCTGGACCCACCATCCGCGGGAGGAGCCATAGGGGCTGGGTGCAGAGAGATCTGGGCGGCAGTCGAAGGCGGGGGCCTCGGCGACCAGATCTCCGGACATGGAGACTAGCTCTGGGGACATGGAATGTCGCTGGGGGGGAAGGAGCCTGAGCTTGTGCGGGAGGTTGAGCGTTACCGGCTAGATATAGTCGGCCTCACCTCCACGCACAGTTTGGGTTCCGGAACCCAACTCCTTGAGAGGGGTTGGACTCTCCATTTCTCTGGCGTTGGCCGCGGGGAGCGGCGGCGAGCTGGTGTGGGCTCATTGCCCCACAGCTCAGCCGCTGCGTGTTGGAGTTTACCCCGGTGAACGAGAGGGTCGCGTCCCTGCGCCTTCGGGTCGGGGACAGGTCTCTCACTGTGGTGTCGGCCTACGGGCCGAACAGCAGTGCAGAGTACCCGGCCTTCTTGGAGTCTCTGGGAGGGGTACTGGACAGTGCACCGACCGGGGACTCCATTGTTCTACTGGGGGACTTCAACGCCCACGTGGGCAATGACAGTGACACTTGGAGAGGGGTGATTGGGAGGAACGGCCTCCCTGATCTGAACCCGAGTGGTGTTCTGTTATTGGACTTCTGTGCTAGTCACAGTTTGTCCATAACGAACACCATGTTCGAGCACAAGGGGGTCCATCGGTGCACGTGGCACCAGGACTCCCTAGGCCGGAGGTCGATGATCGACTTTGTTGTCGTGTCATCTGACCTCCGGCCGTGTGTCTTGGACACTCGGGTGAAGAGAGGGGCAGAGCTGTCAACTGATCACCACCTGGTGGTGAGTTGGGTCCGCTGGCGGAGGAGGAAGCCGGAAAGACCTGGCAGGCCCAAGCGTATCGTGAGGGTCTGCTGGGAACGTCTGGCGGAACCTTCTGTCAGTGTGGCCTTCAACTCACACCTCCGGGAGAGCTTCTCCCAGATCCCGAGGGAGGCTGGGGACATGGAGCCCGAGTGGCTTCGTTCTCGGCCTCCATTGTCGATGCGGCCGTTCGTAGCTGTTGCCGCAAGGTCTGCGGTGCCTGTCGCGGCGGCAATCCCCGAACCCGGTGGTGGACACCGGAAGTAAGGGATGCCGTCAAGCTGAAGAAGGAGTCCTACCGGGCCTTACTGGCCCGGTGGACTCCTGAGGCAGCTGACGGGTACCGTCGGGCCAAGCGTGCTGCAGCCCGGGTGGTTGCAGAGGCAAAAACTCGGGTCTGGGAGGAGTTCGGGGAGGCCATGGAGGAGGACTATCGGACGGCCCCAAGGAAATTCTGGCAAACCGTCCGGCGCCTCAGGAGGGGGAAGCGGCCCTTCACCAATACTGTTTACAGTGCGGGGGAGAGCTGCTGACCTCGACTGGGGATGTTGTCGGGCGGTGGAAGGAATACTTTGTGGATCTCCTCAATCCCACCGTCACGTCCTCCGAAGAGGAGGCCGAGGCTGGGGACCCAGAGGCGGACTCATCCATCACCCTGGCCGAAGTCACTGAGGTGGTCAGAAAGCTCCTCGGTGGCAATGCTCCGGGGTGGATGAGATCCGTCCTGAGTACCTTAAGGCTCTGGGTGTTGTGGGGCTGTCTTGGCTGACACGTCTCTACAACATCGCGTGGCGGTCGGGAACAGTACCTCTGAACAGGCAGACCGGGGTGGTGGTCCCTCTGTATAAAGGGGGGCCGGAGGGTGTGTTCCAACTACAGGGAATCACACTCCTCAGCCTTCCCGGTAAAGTCTATGCCAGGGGACTGGAGAGGAGAGTTCGGCCGATAGTCGAACCTCGGATTCAAGAGGAGCAGTGTGGTTTTCGGCCTGGTCGTGGAACACTGGACCAGCTCTACACCCTCCATCGGGTGCTCGAGGGTTCATGGGAGTTTGCCCAACCAGTCCACATGTGTTTTGTGGACTTGGAGAAGGCATTCGACCGTGTCCCTCGTGGTGCCCTGTGGGGGGTGCTCCGGGAGTATGGGGTCCGGGGCCCTTTGCTAAGGGCTGTCCGGTCCCTGTATGACCGGAGCAGGAGCTGTGTTCGCATTGCCGGCAGTAAGTCAGACCTGTTCCCGGTGCATGTTGGACTCCAGGGCTGCCCTTTGTCACCGGTTCTGTTCATTGTATTTATGGACAGAATTTCTAGGCGCAGCCAGGGGCCGGAGGGGGTCCAGTTCGGGGACCACAGGATTTCATCGCTGGGACCAGGACCTGCAGCGTGCACTGGGGCGGTTTGCAGCCGAGTGTGAAGCGGCTGGGATGAGAATCAGCTGTTCCAAATCCGAGGCCATGGTTCTCGACCGGAAAAAGGTGGATTGCCCTCTCCGGGTGGGTGGGGAGTCTCTGCCTCAAGTGGAGGAGTTCAAGTATCTCGGGGTCTTGTTCACGAGTGAGGGGAGGATGGAGCGTGAGATTGACAGGCGGATCGGTGCAGCGTCGGCAGTGATGCAGTCGCTGCATCGGACCGTTGTGGTGAAGAGGGAGCTGAGCCGAAAGGCGAAGCTCTCGATTTACCTCAATCTACGTTCCTCCCCTCACCTATGGTCATGAGCTTTGGGTAATGACCGAAAGAACGAGATCGCGGATACAAGCGGCCGAAATGAGTTTCCTTCGCAGAGTGGCCGGGCGCTCCCTTAGAGATAGGGTGAGGAGCTCGGTCACACGGGAGGAGCTCGGAGTAGAGTCGCTGCTCCTCCACGTCGAGAGGAGCCAGCTGAGGTGGCTCGGGCATCTGGTTCGGATGCCTCCTGGACGCCTCCCTCGGGAGGTGTTCCAGGCATGTCCCACCGGTAGGAGGCCCGGGGGAAGACCCAGGACACGCTGGAGGGACTATGTCTCTCGGCTGGCCTGGGAACGCCTCGGGGTCCGTCCGGAGGAGCTGGTGGAAGTGGCTGGGGAGAAGGAAGCTTGGGAGCCCCTGCTTAGACTGCTGCCCCCGCGACCCGGCCCCGGATAAGCGGAAGAAGATGGATGGATGGATGGACGAGTGAATAACGAGTGAACAACGAGTGAACAACGAGTGAATAACGAGTGAATAACGAGTGAACAACGAGTGAACAACGAGTGAACGAGTGAACAAAGAGTGTACAACGAGTGAAAAACGAGTGAATAACGAGTGAATAACGAGTGAATAACGAGTGAATAACGAGTGAATAACGAGTGAATAACGAGTGAATAACGAGTGAACAACGAGTGAATAACGAGTGAACAACGAGTGAACAACGAGTGAACAACGAGTGAATAAAGAGTGAATAAAGAGTGAATACTTAGTGAATAAAGAGTGAATAAAGAGTGAATAACTTGAGTGAATAAAGAGTGAATAACGAGTGAATAGCGAGTGAATAAAGAGTGAATAAAGAGTGAATAACGAGTGAATAACGAGTGAATAACGAGTGAATAACGAGTGAATAAAGAGTGAATAAAGAGTGAATAAAGAGTGAATAGCGAGTGAATATCGAGTGAATAGCAGTGAATAGCGAGTGAATAAAGAGTGAATAAAGAGTGAATAAAGAGTGAATAAAGAGTGAATAAAGAGTGAATAACGAGTGAATAACGAGTGAATAACGAGTGAATAGCAGTGAATAGCAGTGAATAGCGAGTGAATAACGAGTGAACAGCGAGTGAACAACGAGTGAACAACGAAAGTGAACAACGAGTGAACAACGAGTGAACAACGAGGTGAACAACGAGTGAACAGTGAACAACGAGTGAATAACGAGTGAATAGCGAGTGAATAACGAGTGAACGAGTGAACAACGAGTGAACAACGAGTGAACAACGAGTGAACAACGAGTGAACAACGAGTGAATAACGAGTGAATAACGAGTGAATAAAGAGTGAATAACGAGTGAATAACGAGTGAATAACGAGTGAATAACGAGTGAATAACGAGTGAATAACGAGTGAATAACGAGTGAATAACGAGTGAATAAAGAGTGAATAACGAGTGAATAACGAGTGAATAACGAGTGAATAACGAGTGAATAACGAGTGAATAACGAGTGAATAAAGAGTGAATAACGAGTGAATAGCAGTGAATAAAGTGAATAAAGAGTGAATAACGAGTGAATAACGAGTGAATAAAGAGTGAATAAAGAGTGAATAACGAGTGAATAACGAGTGAATAGCAGTGAATAGCAGTGAATAGCGAGTGAATAGCGAGTGAATAGCGAGTGAATAGCAGTGAATAAAGAGTGAATAGCGAGTGAATAGCAGGTGAATAGCAGTGAATAACGAGTGAATAGCAGTGAATAGCGAGTGAATAGCAGTGAATAAAGAGTGAATAGCGAGTGAATAGCGAGTGAATAACGAGTGAATAACGAGTGAATAACGAGTGAATAACGAGTGAATAACGAGTGAATAACGAGTGAATAACGAGTGAATAACGAGTGAATAAAGAGTGAATAACGAGTGAATAACGAGTGAATAACGAGTGAATAAAGAGTGAATAACGAGTGAATAACGAGTGAATAACGAGTGAATAACGAGTGAATAACGAGTGAATAACGAGTGAATAACGAGTGAATAACGAGTGAATAACGAGTGAATAACGAGTGAATAAAGAGTGAATAAAGAGTGAATAACGAGTGAATGACGAGTGAATAGCGAGTGAATAGCAGTGAATAACGAGTGAATAAAGAGTGAATAAAGAGTGAATAAAGAGTGAATGCGGTGAATAACGAGTGAATGAGTGAATAGCGAGTGAATAGCAGTGAATAGCAGTGAATAGCGAGTGAATAAAGTGAATAGCGAGTGAATAGCGAGTGAATAACGAGTGAATAGCGAGTGAATAGCAGTGAATAGCAGTGAATAACGAGTGAACAGCGAGTGAACAACGAGTGAACAGCGAGTGAACAACGAGTGAACGAGTGAATAGCGAGTGAACAACGAGTGAATAACGAGTGAATAACGAGTGAATAACGAGTGAATAACGAGTGAATAAAGAGTGAATAACGAGTGAATAACGAGTGAACAACGAGTGAACAACGAGTGAACAACGAGTGAACAACGAGTGAATAAAGAGTGAATAAAGAGTGAATAAAGAGTGAATAACGAGTGAATAACGAGTGAATAACGAGTGAATAACGAGTGAATAAAGAGTGAATAAAGAGTGAATAACGAGTGAATAACGAGTGAATAACGAGTGAATAACGAGTGAATAACGAGTGAATAACGAGTGAATAACGAGTGAATAACGAGTGAATAAAGAGTGAATAAAGAGTGAATAAAGAGTGAATAAAGAGTGAATAAAGAGTGAATAACGAGTGAATAACGAGTGAATAACGAGTGAATAACGAGTGAATAACGAGTGAACAACGAGTGAACAACGAGTGAACGAGTGAACAAAGAGTGAACAACGAGTGAACAACGAGTGAACAACGAGTGAACAACGAGTGAATAACGAGTGAATAAAGAGTGAATAAAGAGTGAATAACGAGTGAATAACGAGTGAACGAGTGAACAACGAGTGAACAACGAGTGAATAAAGAGTGAATAAAGTGAATAAAGAGTGAATAAAGAGTGAATAAAGAGTGAATAAAGAGTGAATAAAGTGAATAGCGAGTGAATAGCGAGTGAATAACGAGTGAATAGCGAGTGAATAAAGTGAATAGCAGTGAATAACGAGTGAATAGCAGTGAATAGCGAGTGAATAGCGAGTGAATAAAGTGAATAGCGAGTGAATAGCGAGTGAATAACGAGTGAATAGCAGTGAATAGCGAGTGAATAAAGAGTGAATACTTAGTGAATAGCGAGTGAATAGCGAGTGAATAGCGAGTGAATAAAGTGAATAAAGAGTGAATAAAGAGTGAATAAAGAGTGAATAAAGAGTGAATGAAGTGAATAGCAGTGAATAGCGAGTGAATAAAGTGAATAGCGAGTGAATAGCAGTGAATAGCAGTGAATAGCAGTGAATAAAGAGTGAATAGCGAGTGAATAGCAGTGAATACTTAGTGAATAGCAGTGAATAACGAGTGAATAGCAGTGAATAAAGAGTGAATAAAGAGTGAATAAAGAGTGAATAACGAGTGAATAACGAGTGAATAACGAGTGAATAAAGAGTGAATAAAGAGTGAATAAAGAGTGAATAAAGAGTGAATAACGAGTGAATAACGAGTGAATAACGAGTGAATAAAGAGTGAATAAAGAGTGAATAAAGAGTGAATAACGAGTGAATAACGAGTGAATAACGAGTGAATAACGAGTGAATAACGAGTGAATAACGAGTGAATAACGAGTGAATAAAGAGTGAATAACGAGTGAATAACGAGTGAATAGCAGTGAATAGCAGTGAATAACGAGTGAATAAAGTGAATAAAGAGTGAATAAAGAGTGAATAAAGAGTGAATGCCAGTGAATGAGTGAATAGCAGTGAATAGCAGTGAATAACGAGTGAATAGCGAGTGAATAGCAGTGAATAACGAGTGAATAACGAGTGAATAACGAGTGAATAACGAGTGAATAACGAGTGAATAAAGAGTGAATAACGAGTGAATAACGAGTGAATAACGAGTGAATAACGAGTGAATAACGAGTGAATAACGAGTGAATAACGAGTGAATAACGAGTGAATAAAGAGTGAATAACGAGTGAATAAAGCGCACGTGGACACACCGAGGGTGAGGGCCGGGATCATTCACACGCTGCAAATACGATACACTTTTCCATACAGTGAGCTTTCGGTTCAGTACCATTTGATACGATATATTTCACATCGATTCGAAACGGTTCAGTGAAAAAGGCTAAATCCTGATCCTCTGATACTAAAAGAAGCCTAGAGTCGGGCGAACACTGCAATTTTTGGTCCTTTTTGAGTGGATTTTTCACTGTGTGACTGTTTTTGGGAGTTCAGTCTTAACGGTGTCGTAAACGTGGAGTCACTGCTGAGTCCCTCAGGACCAGCTCCAGATCCACAATCGTAGGTCAGGAAAATCAAACCTGTTTGAGTCCAGTCGCCTCGTGAGGGTTTCACTGCTGAAGTCGTTCGTTCAGTGTGAGAAACAGGAATCTGAGCTGTGAACTTTAAACCTGAGATTTGCTGAAACAGTTTGAGCTGGAGCCGAGTGAAAGCATCAGAAATATTCCACAGTGTTCGGCCGACTTTAGAGAGTTCATATGAAAAACACCCATTTGACTCAAAATGGTGAAAATGTCGACACAACTGCAGCTTTTACACAAAATAATTTGGTAAAATACACCCAAAAATACTCCTGACAATATATCGATACAGCAGCCCACGATATCGATATTGTCTCAGCACATTAAACAACACGATATATCGATATTTTTATGTTTTTGCACAGCCCGACTGAACTTTAGGACTTTAGTCTGTGTCTGTGAGAAGCCAAAGGAGCAGACAGGAGCAGACAGGAGCAGGCAGGAGCAGACAGGAGCAGACAGGAGCAGACAGGAGCAGGCAGGAGCAGACAGGAGCAGACAGGAGCAGGCAGGAGCAGACAGGAGCAGACAGGAGCAGGCAGGAGCAGGCAGGAGCAGACAGGAGCAGACAGGAGCAGACAGGAGCAGGCAGGAGCAGGCAGGAGCAGACAGGAGCAGACAGGAGCAGACAGGAGCAGGCAGGAGCAGGCAGGAGCAGGCAGGAGCAGACAGGAGCAGGCAGGAGCAGACAGGAGCAGACAGGAGCAGGCAGGAGCAGGCAGGAGCAGACAGGAGCAGACAGGAGCAGACAGGAGCAGACAGGAGCAGGCAGGAGCAGACAGGAGCAGGCAGGAGCAGGCAGGAGCAGACAGGAGCAGACAGGAGCAGACAGGAGCAGGCAGGAGCAGGCAGGAGCAGGCAGGAGCAGACAGGAGCAGACAGGAGCAGACAGGAGCAGGCAGGAGCAGACAGGAGCAGACAGGAGCAGGCAGGAGCAGAAAGGAGCGTCTCTCATCTATGTGGGACAGTCAGGTCCACCTGTGACCAGCAGGGGGCCCCACACACACTGACTGTTTATACAGGACTGATGGAGAGAACAGGGGGAGGAGGAGGAGCAGGAGGAGGAGCAGGAAGAGGTTTAGAGGAGGAGGAGCAGGAGGAGGAGCAGGAGGAGGTTTAGAGGAGGAGGAGCAGGAGGAGGAGCAGGAGGAGGAGCAGGAAGAGGTTTAGAGGAGGAGTACACTGTCCTTGAGGAGTGTTTGTGTGGATGCTTCAGTGTGTGTTCAGAGTGTGTTCAGTGTGTGTTCAGAGTGTGTTCAGTGTGTGTTCAGTGTGTGTTCAGAGTGTGTTCAGTGTGTGTTCAGAGTGTGTTCAGAGTGTGTTCAGAGTGTGTTCAGAGTGTGTTCGGTGTGTGTTCGGTGTGTGTTCGGTGTGTGTTCGGTGTGTGTTCGGTGTGTGTTCAGTGTGTGTTCAGTGTGTGTTCAGTGTGTGTTCAGTGTGTGTTCAGTGTGTGTTCAGTGTGTGTTCAGTGTGTGTTCAGAGTGTGTTCGGTGTGTGTTCGGTGTGTGTTCGGTGTGTGTTCGGTGTGTGTTCGGTGTGTGTTCGGTGTGTGTTCAGAGTGTGTTCAGAGTGTGTTCGGTGTGTGTTCGGTGTGTGTTCAGAGTGTGTTCGGTGTGTGTTCGGTGTGTGTTCGGTGTGTGTTCGGTGTGTGTTCGGTGTGTGTTCGGTGTGTGTTCGGTGTGTGTTCGGTGTGTGTTCAGTGTGTGTTCAGAGTGTGTTCAGTGTGTGTTCAGAGTGTGTTCGGTGTGTGTTCGGTGTGTGTTCGGTGTGTGTTCGGTGTGTGTTCGGTGTGTGTTCGGTGTGTGTTCGGTGTGTGTTCGGTGTGTGTTCAGAGTGTGTTCGGTGTGTGTTCGGTGTGTGTTCGGTGTGTGTTCGGTGTGTGTTCGGTGTGTGTTCGGTGTGTGTTCGGTGTGTGTTCGGTGTGTGTTCGGTGTGTGTTCGGTGTGTGTTCAGTGTGTGTTCGGTGTGTGTTCGGTGTGTGTTCGGTGTGTGTTCGGTGTGTGTTCGGTGTGTGTTCGGTGTGTGTTCGGTGTGTGTTCGGTGTGTGTTCGGTGTGTGTTCAGTGTGTGTTCAGTGTGTGTTCAGTGTGTGTTCAGAGTGTGTTCAGAGTGTGTTCGGTGTGTGTTCAGAGTGTGTTCAGAGTGTGTTCGGTGTGTGTTCGGTGTGTGTTCGGTGTGTGTTCAGAGTGTGTTCGGTGTGTGTTCGGTGTGTGTTCGGTGTGTGTTCAGTGTGTGTTCAGTGTGTGTTCAGAGTGTGTTCGGTGTGTGTTCAGAGTGTGTTCAGTGTGTGTTCGGTGTGTGTTCGGTGTGTGTTCAGTGTGTGTTCGGTGTGTGTTCAGTGTGTGTTCGGTGTGTGTTCGGTGTGTGTTCGGTGTGTGTTCAGTGTGTGTTCAGAGTGTGTTCAGAGTGTGTTCGGTGTGTGTTCGGTGTGTGTTCGGTGTGTGTTCGGTGTGTGTTCGGTGTGTGTTCAGAGTGTGTTCAGAGTGTGTTCAGAGTGTGTTCGGTGTGTGTTCGGTGTGTGTTCAGAGTGTGTTCAGAGTGTGTTCGGTGTGTGTTCGGTGTGTGTTCGGTGTGTGTTCGGTGTGTGTTCGGTGTGTGTTCAGTGTGTGTTCAGTGTGTGTTCAGTGTGTGTTCAGTGTTTCTGTTTTACACCAGTTCAACTGTGGCCAAAACTCTGAGAAGAACTGAGACAGGAAATAATCCTGAAGGAACATTTTCTATCAGCATTATTCTGCAGGAGTAGAAGTACTTGTAGTAGTAGCAGTAATGTAATGCAGTAATGTGTGTGTAATGTAATACTTAATAGTATATGTGTAATTGCAGTAGCAATAGTATAAATACTTGTAGTAGTTGCAATAATACGTAATAATAGTAATACTGTAGTAATTGCAGCAATGTAAATGTAATACTTGTGTGCAATAATACTTGTAGTGTAATAGTAATTGTAGTAATTACAGTAATTGCAATATTACTTGCAGTAGTAATTGTAATAATTACAATGTGCAATAATACCACAATAATGCAGTAATAATTGTAGTAATAATTACAATAGTTGTAGTAGTTACAATAATTGCAGTAATTGCAATAATACCACATAATACTACAATAATTGTAATAATTAAGTAATTGCAATAATACAATAATATAATATGTAATAATTGCAATAATTGCAATAATACCACAATAATACTGTAATACTGTAATAATTACAATAATTGCAATAATTGCAATAATGCAATAATATATAATAATTGTAATAATTACAATAATTGCAATAATACCACAATAATACTTGTAATAATTATAATAATTGCAATAATTGCAATAATACCACAATAATACTTATAATACTGTAATAATTACAATAATTGCAATAATACCACAATAATACTGTAATAATACTATAATACTGTAATAATTGTAATAATTTGCAATAATACTTGTAATAATTGTAATAATTACAATAATTGCAATAATTGCAATAATACCACAATAATACTGTAATAATACTTGTAATAATTATAATAATTGCAATAATTGCAATAATACCACAATAATATAATAATTGTAATAATTGCAATAATTGCAATAATACTTACAATAATGCTATAATAATTGTAATAATTGCAATAATTGCAATAATACTGCAATAATACTTGTAATAATTGTAATAATTGCAATAATTGCAATAATACTTGCATAATATAATAGTAATAATTGCAATAATTGCAATAGTACTTGTAGTACTTGTAATAGTTGCAGTAGTTACAATAATTGCAATAATGCCAGTAATACTGTAATACTGTAATAATTGTAATAATTGCAGTAATTGCAATATACCACAATAATGTATAGTATATAGTAATTGTAATAATTGCAATAATTGCAATAATACCACAATAATACTGTAATATATATGCTGTAATAATTGTAATAATTGCAATAATTGCAATAATACCAATAATAATTACAATAATTGCAATAATAATTATAATAATTACAATAATTGCAATAATACTTATAATAATTGTAATAATTGCAATAATTGCAATAATTGCAATAATACTTATAATAATTGTAATAATACCTTAATAATTGCAATAATAATTGTAATAATTGCAATAATTGCAATAATGTGCCTTAATGTGCAATAATTGCAATAATACTTAATAAATAATAATTGCAATAATTGCAATAATTGTAATAATTGTATATAATATTGCAATAATTGCAATAATTGCAATAATACTTAGTAATTACAATAATTGCAATAATAATATGCAATAATTACGTAATAATTGCAGCAATAATACAATAGCCAATATGTATAATATGTAATAATTGTAGTAATTGCAATAATTGCAATAATAATTACAGTAATAATTGCAATAATTGCAGTAATATTGCAATAGTAGTAATAATACTTAATAATGTAATAATACCAATAGTAATTGCAATAATATTAGTAATTAATGTAATTGCAATAATTGCAATAATTGCAATAGTAATTGTAATAATTGCAATAATTGCAATAATACTGTAATAGTATTGCAATAATTACAATAATTGCAATAATACTGTATAATACCAATAATTGCAATAATGCAATAATGTAATAATTGTAATAATACTTAATAATTGCAATAATTACAATACTGCAATAATATAATAATTGCAATAATTGCAATAATTGCAATAATACTGCAATAATTACAATAATTGCAATAATACTTATAATACAATAATACTGCAATAATTGCAATAATTATAATACTTAATAATACTGCAATAATTGCAATAATTGCAATAATACTGTAATAATTAATTGTAATAATTGCAATAATTACAATACTTACAATAATACTTATAATAATTACAATAATTGCAATATTATATAGTGCAATAATTGCAATAATAATTACAATAATTGCAATAATTGCAATAATAATTGTAATAATTGCAATAATTGCAATAATTGCAATAATTGCAATAATTGCAATAATACTTGTAATAATTGCAATAATTGCAATAATACTGTAATACTTGTAATAATTGCAATAATTGCAATAGTAATTGTAGTAATTGCAATAATTGCAGTAATTGCAATAGTACTTGTAGTAATTGCAATAATTGCAATAATTGCAATAGTAATTGCAATAATTGCAATAGTAATTGCAATAATTGCAATAGTAATAATTGCAATAATTGCAGTAGTAGTTGCAGTAGTTGCAGTAGTACTTGTAGTACTTGTAGTAGTTGTAGTAGTTGCAGTAGTTGCAGTAGTACTTGTAGTAGTTGCAGTAGTTGCAGTAGTACTTGCAGTAGTACTTGTAGTAGTTGTAGTAGTTGCAGTAGTTGCAGTAGTACTTGCAGTAGTACTTGTAGTACTTGTAGTAGTTGTAGTAGTTGCAGTAGTTGCAGTAGTAGTTGCAGTAGTTGCAGTAGTACTTGTAGTAGTTGTAGTAGTTGCAGTAGTTGCAGTAGTTGCAGTAGTACTTGTAGTACTTGTAGTAGTTGCAGTAGTTGCAGTAGTACTTGTAGTACTTGCAGTAGTTGCAGTAGTTGCAGTAGCACATGAGCTCAGAGCAGCAGCAGAATGTGTGACAGGCACAGACACGTGTGGAGCCTTGAGCAGAACAACCTGCTCTGTCAATCTGACACTGTATCAGACTGAAGTACTGCAAATACTGCAAACACTACTGCAAATACTACTGCTACTACTACTGCTACTACTACTACTACTACTACTGCTACTACTACTGCTACTACTACAACTATTACTGCTGCTACTACAACTATTACTGCTGCTACTACAACTATTACTGCTGCTACTACAACTATTACTACTGCTACTACAACTATTACTGCTGCTACTACAACTATTACTGCTGCTACTACAACTATTACTACTGCTACTACAACTATTACTGCTGCTACTACAACTATTACTGCTGCTACTACAACTATTACTACTGCTACTACAACTATTACTGCTGCTACTACAAATACAATAACTACTAATATCAGGCTTCAGATCAGAGAAAACGCAGAGAGAACACACTATTCTGTCCCCTCCCCGTGTGTCAGATGCCCTCCCGTGTGTCAGATGCCCTCCCCGTGTGTCAGATGCCCTCCCCGTGTGTCAGATGCCCTCCCCGTGTGTCAGATGCCCTCCCCGTGTGTCAGATGCCCTCCCCGTGTGTCAGATGCCCTCCCCGTGTGTGTGTCGGGGCAACAGGATCCTGCAGAACCAGCCTGACAGCGCCACACTCAGCTCACGCTCTGATTGGATGTCCCACCTGTCAATCATCCCACATTGCGCTCTGATTGGCCAAGAGTGTGTGAGAGCCCGCCCCCCCATATCTGTGCTGAGTCAGACAAGTTTAAACAAGAACCAGACTGACAGAGACAAGGACTAAACCAGGTCTAAACCAGGACTAAACCAGGACTAAACCAGGTCTAAACCAGGACTAAACCAGGACTAAACCAGGACTAAACCAGGACTAAACCAGGTCTAAACCAGGTCTAATCCAGGACTAATCCAGGACTAAACCAGGACTAAACCAGGACTAAACCAGGACTAAACCAGGACTAAACCAGGACTAAACCAGGTCTAAACCAGGTCTAAACCAGGACTAAACCAGGACTAAACCAGGTCTAAACCAGGTCTAAACCAGGTCTAAACCAGGTCTAAACCAGGTCTAAACCAGGACTAAACCAGGACTAAACCAGGACTGAACCAGGACTAAACCAGGACTAAACCAGGACTAAACCAGGACTAAACCAGGACTAAACCAGGACTAAAACAGGACTGAACCAGGACTGAACCAGGACTGAACCAGGTCTAAACCAGGACTAAACCAGGACTAAACCAGGACTAAAACAGGACTGAACCAGGACTGAACCAGGTCTAAACCAGGACTAAACCAGGACTAAACCAGGACTAAACCAGAACTGAACGAGGACTGAACCAGGACTGAACCAGGACTGAACCAGGACTGAACCAGGACTGAACCAGGTCTAAAACAGGACTAAAACAGGACTAAAACAGGACTAAACTAGGACTAAACCAGGACTGAACCAGGACTGAACCAGGTCTAAAACAGGACTAAAACAGGACTAAAACAGGACTAAACTAGGACTAAACCAGGACTGAACCAGGACTGAACCAGGTCTAAACAGGACTGAAACAGGCCTGAACCAGGACTAAACCAGGTCTAAACCAGGTCTAAACCAGGACTGAACCTGGACTGAACCAGGTCTAAACCAGGACTGAACCAGGTCTAAACCAGGACTGAACCAGGTCTAAACCAGGACTGAACCAGGACTGAACCAGGTCTAAACAGGACTAAACCAGGACTGAACCAGGTCTAAACAGGACTGAAACAGGCCTGAACCAGGACTAAACCAGGACTGAACTAGGACTGAACCAGGTCTAAACCAGGACTGAACCTGGACTGAACCAGGACTGAACCAGGTCTAAACAGGACTAAACCAGGACTAAACCAGGACTAAACCAGGACTGAACCAGGTCTAAACAGGAGTAAACCAGCTACGGGAGGGCATCTGGCGCACAGGGGGCAGCAGCTGTCGGCCATGTTGATGTGAAACAGGTGGAGTCGACAGGAGCCCATTCACACGAGCTAACGGACGCTAACAGGAGCTAACAGGAGCTAACAGACGCTAACAGACGCTAACAGACGCTAAGGCAGCCTCTGAAAGACGGTTTGTTCTGCCACACCAGATGTTCCCGTCAAAAAGAGCCGGAGGAGGAGAGGAGGATGGAGAGGAGGGACTTCTGGCTTCGAGGAGGGAAGAAGAGGAGGAGAGACGGAGGGAGAGGAGGGAGAAGCCCAACGGGAGCGCGGCGCAAACGCTAAAGTGTGACATCTAAACACTGAAATCTGTCAGAAAACGAGTTAAAAGGAGTGAAATGTTCTGTTCCTGCAGCGAGATCATGTTATTTATGACAAGCTCTGGGAAAAGGAACTCCTCCAGATGAGAAAGAAGCGTCTCAGGAGGAGGAGTTCAGGGGCTGGAAACAAGTTTATGGACGTGAAGTTTGAGATAAACAGACTTAAAACCAGTTTAGGATCAGTGTGAAAGGCCTGAAAATAAATTAAAAGATGCTAAATTCTAGATAAAAATCCTTAAAAGTCGAGTCATGGAAGAAAAATGTGACAATTTTTAAGATGAGACAATGAATTCAGAACTAAAAAGGAGAAAATAAATCTGAAAACAACATGAAAAACCTGAGCTAAGTTTAAAATCTTGGACAGATCAGAGAAATTTACAGTGAGAAGTGAGATTAGACGGAGAGAGGAGGAAAGAAAGAAAAGGGAGGAAGAGGAAGAAGAGGAGGAGGAAGGAGGAAGAAGAGGAGGAAGAAGAAGGGAGGAGGAGGAAGGAGGAGGAGGAAGGAGGAGGAAGAGGAGGAGAGGAGGAGGAAGGAGGAGGAGGAAGAAGAAGGGAGGAGGAGGAAGAGGAGGAGGAAGGAGGAGGAAGAGGAGGAGAGGAGGAGGAAGAAGGAGGGAGGAGGAGGAAGAGGAGGAGGAGGAAGAAGAGGAAGGAGGAAGGAGGAGGAGGAAGGAGGAGGAAGAGGAGGAGGAAGAGGAGGAAGAAGAAGGAGGGAGGAGGAAGAAGGAGGGAGGAGGAGGAAGAGGAGGAGGAAGAGGAGGAAGAATAAGGAGGGAGGAGGAGGAGGAGGAAAAGGATTTTCGGTAAATGTGAACAGATAAAAATGATCATTTTCTGTGGATTTAAAAAGAGGAAGAGAAAGTGCTGAGCTCAGGGTTTAAGGAACCACACGAACACGAGACCTGAGACCCAGACCTGGTTTAGACCTGGTTTAGACCTGGTTTAGACCTGGTTCAGACCTGGTTCAGACCTGGTTTAGACCTGGTTTAGACCTGGTTCAGACCTGGTTTAGACCTGGTTCAGACCTGACTTAGACCTGGTTTAGACCTGGTTCAGACCTGGTTTAGACCTGGTTCAGACCTGGTTTAGACCTGGTTCAGACCTGACTTAGACCTGGTTCAGACCTGGTTCAGACCTGGTTTAGACCTGGTTCAGACCTGGTTTGTTTCCATAGTAACCAGTTTATTTCTAACCCTCCTCAAACATAAAACTTAAATTCAAAACCCTTAAACATTAAAGTTTCTCTGGATTAAAGTTCTGACCCAAACTGAGCGAAACCAAAAGTCAAAGTTAAACTTTAAACTATAAAAATGTGTAAAAGTGAAACTCACTGCAGCCTGGAGTCTGTCGCCGTGGTAACAGATGTTTAAACTTTAACCGACACAAACTGAACCGACCAATGAAACGCAGCGCTGGTCGCCACGGAAACCATCAAGCAACCACCAACCAATGAAAGAGGAAATACATAATTCCCACGTTTACATGAGGTTTTTAATTCTGAATTAAAATCTTCTCTTGGAGTTTCCAGGGAAATAATAATAGTGAATTGAAGTTTCCATGGAAACGGGTTAAATGGTCTTTATTTAATTCAGCGTCTGGGGCTGGGGAAGGTTCTGATTGGACAGCGACGCAAACGTATTTACGGAAGAACGAATGAAAGAAAGAAAGAAAAAGACAAAGAACGAACGAAAGAAACGAAAGAATGAATGAAAGTCCTGGTTCAGTCCTGGTTTAGTCCTGGTTCAGTCCCGGTTCAGTCCCGGTTTAGACCCGGTTCAGTCCCGGTTCAGTCCCGGTTCAGTCCCGGTTCAGTCCCGGTTCAGTCCCGGTCCAGTCCCGGTCCAGTCCCGGTCCAGTCCCGGTGCAATCCCGGTGCAATCCCGGTCCAGGCCCGGTCCAGGCCCGGTCCAGGCCCGGTCCAGGCCCGGTTCAGTCCCAGTCCAGGCCCGGTTCAGTCCCAGTCCAGGCCCGGTTCAGTCCCGGTTCAGTCCCGGTTCAGTCCCGGTTCAGTCCCGGTTCAGTCCTGGTTCAGTCCTGGTTTAATCATCGACAGGCTGGAGTTGGGGTAAAGTCCAAAGTCGCTCTGGGCCAATCAGGCGTCTCGTCCTCTCACAGTTTGTTTATCGGAGTTTAAACGTGTAAATAAAAAGAAACGCGATAAATCTGCCACAAACACAGGACTACAGCTCCCACAATGCACCTCTGCCCTCACAGGACTACAGCTCCCACAATGCACCTCTGCCCTCACAGGACTACAGCTCCCACAATGCACCTCTGCCCTCACAGGACTACAGCTCCCACAATGCACCTCTGCCCTCACAGGACTACAGCTCCCACAATGCACCTCTGCCCTCACAGGACTACAGCTCCCACAATGCACCTCTGCCCTCACAGGACTACAGCTCCCACAATGCACCTGCATCTGCAGTTCTTTTTATTCATGACTTTAAATACACTGCACAAGGAGACAAGGAGGCAAAGAAGCAAGGAGACGAGGGACAAGGAGACAAGGAGACAAGCAGGCAAGGAGGCAAGGAGAGAAAGGAGACAAGGAGGCAAGAAGACAAGCAAGCAAGGAGACAAGGAGACATGAAGGCAAGGAGACAAGGAGGCAAAGAGACAAGAAGAGAAAGGAGGCAAGGAGATATGGAGACAAGGAATCAAGGAGGCAAGGAGAGAAAGGAGACTGGGAGGCAAGGAGACAAGTAGACAAGGAATCAAGGAGGCAAGAATGCAAGGAGACATGGGGTGCATCCTAGCTCTGGTCACTTGCTTCCTTGACCTCTAAATAAAAACACTTTCCGTTTCTCTAAACCTGTGAGGAGTTCAGTGAACAGAGCTGGGACGCAGCCTCCTCCACAGAGCTCCTTTACCCCTCTCCTCATCTCCTTTCCTTGCATCCTTTCCTCTCCCTCTCCAGAAAACAAACTTGAAAAGAAAACTTGTCAAACTTCTCTGCAGCTCAGAACTACATTACCCAGAATGCAACACACAAAACACAGAGTCCAGCGCTCGAGGAAACGATGCTCAGAGGAGAGAAAAGAGAGGCGGAGAGAGAGAGGGAGAGAAGGAAGGGACAAAGAGAGGAGAGAGAGAGAGGGAGAGAAGGAAGGGACAAAGAGAGGGAGAGAGAGAGAGAGGGAGAGAAGGAAGGGACAAAGAGAGGAGAGAGGGAGGACAACAGTTTAGGTGTGGTCCACGAGAGTTGAGTTTCATTCATCTCCAGGCTCCTCACTTCCCTTCTCTCTCCTCCCCCTCTTTCTCGCTCTCTCCTTCTCTCCTCCCTTTTCTCCTCCTCCCTTTTCTCTCCTTTTGAAACCTACAACTTTGTCAATTCAATAAAAACTCCAAACAAACCAAAGAACTGAAAGAAGGAGAGGAAAAGAGGAGAGGAAAAGAGGAGAGGAAAAGAAGAGGATGTGTGTTTGTGGGGGAGGGAGAACGTGGACACACCCGGAGGTTAAACACTGCTGACACCTGAGGAGCGAGAGGAACTCCAGCTCCCACGATGCACTGCAGCCGGAACTACAAACACTGCACTTTTACTCTGACACTTTCACACTTCCACTCGGGCTTTTATTTTGGCGGGATTCTGTTTCCTCCCGAGTCTGAATCTGCAGAACACTTTTAGAAGATGCCGATCTTTCCTCTCCTCTTTCTCTCACTTAGTCCCTCCCCCTCTTCTTCCACTCCTCCGCCCCTCCTCCCTCCTTTCCTCTCTCCTCTCCCCCCCCCCCCACCCCCCCACCCCTCTCCTCCATGTGTCTTGAAATATCTTCGTAGTTTTGGAATCTCTCTTCCCTCTCTCCTCTTCCCTCACTCCTCTTCCCTCACTCCTCTTCCCTCACTCCTCTTCCCTCACTCCTCTTC
>CM060674.1:33174490-33241307 GCA_030686955.1 Odontamblyopus rebecca
GGAGGAGGAGGAGAGGATGAAGAGGAGGAGAGGAGGAGAGGATGAAGAGGAGGAGGAGAGGAGGAGGAGAGGAAGGAGGAGAGGAGGAGAGGAGGAGAGGAGTATGAGGAGGAGGAGGAGAGGAGGAGATTAAGAGGAGGAGAGGAGGAGGAGGACAGGAGGAGGAGGAGGAGAGGAGGACGAGGAGAGGAGGAGGAGGAGAGGAGGAGGAGGTGCTGTCACCTTCGTCCTTTCATTCGTCTGAAACTTAATCCAGGCTAAAAAAGGCGGGGCTAAAAATAAAACCGAGCTCTGATTGGACGAGACACTCAGGGTTAAACTGCACTGTGTCAGGGAGCAAGGAGCTAGGAGACAAGGAGGGAGGGGGGAGGAGGGAGGGGGGAGGAGGGAGGGGGGAGGAGCAGGAGGAGGAGGAGCCGGAGCAGCAGGAGGAGCAGCAGGAGGAGCAGCAGGAGCAGGAACAGCAGGAGGAGCAGGAGGAGCAGCAGGAGGAGCAGCAGGAGGAGCAGCAGGAGGAGCAGCAGGAGCAGGAGGAGCAGGAGGAGCAGCAGGAGGAGCAGCAGGAGCAGGAGCAGCAGGAGGAGCAGGAGGAGCAGCAGGAGGAGCAGCAGGAGGAGCAGCAGGAGCAGGAGGAGCAGGAGGAGCAGCAGGAGGAGCAGCAGCAGGAGCAGGAGCAGCAGGAGGAGCAGCAGGAGGAGCAGCAGGAGCAGGAGGAGCAGGAGGAGCAGGAGCAGGAGGAGCAGGAGGAGCAGGAGCAGGAGGAGCAGGAGGAGCAGGAGGAGCAGGAGGAGCAGCAGGAGGAGCAGCAGGAGCAGGAGGAGCAGGAGGAGCAGGAGGAGCAGGAGGAGCAGGAGCAGGAGGAGCAGAGCATCCTTCTCTCTGAAGCACATTTGTCGGTGTAAAAGTTTCTCAGGTTTTTCCTCCAGAATCAGAATCAATTTTGTTTTGGCAAAATAATCGGAACTTTAAACTCAGGGAGGGCATCTGACCCACGGGGAGGGCATCTGACACACTCTGACCCACGGGGAGGGCATCTGACACACTCTGACCCACGGGAGGGCATCTGACACACTCTGACCCACGGGGAGGGCATCTGACACACTCTGACCCACGGGGAGGGCATCTGACACACTCTGACCCACGGGGAGGGCATCTGACACACTCTGACACACGGGGAGGGCATCTGACACACTCTGACCCACGGGGAGGGCATCTGACACACTCTGACCCACGGGGAGGGCATCTGACACACTCTGACCCACGGGGAGGGCATCTGACACACTCTGACCCACGGGGAGGGCATCTGACACACTCTGACACACTGGGAGGGCATCTGACACACTCTGACACACGGGGAGGGCATCTGACACACTCTGACACACGGGGAGGGCATCTGACACACTCTGACACACGGGGAGGGCATCTGACACACTCTGACCCACGGGGAGGGCATCTGACACACTCTGACACACGGGGAGGGCATCTGACACACTCTGAGCCATGGGGAGTCTCACCATTTATTAACTTGAGAATTGTGGGAATTTAAATCAGGTTTAGTCCTGGTTCAGTCCTGGTTCAGTCCTGGTTCAGTCCTGGTTTAGACCAGGTTTAGACCAGGTTTAGACCTGGTTCAGTCCTGGTTCAGTCCTGGTTCAGTCCTGGTTCAGTCCTGGTTCAGTCCTGGTTCAGTCCTGGTTTAGTCCTGGTTTAGTCCTGGTTCAGTCCTGGTTCAGTCCTGGTTCAGTCCTGGTTTAGTCCTGGTTTAGTCCTGGTTCAGTCCTGGTTCAGTCCTGGTTCAGTCCTGGTTCAGTCCTGGTTTAGTCCTGGTTCAGTCCTGGTTCAGTCCTGGTTCAGTCCTGGTTTAGTCCTGGTTCAGTCCTGGTTCAGTCCTGGTTCAGTCCTGGTTCAGTCCTGGTTTAGTCCTGGTTCAGACCAGGTTCAGACCAGGTTCAGACCAGGTTCAGACCAGGTTCAGACCAGGTTTAGACCTGGTTTAGTCCTGGTTTAGACCTGGTTTAGTCCTGGTTTAGTCCTGGTTTAGTCCAGGTTTAGACCTGGTTTAGACCTGGTTTAGTCCTGGTTTAGTCCAGGTTTAGACCTGGTTTAGACCTGGTTTAGACCTGGTTTAGTCCTGGTTTAGTCCTGGTTTAGACCTGGTTTAGACCTGGTTTAGTCCTGGTTTAGTCCTGGTTTAGTCCTGGTTTAGTCCTGGTTTAGACCTGGTTTAGTCCACGTTTAGTCCTGGTTTAGTCCTGGTTTAGTCCAGGTTTAGTCCAGGTTTAGACCTGGTTTAGTCCAGGTTTAGTCCAGGTTTAGTCCTGGTTTAGTCCTGGTTTAGACCTGGTTTAGTCCAGGTTTAGTCCAGGTTTAGTCCAGGTTTAGTCCTGGTTTAGTCCAGGTTTAGTCCTGGTTTAGTCCTGGTTTAGACCTGGTTTAGTCCAGGTTCAGATGAGCTGTTGCCTTTGACACAGGTCCAGGTCTCATTGTGGTGAGAAATGCCCCTCGGCCAATCAGAGCGCAGCTCTCACCTACATGCCACAGTCTCAGCCAATCAGAGCACAGCTTCACACTCCATTCACTTTACATGTGTCAACACAGGGAGGGCATCTGGCACAATCTGACACACGCACAAACCGGGACTAAACCAGGACTAAACCGGGTCTAAACCGGGACTGAACCGGGTCTAAACCGGGTCTAAACCGGGTCTAAACCTGGTCTAAACCGGGTCTAAACCGGGTCTAAACCTGGTCTAAACCGGGTCTAAACCAGGACTGAACCAGGTCTAAACCAGGACTAAACCAGGTCTAAACCAGGTCTAAACCAGGTCTGTATCAGGCCTGTTCTTTCAGAGCTCATGTTCTGCAGCTCACACCTGTTCACACAAAACACAACTGGGACCAACCGAGACCGGACCACGCGGATCATAACCGGTTTAGACTCACACAGGCTGGGTCTAGGTCTCATATAGGTTCAGTCCTGGTTCAGTCCTGGTTCAGTCCTGGTTCAGTCCTGGTTCAGTCCTGGTTCAGTCCTGGTTCAGTCCTGGTTTAGTCCGGACTAAAGGAGGCTGCAGCACTGTCCTGGTTCAGGGAGTGTAGAATTTCATGCAGGAATGTGAACGGCTCGTCTCCATCTTCACACAAACCATCTGAGCCAGACCCAGGACTGGACTGGGACTGGACCAGGACTGGACTGGGACTGGACCAGGACTGGACTGGGACTGGACCAGGACTGGACTGGGACTGGACCAGGACTGGACTGGGACTGGACCAGGACTGGACTGGGACTGGCCCGGGACTGGACTGGGACTGGCCCGGGACTGGAATGGGACTGGACCAGGACCAGGACTGGACCGGGACTGGACCAGAACTGGACTGGGACTGGACCGGGACTGGACCTGGACTGGGACTGGACTGGGACTGGACTGGACCAGGAGCACATAGGATATGATACTGATATCAGATATTGGCAGAGTTATTGAAAAATGTTGATAGATCAGATATCGGTTCAGTGGATATCGGTTCAGTGGATATCGGTTCAGTGCATATCGGTTCAGTGCATATCGGTTCAGTGCATATCGGTTCAGTGGATATCGGTTCAGTGGATATCGGTTCAGTGGATATCGGTTCAGTGGATATCGGTTCAGTGGATATCGGTTCAGTGGATATCGGGTCAGTGGATATCGGGTCAGTGGATATCGGGTCAGTGGATATCGGTTCAGTGCATATCGGTTCAGTGCATATCGGGTCAGTGGATATCGGGTCAGTGGATATCGGTTCAGTGGATATCGGGTCAGTGCATATCGGGTCAGTGGATATCGGGTCAGTGGATATCGGTTCAGTGGATATCGGTTCAGTGGATATCGGGTCAGTGCATATCGGGTCAGTGGATATCGGGTCAGTGGATATCGGGTCAGTGGATATCGGGTCAGTGCATATCGGGTCAGTGCATATCGGGTCAGTGCATATCGGGTCAGTGGATATCGGGTCAGTGCATATCGGGTCAGTGCATATCGGGTCAGTGCATATCGGGTCAGTGGATATCGGGTCAGTGGATATCGGGTCAGTGGATATCGGGTCAGTGCATATCGGGTCAGTGCATATCGGGTCAGTGGATATCGGGTCAGTGGATATCGGGTCAGTGGATATCGGGTCAGTGCATATCGGGTCAGTGCATATCGGGTCAGTGGATATCGGTTCAGTGGATATCGGGTCAGTGCATATCGGGTCAGTGCATATCGGTTCAGTGGATATCGGGTCAGTGCATATCGGGTCAGTGCATATCGGGTCAGTGCATATCGGGTCAGTGCATATCGGGTCAGTGGATATCGGTTCAGTGCATATCGGGTCAGTGCATATCGGTTCAGTGGATATCGGTTCAGTGGATATCGGTTCAGTGGATATCGGTTCAGTGGATATCGGGTCAGTGGATATCGGGTCAGTGGATATCGGGTCAGTGGATATCGGGTCAGTGGATATCGGGTCAGTGGATATCGGGTCAGTGGATATCGGGTCAGTGGATATCGGGTCAGTGCATATCGGGTCAGTGCATATCGGGTCAGTGGATATCGGGTCAGTGGATATCGGGTCAGTGGATATCGGGTCAGTGGATATCGGGTCAGTGGATATCGGGTCAGTGGATATCGGGTCAGTGGATATCGGGTCAGTGGATATCGGGTCAGTGGATATCGGGTCAGTGCATATCGGGTTTAGAGTAAATGTGATAAAAGGATTTGCTGGACTCTTTTTTCTGTTGGGACTTGACAGAAAAACTCTTAAACACGTTTGGGTCATTTTTGTTACAGAAACAAACGCTGTGTCTCTGGTATCGGCAGATACGCAAAGCCACAGGATCGATATCGGTATCGGCACAGATGGATGGAGCTGAAGGATTCGGTTTTGTGACACAGGGAGAACAAACTCCACAGTCTGACTTCCGGACAGGGACCCTCCTGTGGTGAGGTGAGAGGTGCCAACCACTGCCACCCCCTTGCCCCTCCTGCCCCTGTCACCTGCTCCTGCCCCTCCTGCCCCTGTCACCTGCTCCTGCCCCTCCTGCCCCTCCTGCCCCTGTCACCTGCTCCTGCCCCTCCTGCCCCTCCTGCCCCTGTCACCTGCTCCTGCCCCTCCTGCCCCTGTCACCTGCTCCTGCCCCTCCTGCCCCTGTCACCTGCTCCTGCCCCTCCTGCCCCTCCTGCCCCTGTCACCTGCTCCTGCCCCTCCTGCCCCTGTCACCTGCTCCTGCCCCTCACACATAAAAGTATCTGTGCACGAGCCGAGCACCTGCTGCACTGAGACAGAGACACTGAGACACAGTTTGTGTCAAACACTGAAGATGCAACAGGAAAAGAAACGTTCAGTGTAAAGAAAGAAACATCTGTTCATCTGCTCACAGTCCAATAATCTGCAGCACCACAATATCTGAACCTCAAGTGCTTAAATGAACAGTTCTGATGCAGAAACAGCTAAAACACAGAGGGAACTACATAGACCATGATCCTTTGCTCCGTTTCAGTGCAGAAAACAGAGGGAACTACATAGACCATGATCCTTTGCTCCGTTTCAGTGCAGAAAACAGAGGGAACTACATAGACCATGATCCTTTGCTCCGTTTCAGTGCAGAAAACAGAGGGAACTACATAGACCATGATCCTTTGCTCCGTTTCAGTGTAGAAAACAGAGGGAACTACATAGACCATGATCCTTTGCTCCGTTTCAGTGTAGAAAACAGAGGGAACTACATAGACCATGATCCTTTGCTCCGTTTCAGTGTAGAAAACAGAGGGAACTACATAGACCATGATCCTTTGCTCCGTTTCAGTGCAGAAAACAGAGGGAACTACATAGACCATGATCCTTTGCTCCGTTTCAGTGCAGAAAACAGAGGGAACTACATAGACCATGATCCTTTGCTCTGTTTCAGTGCAGAAAACAGAGGGAACTACATAGACCATGATCCTTTGCTCTGTTTCAGTGCAGAAACATGAAGAAATAACTGTTCTAACACTTTTACATCTTCATTCTGTGGATTAAGTCTGTGAAGCATTTTTAGAGGAAAAAGTGGCAGATTCACAGTTTTCTATTGTCATAAATCTGGTTTGGTGAAATGTTTATGGTGTGAATCTGGTCCAGTAGATTTGGATTTGGTTCCGTCTCTAATGACAGTAAATGTTTCACCAAACGCCTGAAGCGTTTCACAGTCTGTTCCTCTGGAGAACATCAGGACATCCTGAGTTTTCCCACCATATCGGGATAAATATCGGACGTGAGGTTCAGATCGAGACAGTATCGTATCATATCGTATCGAACACTTGGATATCGGTACAGACCTGATAAACACGTGAATGAAACAAACCAAACATCAGAGCAGAGGATTATGGGACATGGAGTCTCAGGATAAGCGACATTAGAACAGTGCGACACACTGGGCGCTCCTGTGTGTGGAGCACAGGTGCATTGTGGGAGTTGCAGTCAGAGGCTAATGGGCCGTTTGTTTGTGGACAAAGAACTCGTCTGAATGTGAAAAGAACCAAAGTAAAGTTAGAACTGGAGCCAAACGACTGCAGAAGGACAAGAGCACGAGAGTACACGAGAGTACACGAGAGTACACGAGAGTACACGAGAGTACACGAGAGTACACAAGGGCACACGAAAGCACACGAGAGCACACGAGAGTACACGAGAGTACACGAGAGTACACGAGAGTACACGAGAGTACACGAGAGTACACGAGAGTACACGAGAGTACACAAGGGCACACGAGAGCACACGAGAGCACACGAGTACACGAGAGTACACGAGAGTACACGAGAGTACACGAGTACACGAGAGCACACGAGAGCACACGAGAGTACACGAGAGTACACGAGAGTACACGAGAGTACACGAGAGTACAAGAGAGTACACGAGAGTACACGAGAGTACACGAGAGTACACGAGAGTACACGAGTACACGAGAGTACACGAGAGTACACGAGTACACGAGAGCACACGAGAGCACACGAGAGTACACGAGAGTACACGAGAGTACACGAGAGTACAAGAGAGCACACGAGAGTACACGAGAGTACACGAGAGTACACGAGAGTACACGAGAGTACACGAGTACACGAGAGTACACGAGAGTACACGAGAGTACACGAGAGTACAAGAGAGTACACGAGAGTACACGAGAGTACACGAGTACACGAGAGTACACGAGTACACGAGAGTACACGAGAGTACACGAGTGTACACGAGAGTACACGAGAGTACACGAGAGTACAAGAGAGTACACGAGAGTACAAGAGAGTACACGAGTACACGAGAGTACACGAGAGTACACGAGAGTACACGAGAGTACACGAGTACACGAGAGTACACGAGAGTACACGAGAGTACAAGAGAGTACAAGAGAGTACAAGAGAGCACACGAGAGCACACGAGAGTACACGAGAGCACACGAGAGCACACGAGAGTACACGAGAGCACACGAGAGTACACGAGAGTACAAGCGAGCACACGAGAGTACACGAGGGTACACGAGAGTACAAGAGAGCACACGAGAGTACACAAGGGTACACGAGAGTACACGAGAGTACACGAGAGTACACGAGAGCACACGAGAGTACACGAGAGCACACGAGAGTACAAGAGAGCACACGAGAGCACACGAGAGCACACGAGAGCACACGAGAGCACACGAGAGCACACGAGAGCGCACGAGAGCGCACGAGAGCACACGAGTACACGAGAGCACACGAGAGCACACCAGAGTACGAGAGTACACGAGAGTACACAAGAGCACACAAGAGTACAAAAGCACACGAGAGTACGAGAGCACACGAGAGTACGAGAGCACACGAGAGCGCACGAGAGCACACGAGAGCACACGAGAGCACGAGAGTACACGAGAGTACACGAGAGCACACGAGAGCACACGAGAGCACAAGAGAGTACACGAGTACACGAGAGCACACGAGAGCACACGAGAGTACACGAGAGTACACGAGAGTACACGAGAGTACACGAGAGTACAAGAGAGCACACAAGAGTACACGAGAGCACACGAGAGTACACGAGAGCACAAGAGAGTACACGAGTACACGAGAGCACACGAGAGCACACGAGAGCACACGAGAGTACACGAGAGTACACGAGTACACGAGAGCACACGAGAGCACACGAGAGCACACGAGAGCACACGAGAGTACACGAGAGCACACGAGAGTACACGAGAGCACACGAGAGCACACGAGAGCACACGAGAGCACACAAGTACACGAGTACACACAGGATTGCTGTAGTCCTACTGTAGTCATGCTGTAGTATTACTGTAGGCCTGCTGTAGTATTACTGTAGTCCTGCTGTAGTATTACTGTAGTCCTGCTGTAGTATTACTGTAGTCCTGCTGTAGGCCTGCTGTAGGCCTGCTGTAGTATTACTGTAGTCCTGCTGTAGTATTACTGTAGTCCTGCTGTAGGCCTGCTGTAGTCCTGCTGTAGGCCTGCTGTAGTCTGAAGCACTGATGACATCACAGAGTGGGACGGTGCTTCAGAGCCTGGTGTAAACCTGAGCCCCGCCCGCTCACGTGAGGCGTTTGGGTTTCATCACTTCAGGTTTGTGTTTTCAGACTCTTTTCTGTCAGTTTCCTCCGTGTTTCTGCAGCACACAGACAAACGCTGAGCTCGGACTCTGATGTGGGTTCAATTAAACTGAAACTTTGAAGCTTTTTTCCTGAAGGTCCAGAACCAGGACTGAACCAGGACTGAACCAGGACTGAACCAGGACTGAACCAGGACTGAACCAGGACTGAACCAGGACTGAACCAGGACTGAACCAGGACTAAACCAGGATTAATCCAGGCTCTGGGTCCCTCCTGCACTCGAGCAGAGTTTTTTTTACATTTGGACTAAAGTGTCTCGGCGACGCCCGATCCTGCGAGTATCACTGAAGAACCCGGAGCAGGAGGAGCTCTGAAAAGTGCCGCTTTAATAAAACGGTGATGCTCGTCTGAAGCACAGAACGTTCAGACCTGATGTGCTGCTGCTCTGGACTCTGGGACTGAACACACGGGACATGAGCAGATAAAGCTGCAGTAAAGTCAGATAAACTCCACTCTTTTAGGTCAGGGGAAGCCAAAGGCGCCGCGCAGAACACGCAAAACACGCAGAACGCGCAGAACGCGCAGAACGCGCAGAACGCGCAGAACGCGCAGAACACGCAGAACACGCAGAACGCGCAGAACACGCAGAACGCGCAGAAGGCAGGAATAACGACGAGATACAGATCAGGGCTTCATACGGGAGGAAAAACTGGAAAAGCGACACTAAACCCACAGAGCGATCGACAGGAGCTCTGACAGGGCCGACAGGTGCTCACACGTTACATAAGACACAAAGTGAAGAGTCGATTAACTTTTAACCAGAGCCGCTGCCCTCTGGACCCGGGAACAGGACGAGCCGAGTCCCCGGGGCAGGAACACGTCTGAACGCAGGAGGAGGATCTGCAGGGCCCAGGCTCAGCCACATATCCACGTTTCCTCCTCACACAGAATAAAGAGACAAACACGTGTGAGTGAAACTAACTCCAGCTGTGTTTGAGGGAACTTTAGAACTTTAGAACTTTAGAACTTTAGAACGTGGATTAACACCACAAGAGTCAGTTTGGAGCAGTCCTGACGTCCCTGTGCCACAGATTTATACAAAACCACCGACTTCTCCAAGTTTAATGCGAGAAATGTCCCAGTGTCCCTATTTTTACCAATCTGATCTAAACCAGGACTAAACTAAGACTAAACCAGGACTATATCAGGCCTAAACCAGGACTAAATAAACCAGGACTATATCAGGTCTGACCCAAGTCTAAACCAGGACTAAACTGAGACTAAACCAGGACTAAACCAGGTCTAAACCAGGTTTAAACCAGGACTATGTCAGAACTATACCAGGACTAAAACAGGTCTAAACCAAGTCTAAACCAGGACTAAACTAAGACTAAACCAGGACTAAACCAGGACTAAACCAGGTCTAAACCAGGTCTAAACCGGGACTACCCTAAAACTAAACCAGGACTATCTAATTCTTGACTAATCTGATCTCTTCGACAGTAAAGAGGAGCAAAAATAGTTTTTTGTGTTTGTGAATCAGCATAAAGTGTCAGAAGCCCCTCAGATTATGACCCGAGAATCTCACAAACTATTTTCACTATTTCTGATGAAAATATGAGTCCCGCTGGTGTGTAGCGCTACAGGAGCTTCAGTGTGCGGTGTTTTGGGGTTATTCTTGTGTGCACAGAGGAGGATGGGGCTGTGGTGAAAGTGCACAACTCTGGAGCACTTCCTCGGAGTTCCAGCGCGCACAGGCGGCAGCGCGCAGCAGCCTTAGCAACCGCCATCTGCCGCGCGCAAAACGGCCCACAACGCGACAAAAACACGAACCAAACACAACTAAAGCCGCGGAAAGTGCGCGAACAGCCCGCTCCGAGGCTCCAGCGGGTCCGGGCTGCGAGGACGAGGCGAGACGGGTGCGGAAAATAGAAGAGAAGTCCGCGGAGGATGTCGAAAGAGCGACGGAGCGAGCGGCGCGGAGGCGGTGGATGCAACAGGCGGCGGCGCGTCGATGCTGCGGAGGAGACTGCGGAAAAGTGCCTCAAACGCGGGGCAAAGTGCACGAACTGCGGCCGAAGCGAGCGCGGGGGGTCCGGGGAGGCCGTCCGCACCCGGGCCATGTCGTGTTACAGCAGTTTATTCGCGAACACGGCTCAGTTTCGGGCTAAAAATGTCTGAGCAAGGTCACACCGCCGCGTCAGGCTAGCGGCAGTTAGCATCTGCGGGCGGAAGCTCACGTTCAAAGTAAAGGCCCCGAGCTAAAGTCATCAAAATCCCCTTTGACAGCGCTAAATAATCACTTAGACTTATTTAAAAGTCCTTAAGGTGATAAAGCGGAGCCCGAACACAACCATTCATCAACTTTAATCACTTCAAGAGCGAGAATCAGCCAAACAAACACTGCCCCTGCTCCAGGTGATACAGCAGCAGCTGTTAGCCGCGAGCTAACGCCAGAAAAGTGGCCAAAAAAACACGAAGCGGAGAAACTACAACATTAAACCTCCTGCCGCACTCAGAAGCCACATTCACCCGGAACACAGCCACAAAACTGGACAAAATGTGATTATAAAGCGGAGAAAACACAGATCTGCTCCTCCGCAGGTCACAGGGATGAGCAGATTAACGCTAGCATCTGTTAGCTGCGGGGCTAACACTGAAAATACCTCAACACAAACTTTAGACTCTTTAACCTAAGCTTTTACAAAGATGTTCACACGTTTGGTTCAGTAAACAAAAGCATCAGCGTTTACAAATGTCACATAAAGTCAAGTTAAAGTTCCAAAAGTACAAGAAGTTTATAATAAAATGATCCCCAAAGGCCTTAATCTGTTTACTGACATGACACAAACACACGGGGTTAAAGCGGAGGATGTGTGCGGGTTAAAATGGGGTTAAAATGGGGTTAAAATGGGGTTAAAATGGGGTTAAAATGTGAGAAAGTTTATACGAAGTGTGTGAGGCTGTGTGGACTCTTTAAACTCTTATTATCATGTGTGAGCCTAAAAACGCACGGAGAGAGTTCCGGAGCGTTCAGGTGAGGGGCCCCGGGCACAGGGGCCAGGTGAGGGGCCCCGGGCTGCCCCACAGAGGTGCCCTCAGACTCGGGCCTCTTCTCTGCGGGGGGACCTCACTCTGGAGCAACAGGTGGATTTTATTGTGAAAGCGCCACCGGAAGCCGCGGCGCGTCTCGTCCACAGCGAGGCTCGGGCCAAAGTGCACCCGAGATACGGATGCTCCTGAGCGGCCAGGCACAGACTTTACCCCCGCTGTGGAGCCCCGTACCGCCCTGTGGCTCCGGCCCCGCTCCCCCCGCGGCCAAAACACGCGTCAAACTCACGCACAAAGCCAAGAAAAGTGCACAATCACCGCGGGAGGATGAGTTTGTGAATGAGGAAGAAGCGAGGCTGAATTCCACCGCTTGGATGCAAAGTACAAGCAGAGCAGAAAACATCCCCCGCGCTGCGTTGCATAAGTCAAACTTCCACAAAGTTGAACAAGACGCGACGACAAAAGCGATCCGAACTCCGCGAAAAGTTGCCCAAAGTGCGTGAAAAGTGCGTGAAAGCGCAGAGGACTCACCGGGGTTGACTTTGTTGGGGTTGGGCTGCTTGCGCCGAGACATCGTGGCGAAGGGGGGATGATGGGGATGGAGCGGCAGCAGCAGCGGGAGGAGGAGGGCCGTGGGCTGGGGAGAGCCCTCCGAAGCCTCGGCTCCGGTCGGATTCGAGAAGATGCTCCGGCCCAGAGATGCACCAAACCCGGACGAGGAAGAACCGCAGCGGGAGCGGAGGCTGCGGCGGAGAGGAGAGCAATCAAAATGGCGTTTCCTTCCGAAGGGATGTGCAAACTTGGACAAACTTTACTCCGACTCTCCCTCCTCCTCCTCCTGCCTCCTCCCTCCTCGCTCGCCTCCTCCTGTTGCTTCCTTCGCTTCCTTCTCTCCTCTTCTTGAAAAAACGGAGCGGCCGTGGGCTCCGTGGTGATGAGACGCGTGGACAAAGTAGATTTGCTCCAGTTTTCCGCAGTTTTGCGCTGAATTCCTGCGGCGGGCTCGGGCCTGCGCTGCGCCGTGTGTCTCTCGCACTAAACCTGATAAGCAGGGCGCATCACGTGTTGTCTCCAGTCTCCAAGGGGACGTGGCCACCAAGCATCTCTCTCCCTCCCTCACGCACCCCCCGCTCTCTCCCCGCAGCTCCTCATCCTCTGCGGGGCCCGAACCCGCTCCCGAACCCCGCACCGCCCCGAACCCGCCGCATCCGCACTTTTCACGCACTTTTATCGACTTTCCATCCACCCCCCCGCCCGTAATCGCCTCTAAACTCACGCATCCTCCCCGCAGCCCCACGCGCCCCTCCCCGCGCGTGTGCTTCATGTGCGGGACGCGCTCGGGCTGCGCGTGGGCGTTTGTGGCGTGACTTTCGTGACTTTTCCGCGGTTTTGCGGAGTTGAGTGGAACAGGTCGGTGCTGTTTAGCTTCTCTGCTCACACACTGTAAAGGCTCACGGAACTCTCGCGAGAGCTGGCGCGCAGAGCGGGGATGGCGCAGATCTCGCGGGACTTGCGCGCAGGATGCTTCTGTTTCAGAGAACTTTGGACTCGTGTTTGGAGCCGATTCACCGCGATTCGGCTCCAAGAATCCACAGAGCGAGACGTGCCTCCGCGTGATCGACTTTCCACGTGACTGTGGCGCGTGCGGGATCCTCCGTGGGGCTGAAGCGTGGATCTTATGCGGCTGAAGTGGAGTTTCTGCGGTGATGAAAACACGGCAGCTGCAGCGAGACTGACAGCCCCACGTGAACGGCCCAAAGTCCACGCTCCCCCGTGTCCCCGTGTCCCACTGTCCCCGTGTTCCGTGTCCCACTGTCCCCGTGTCCCACTGTCCCCGTGTCCCGTGTCCCCGTGTCCCACTGTCCCCGTGTCCCACTGTCCCCGTGTCCCGTGTCCCACTGTCCCCGTGTCCCACTGTCCCCGTGTCCCGTGTCCCACTGTCCCCGTGTCCCACTGTCCCCGTGTCCCGTGTCCCACTGTCCCCGTGTCCCACTGTCCCCGTGTCCCGTGTCCCACTGTCCCCGTGTCCCACTGTCCCCGTGTCCCGTGTCCCACTGTCCCCGTGTCCCCGTGTCCCACTGTCCCACTGTCCCCGTGTCCCACTGTCCCCGTGTCCCACTGTCCCCGTGTCGCGTCACGGTCCTGACGCTTCAGCTCAGTTCAGTTTAATGTCGAATGTAGAATTATTTTATTCTGTTCAAATAAACACTGATGATGATGAAGAACCTAAACTCTGCATTTATGTTCATGTTTTTGTTCTTCTCAAACAGAAAAAACACTTTAAACCCCACACATTTCACGTCAGTGCAGAAAACTCTGTCAAAATAAAAAATCTAAACACTTAAATCTGTCAGAAAGTGTCTTAAAATGGTGAAATGATCTGTTCCTGCAGCGAGACGACTTCTGTTCAGACAAACCTGAGAGTTTCAGTCCTGGAGTCGCTGAGCTCCACTGGGGGAAGGGAAAAGGAGAAACCACCACTTGATGACATCACGAGGTGGAGCAGAGCGTTTGCAGATGTAACGGACGAATAATAAAGAGCAAAATCTGCAGCTCTGAGGAACAGTAGAACAGGTTAAAGTTCCAGCTGATGTCCCACTGTTCTCTGCTGTGGTGAAATGTTCCGCAGTGCAGCTTTAACCCCGTCCTGACGCTCTGGGGTTTGCAGCGACGGTTTTAGCCTCATTTGAACGACCCTCGCTCAGATTCAGGAATCACATCAGAACGATTCACGTCACAGAAACAAAACTTTATCCACAGAAACATGAGGAAAAATATAAAAGTAACAAATTCTGAATAAGAAGCAAAAAAGACACGAGTGAAATAAAACAGATTTATATAAATGTACAAGACAAAATAAAACAGAAAAATACATCGTAAAAATAAAATCAAAAATACAAATTTTTTAAATTTAATTTAATTTAATGTAACTTCTTGTTGACTTGTCTTGAAAATAAATAAATAAATAAAAATAATAAAATGTGCACTGACGGAATAAAATAGAAAAATAAGTCAAAAATAAAAAAATAAAAAAATACATAAATATAAAAAAATAAAAAAATTAAATCTCATTGACTTGTCTTGAAAATAAAAAATAAAATATAGCTGCAAGCGGCAATGATCGGCCCTCGTGTACGCCTATGCCGCGCCCGTAAACGCCGCACCCGTAAACGCTGCGCCCGTAAACGCTGCGCCCACACTGACCCTAATAACCATAAACCCCACCCACACTTTTCATCTGCTTTACAGTGTGTTATATTCAGGACGATATCATGTATTAGTGATTAAAATTTCCCAGGTCTCCACATCTTCTCTAGATGATGTAGGTGATTTTCAGCTCTTCTCTAGATGATGTAGGTGATTTTCAGCTCTTCTCTAGATGATGTAGGTGATTTTCAGCTCTTCTCTAGATGATGTAGGTGATTTTCAGCTCTTCTCTAGATGATGTAGGTGATTTTCAGCTCTTCTCTAGATGATGTAGGTGATTTTCAGCTCTTCTCTAGATGATGTAGGTGATTTTCAGCTCTTCTCTAGATGATGTAGGTGATTTTCAGCTCTTCTCTAGATGATGTAGGTGATTTTCAGCTCTTCTCTAGATGATGTAGGTGATTTTCAGCTCTTCTCTAGATGATGTAGGTGATTTTCAGCTCTTCTCTAGATGATGTAGGTGATTTTCAGCTCTTCTCTAGATGATGTAGGTGATTTTCAGCTCTTCTCTAGATGATGTAGGTGATTTTCAGCTCTTCTCTAGATGATGTAGGTGATTTTCAGCTCTTCTCTAGATGATGTAGGTGATTTTCAGCTCTTCTCTAGATGATGTAGGTGATTTTCAGCTCTTCTCTAGATGATGTAGGTGATTTTCAGCTCTTCTCTAGATGATGTAGGTGATTTTCAGCTCTTCTCTAGATGATGTAGGTGATTTTCAGCACTTCTGTAGATGATGTAGGTGATTTTCAGCACTTCTCTAGATGATGTAGGTGATTTTCAGCACTTCTCTAGATGATGTAGGTGATTTTCAGCACTTCTCTAGATGATGTAGGTGATTTTCAGCACTTCTCTAGATGATGTAGGTGATTTTCAGCTCTTCTCTAGATGATGTAGGTGATTTTCAGCACTTCTCTAGATGATGTAGGTGATTTTCAGCACTTCTCTAGATGATGTAGGTGATTTTCAGCTCTTCTCTAGATGATGTAGGTGATTTTCAGCTCTTCTCTAGATGATGTAGGTGATTTTCAGCTCTTATCTAGATGATGTAGGTGATTTTCAGCACTTCTCTAGATGATGTAGGTGATTTTCAGCACTTCTCTAGATGATGTAGGTGATTTTCAGCTCTTCTCTAGATTATGTAGGTGATTTTCAGCACTTCTGTAGATGATGTAGGTGATTTCCAGCTCTTCTCTAGATGATGTAGGTGATTTTCAGCACTTCTCTAGATGATGTAGGTGATTTTCAGCTCTTCTCTAGATGATGTAGGTGATTTTCAGCTCTTCTCTAGATGATGTAGGTGATTTTCAGCTCTTCTCTAGATGATGTAGGTGATTTTCAGCACTTCTCTAGATGATGTAGGTGATTTTCAGCACTTCTCTAGATGATGTAGGTGATTTTCAGCTCTTCTCTAGATTATGTAGGTGATTTTCAGCACTTCTGTAGATGATGTAGGTGATTTCCAGCACTTCTGTAGATGATGTAGGTGATTTTCAGCTCTTCTCTAGATGATGTAGGTGATTTTCAGCTCTTCTCTAGATGATGTAGGTGATTTTCAGCTCTTCTCTAGATGATGTAGGTGATTTTCAGCACTTCTCTAGATGATGTAGGTGATTTTCAGCTCTTCTCTAGATGATGTAGGTGATTTTCAGCTCTTCTCTAGATGATGTAGGTGATTTTCAGCTCTTCTCTAGATGATGTAGGTGATTTTCAGCACTTCTCTAGATGATGTAGGTGATTTTCAGCTCTTCTCTAGATTATGTAGGTGATTTTCAGCTCTTCTCTAGATGATGTAGGTGATTTTCAGCTCTTCTCTAGATGATGTAGGTGATTTTCAGCACTTCTGTAGATGATGTAGGTGATTTTCAGCTCTTCTCTAGATGATGTAGGTGATTTTCAGCTCTTCTCTAGATGATGTAGGTGATTTTCAGCTCTTCTCTAGATGATGTAGGTGATTTTCAGCTCTTCTCTAGATGATGTAGGTGATTTTCAGCTCTTTAGATGATGTAGGTGATTTTCAGCACTTCTCTAGATGATGTAGGTGATTTTCAGCACTTCTCTAGATGATGTAGGTGATTTTCAGCTCTTCTCTAGATGATGTAGGTGATTTTCAGCTCTTTTCTAGATGATGTAGGTGATTTTCAGCTCTTCTCTAGATGATGTAGGTGATTTTCAGCACTTCTCTAGATGATGTAGGTGATTTTCAGCACTTCTCTAGATGATGTAGGTGATTTTCAGCACTTCTCTAGATGATGTAGGTGATTTTCAGCTCTTCTCTAGATGATGTAGGTGATTTTCAGCTCTTCTCTAGATGATGTAGGTGATTTTCAGCTCTTCTCTAGATGATTTAGGTGATTTTCAGCTCTTCTCTAGATGATGTAGGTGATTTTCAGCTCTTATCTAGATGATGTAGGTGATTTTCAGCACTTCTCTAGATGATGTACGGTGATTTTCAGCACTTCTCTAGATGATGTAGGTGATTTTCAGCTCTTCTCTAGATGATGTAGGTGATTTTCAGGACTTCCGTAGATGATGTAGGTGATTTTCAGCTCTTGTCTAGATGATGTAGGTGATTTTCAGCACTTCCCTAGATGATGTACGGTGATTTTCAGCACTTCTCTAGATGATGTAGGTGATTTTCAGCACTTCTCTAGATGATGTAGGTGATTTTCAGCACTTCTCTAGATGATGTAGGTGATTTTCAGCTCTTCTGTAGATGATGTAGGTGATTTTCAGCACTTCTGTAGATGATGTAGGTGATTTTCAGCACTTCTCTAGATGATGTAGGTGATTTTCAGCTCTTCTCTAGATGATGTAGGTGATTTTCAGCTCTTCTCTAGATGATGTAGGTGATTTTCAGCTCTTCTCTAGATGATGTAGGTGATTTTCAGCTCTTCTCTAGATGATGTAGGTGATTTTCAGCTCTTCTCTAGATGATGTAGGTGATTTTCAGCTCTTCTCTAGATGATGTAGGTGATTTTCAGCTCTTCTCTAGATGATGTAGGTGATTTTCAGCACTTCTCTAGATGATGTAGGTGATTTTCAGCTCTTCTCTAGATGATGTAGGTGATTTTCAGCTCTTCTCTAGATGATGTAGGTGATTTTCAGCTCTTCTCTAGATGATGTAGGTGATTTTCAGCTCTTCTCTAGATGATGTAGGTGATTTTCTGCACCTCTCTAGATGATGTAGGTGATTTTCAGCACTTCTCTAGATGATGTAGGTGATTTTCAGCTCTTCTCTAGATGATGTAGGTGATTTTCAGCTCTTATCTAGATGATGTAGGTGATTTTCAGCTCTTCTCTAGATGATGTAGGTGATTTTCAGCTCTTCTCTAGATGATGTAGGTGATTTTCAGCTCTTCTCTAGATGATGTAGGTGATTTTCAGCTCTTCTCTAGATGATGTAGGTGATTTTCTGCACTCCTCTAGATGATGTAGGTGATTTTCAGCTCTTCTCTAGATGATGTAGGTGATTTTCCAGCTCTTCTCTAGATGATGTAGGTGATTTTCAGCACTTCTCTAGATGATGTAGGTGATTTTCAGCACTTCTGTAGATGATGTAGGTGATTTCCAGCTCTTCTCTAGATGATGTAGGTGATTTTCAGCTCTTATCTAGATGATGTAGGTGATTTTCAGCTCTTATCTAGATGATGTAGGTGATTTTCAGCTCTTCCCTAGATGATGTAGGTGATTTTCAGCTCTTCTCTAGATGATGTAGGTGATTTTCAGCTCTTCTCTAGATGATGTAGGTGATTTTCAGCTCTTCTCTAGATGATGTAGGTGATTTTCTGCACCTCTCTAGATGATGTAGGTGATTTTCAGCACTTCTCTAGATGATGTAGGTGATTTTCAGCTCTTCTCTAGATGATGTAGGTGATTTTCAGCTCTTCTCTAGATGATGTAGGTGATTTTCAGCACTTCTCTAGATGATGTAGGTGATTTTCAGCTCTTCTCTAGATGATGTAGGTGATTTTCAGCTCTTCTCTAGATTATGTAGGTGATTTTCAGCACTTCTCTAGATGATGTAGGTGATTTTCAGCTCTTCTCTAGATGATGTAGGTGATTTTCAGCTCTTCTCTAGATGATGTAGGTGATTTTCAGCACTTCTGTAGATGATGTAGGTGATTTCCAGCTCTTCTCTAGATGATGTAGGTGATTTTCAGCACTTCTCTAGATGATGTAGGTGATTTTCAGCTCTTCTCTAGATGATGTAGGTGATTTTCAGCTCTTCTCTAGATGATGTAGGTGATTTTCAGCTCTTCTCTAGATGATGTAGGTGATTTTCAGCACTTCTCTAGATGATGTAGGTGATTTTCAGCTCTTCTCTAGATGATGTAGGTGATTTTCAGCTCTTCTCTAGATGATGTAGGTGATTTTCAGCTCTTCTCTAGATGATGTAGGTGATTTTCAGCTCTTCTCTAGATGATGTAGGTGATTTTCAGCACTTCTCTAGACGATGTAGGTGATTTTCAGCTCTTCTCTAGATGATGTAGGTGATTTTCAGCTCTTTTCTAGATGATGTAGGTGATTTTCAGCACTTCTCTAGATGATGTAGGTGATTTTCAGCTCTTCTCTAGATGATGTAGGTGATTTTCAGCTCTTCTCTAGATGATGTAGGTGATTTTCAGCACTTCTCTAGATGATGTAGGTGATTTTCAGCTCTTCTCTAGATGATGTAGGTGATTTTCAGCTCTTCTCTAGATGATGTAGGTGATTTTCAGCTCTTCTCTAGATGATGTAGGTGATTTTCAGCTCTTCTCTAGATGATGTAGGTGATTTTCAGCACTTCTCTAGATGATGTAGGTGATTTTCAGCACTTCTCTAGATGATGTAGGTGATTTTCAGCTCTTCTCTAGATGATGTAGGTGATTTTCAGCTCTTCTCTAGATGATGTAGGTGATTTTCAGCTCTTCTCTAGATGATGTAGGTGATTTTCAGCTCTTCTCTAGATGATGTAGGTGATTTTCAGCTCTTCTCTAGATGATGTAGGTGATTTTCAGCTCTTCTCTAGATTATGTAGGTGATTTTCAGCACTTCTCTAGATGATGTAGGTGATTTTCAGCTCTTCTCTAGATGATGTAGGTGATTTTCAGCACTTCTCTAGATGATGTAGGTGATTTTCAGCACTTCTCTAGATGATGTAGGTGATTTTCAGCTCTTCTCTAGATGATGTAGGTGATTTTCAGCACTTCTCTAGATGATGTAGGTGATTTTCAGCACTTCTCTAGATTATGTAGGTGATTTTCAGCACTTCTCTAGATGATGTAGGTGATTTTCAGCACTTCTCTAGATGATGTAGGTGATTTTCAGCACTTCTCTAGATGATGTAGGTGATTTTCAGCTCTTCTCTAGATGATGTAGGTGATTTTCAGCACTTCTCTAGATGATGTAGGTGATTTTCAGCACTTCTCTAGATTATGTAGGTGATTTTCAGCACTTCTCTAGATGATGTAGGTGATTTTCAGCACTTCTCTAGATGATGTAGGTGATTTTCTCTAGATGTAGGTGATTTTCAGCTCTTCTCTAGATGATGTAGGTGATTTTCAGCTCTTCTCTAGATGATGTAGGTGATTTTCAGCTCTTCTCTAGATGATGTAGGTGATTTTCAGCTCTTATCTAGATGATGTAGGTGATTTTCCAGCTCTTCTCTAGATGATGTAGGTGATTTTCAGCTCTTCTCTAGATGATGTAGGTGATTTTCAGCTCTTCTCTAGATGATGTAGGTGATTTTCAGCACTTCTCTAGATGATGTAGGTGATTTTCAGCACTTCTCTAGATGATGTAGGTGATTTTCAGCTCTTCTCTAGATGATGTAGGTGATTTTCAGCTCTTCTCTAGATGATGTAGGTGATTTTCAGCTCTTCTCTAGATGATGTAGGTGATTTTCAGCTCTTCTCTAGATGATGTAGGTGATTTTCAGTCCTGTGGGTGAAGCGCCTTCAGAGGAGTTCGTTCAAACACAACATGAGGCAAAATGCAAACTCTGCATTTTGAAGATTTCAATCCAAGATGGCCGCCTTCTGCTTTGTCAGGGGGCGTGGCCATAATAATATTTTTTGTTTGTCTTCACGTGACGAATGCGTGTGCTGAATTTCGTGGCTCTACGACAAAGTTGAGCTGGGACGGCTCCCATAGGAGTGGGCGGAGCCTAATATTCGAGGTGGTGAATTATCTCCATTTTTTAATCCCCACACATGAAACCTGTATTGTCTTTAATGTCTCATCATTTCTGAACTTTTGGCAAAGTTTGGTGAGTTTCTAACATGTTTGCGGGGTCACGGTTTATTTCAGTCTGTAGGGGGCGCTAATGCACCACATTACATTTTTTCACATTCAGCAGCTTTAGGGCCGAGAGTTTAAGAACGGTGTTAAATTTCATGATTCTATGTGCACATTTCTTTTGGTGTCATTCGTATTCCCTAATGTATTTTTGCCTCGTTAGGGGGCGCTGACGAGCCATTTGATTTATTTATTGAAAATGGCCAAAAGTTAGAGAAGCGGAGTCTTTAACACGTGGCCAAATTTTGAGTTTTCGTCATTGTTCAGTGGGTGAAAAATGGGTGAGTGCGTTAGGAGGAAAATAAGAAGAAGAAGAATATTCTGATACGAGAACAATGTTCCGCTTTTTTTGGCCGACAAACTCTACATTTTCGTAAACCTCTGGTGCAGCTACGTCATGGCGAGGGTCCCTGGTCACTACAGGCGAGTCACGTGGCATCATTTTAGTTCCCGCCCCCTGTGAGCATCACTGTGATACTAACAGGCCCTTCACCAGCCTCTGGAGAAGGGACTCATAATAACAATGAGAATAAAATAGCAAGTCATAAAAACAAAAGAATAAAAAATATAAAATATAAAACCTCATTGATTTGTCTTGACAATAAAATTATAAATCATAATCATAATAAAAAAGTAATAAAATAAAAAATCTCAGACAAGAGGTAATTTTACAAACATGAAACTAAAAACAGGGGAGGGCATCTGACACAGGGGGAGGGCATCTGACACAGGGGAGGGCATCTGACACAGGGGAGGGCATCTGACACACAGGGGGAGGGCATCTGACACAGGGGGAGGGCATCTGACACAGGGGAGGGCATCTGACACAGGGGAGGGCATCTGACACAGAGGGAGGGCATCTGACACAGAGGGAGGGCATCTGACACAGGGGAGGGCATCTGACACACAGGGGGAGGGCATCTGACACAGGGGGAGGGCATCTGACACAGGGGAGGGCATCTGACACACGGGGAGGGCATCTGACACAGGGGAGGGCATCTGACACAGGGGAGGGCATCTGACACAGGGGAGGGCATCTGACACAGGGGAGGGCATCTGACACACGGGAGGGCATCTGACACACAGGGGGAGGGCATCTGACACAGGGGAGGGCATCTGACACACAGGGGGAGGGCATCTGACACAGGGGGAGGGCATCTGACACAGGGGAGGGCATCTGACACAGAGGGAGGGCATCTGACACACGGGAGGGCATCTGACACAGGGGAGGGCATCTGACACACGGGGAGGGCATCTGACACACGGGAGGGCATCTGACACAGGGGAGGGCATCTGACACACGGGAGGGCATCTGACACAGGGGAGGGCATCTGACACACGGGAGGGCATCTGACACAGGGGAGGGCATCTGACACAGGGGAGGGCATCTGACACACGGGAGGGCATCTGACACACGGGAGGGCATCTGACACACAGGGAGGGCATCTGACACAGGGGAGGGCATCTGACACACGGGGAGGGCATCTGACACAGGGGAGGGCATCTGACACAGGGGAGGGCATCTGACACAGGGGAGGGCATCTGACACAGGGGAGGGCATCTGACACAGGGGGAGGGCATCTGACACACGGGGAGGGCATCTGACACACGGGGAGGGCATCAGGATCAGGTGACGGCCCTGGTGCATTGTGGGGGACTCCCATGATGCACTGGGGCAGACACAGACTAAATTTAACAAAGCACCGGTTTATTTTTGCAGCGTTCTCTGGACCAAGACCAGGACCAGACCAAGACCAGGACCAGATGAGACCAGGACCAGACCAAGACCAGGACCAGATGAGACCAGGACCAGACTGAGACCAGGATCAGACCGAGACCAGGACCAGACTGAGACCAGGACCAGGATCAGACCGAGACCAGGACCAGACTGAGACCAGGATCAGACTGAGACCAGGATCAGACCGAGACCAGGACCAGACTGAGACCAGGACCAGGATCAGACCGAGACCAGGACCAGACTGAGACCAGGACCAGACTGAGACCAGGATCAGACCGGGTCCAGGACCTGTGGGACTGTGGGTTAAAGCGTCGGGTTCTGCTGAGTCTCGTCTGGACTGGACCTGGTGCTGAAATATTAGAAACAGTTTTACACAAATCAAAGAGTTTTGTGCAGAAAAGTGAAAAAGTCTCGACGACGTCACAAAGTTCTGCACAATTTAAACAAGAAACAAAATGTCGACTGCTCCACGGCCAAAACGAATATCCAAACGAGATCCTGGTTTTCCTCAGGTCTGGATCCTAAAACAGTCCCACTGACAGAGCAGAACCTGCAGAACCTGCAGAACCTGCAGAACCTGCAGAACCTGCAGAACCTGCAGAACCTGCAGAACTACGGAACCTGCAGAACCTGCAGAACCTGCAGAACCTACAGAATCTACGGAACCTGCAGAATCTGCAGAAGCTACGGAACCTACGGAACCTGCAGAACCTGCAGAACCTTTCCTGAATGTGTTTCGAACCATCTGGAGTTTGAGCAGAACAAGTGTAAGAGCACAGAGACTGAACCAGGACTGAACCAGGACTGAACCAGGACTAAACCAGGACTGAACCAGGACTGAACCAGGACTGAACCAGGACTGAACCAGGACTAAACCAGGACTGAACCAGGACTGAACCAGGACTGAACCAGGACTAAATCAGTCTGTTCTTTATTTGTATCAGTATCGGGTATTGAGTTTGTTCCTTAGTATTAAATCCAGTTTGTACTTGTCTGTAGTTTTCTGTAGTCTGTAGTTTTCTGTAGTCATCTGTAGTTTTCTGTAGTCTGTATTTTTTTGTAGTCGTCTGTAGTTTTCTGTAGTCTATAGTTTTCTGTAGTTGTAGTTTTCTGTAGTTTTCTGTAGTCGTCTGTAGTTTTCTGTAGTCGTCTGTAGTTTTCTGTAGTCGTCTGTAGTCATCTGTCGTTTTCTGTAGTTGTAGTTTTCTGTAGTTTTCTGTAGTCGTCTGTAGTTTTCTGTAGTCGTCTGTAGTTTTCTGTAGTCGTCTGTAGTCATCTGTCGTTTTCTGTAGTTGTAGTTTTCTGTAGTCGTCTGTAGTCGTCTGTAGTTTTCTGTAGTCTGTAGTTTTCTGTAGTCTATAGTTTTCTGTAGTCTATAGTTTTCTGTAGTCTGTAGTTTTCTGTAGTTGTAGTTTTCTGTAGTCTGTAGTTTTCTGTAGTACTCGGTGCAGTACCTGGTGCAGTACTCGGTGCAGTACCTGGTGCAGTACCTGGTGCAGTACTCGGTGCAGTACCTGGTGCAGTACTCGGTGCAGTACCTGGTGCAGTACTCGGTGCAGTACCTGGTGCAGTACATGGTGCAGTACCTGGTGCAGTACTCGGTGCAGTACCTGGTGCAGTACTCGGTGCAGTACCTGGTGCAGTACTCGGTGCAGTACCTGGTGCAGTACTCGGTGCAGTACCGGGTGCAGTACAAGGTGCAGTACCGGGTGCAGCACCGGTGTAGTACCTGGTGCAGTACCGGTGCAGTACCTGGTGCAGTACTGGTGCAGTACTGGTGCAGTACCGGTGCAGTACTCGGTGCAGCACCGGTGTAGTACCTGGTGCAGTACTGGTGCAGTACCTGGTGCAGCACCGGTGCAGTACCTGGTGCAGTACCAGGTTCAGTACCCGGTGCAGTACCTGGTGCAGTACTCGGTGCAGTACCTGGTGCAGTACTCGGTGCAGTACTCGGTGCAGTACCTGGTGCAGTACATGGTGCAGTACCTGGTGCAGTACTCGGTGCAGTACCTGGTGCAGTACTCGGTGCAGTACCTGGTGCAGTACTCGGTGCAGTACCTGGTGCAGTACTCGGTGCAGTACTCGGTGCAGTACCCGGTGCAGTACTCGGTGCAGTACTCGGTGTAGTACCTGGTGCAGTACTCGGTGCAGTACTCGGTGCAGTACTCAGTGCAGTACTCGGTGCAGTACCTGGTGCAGTACTCGGTGCAGTACTCGGTGCAGTACCTGGTGCAGTACTCGGTGCAGTACTCGGTGCAGTACTCGGTGCAGTACCTGGTGCAGTACTCGGTGCAGTACTCGGTGCAGTACTCGGTGCAGTACTCGGTGCAGTACCTGGTGCAGTACTCGGTGCAGTACTCGGTGCAGTACTCGGTGCAGTACCTGGTGCAGTACTCGGTGCAGTACTCGGTGCAGTACCTGGTGCAGTACTCGGTGTAGTACCTGGTGCAGTACTCGGTGCAGTACTCGGTGCAGTACTCGGTGCAGTACACGGTGCAGTACTCGGTGCAGTACACGGTGCAGTACACGGTGCAGTACCTTCTGGGGTGATGAGCTGGAGAAATGCAAAGATTCATTCATTAATTCATAAAAAAAAATCATTCATTCATTCATTCCTGGTGGTACTTTAATAGTACTTTGTCAGTACTTTAATAGTACTTTGTCAGTACTTTAGTGGTACTTTGTCAGTACTTTAATAGTACTTTGTCAGTACTTTAATAGTACTTTGTCAGTACTTTAGTGGTACTTTGTCAGTATTTTAATAGTACTTTGTCAGTACTTTAGTGGTACTTTGTCAGTACTTTAGTGGTACTTTGTCAGTACTTTAATAGTACTTTGTCAGTACTTTAGTGGTACTTTGTCAGTACTTTAGTGGTACTTTGTCAGTACTTTAGTGGTACTTTGTCAGTACTTTAGTGGTACTTTGTCAGTACTTTAATAGTACTTTGTCAGTACTTTAGTGGTACTTTGTCAGTACTTTAGTGGTACTTTGTCAGTACTTTAGTGGTACTTTGTCAGTACTTTAATAGTACTTTGTCAGTACTTTAATAGTACTTTGTCAGTACTTTAGTGGCACTTTGTCAGTACTTTAGTGGTACTTTGTCAGTACTTTATTGGTACTTTGTCAGTACTTTAATAGTACTTTGTCAGTACTTTAGTGGTACTTTGTCTGTACTTTAGTGGTACCTTGTCAGTACTTTAGTGGTACTTTGTCAGTACTTTAGTGGTACTTTGTCAGTACTTTAGTGGTACTTTGTCAGTACTTTAATAGTACTTTGTCAGTACTTTAATAGTACTTTGTCAGTACTTTAATAGTACTTTGTCAGTACTTTGTCAGTACTTTAGTGGTACTTTGTCAGTACTTTAGTGGTACTTTGTCAATAGTTTAGTGGTACTTTGTCAGTACTTTAATAGTACTTTGTCAGTACTTTAGTGGTACTTTGTCAGTACTTTAGTGGTACTTTGTCAGTACTTTAGTGGTACTTTGTCAGTACTTTAGTGGTACTTTGTCAGTACTTTAATAGTACTTTGTCAGTACTTTAATAGTACTTTGTCAGTACTTTAGTGGTACTTTGTCAGTACTTTAGTGGTACTTTGTCAGTACTTTAATAGTACTTTGTCAGTACTTTAATAGTACTTTGTCAGTACTTTAGTGGTACTTTGTCAGTACTTTAGTAGTACTTTAGCAGTACTTTAGTAGTACTTTAGCAGTACTTTAGCAGTACTTTAGCAGTACTTTAGTCGTACTTTAGCAGTACTTTAGTCGTACTTTAGCAGTACTTTAGTAGTACTTTAGCAGTACTTTAGTCGTACTTTAGCAGTACTTTAGTAGTACTTTAGCAGTACTTTAGTCGTACTTTAGCAGTACTTTAGTAGTACTTTAGCAGTACTTTAGCAGTACTTTGTCAGTACTTTAATAGTACTTTGTCAGTACTTTAATAGTACTTTGTCAGTACTTTAGTGGTACTTTGTCAGTACTTTAGTGGTACTTTGTCAGTACTTTAATAGTACTTTGTCAGTACTTTAATAGTACTTTGTCAGTACTTTAGTGGTACTTTGTCAGTACTTTAATAGTACTTTGTCAGTACTTTAATAGTACTTTGTCAGTACTTTAGTGGTACTTTGTCAGTATTTTAATAGTACTTTGTCAGTACTTTAGTGGTACTTTGTCAGTACTTTAGTGGTACTTTGTCAGTACTTTAATAGTACGTTAATAGTACTTTGTCAGTACTTTAGTGGTACTTTGTCAGTACTTTAGTGGTACTTTGTCAGTACTTTAGTGGTACTTTGTCAGTACTTTAGTGGTACTTTGTCAGTACTTTAATAGTACTTTGTCAGTACTTTAGTGGTACTTTGTCAGTACTTTAGTGGTACTTTGTCAGTACTTTAGTGGTACTTTGTCAGTACTTTAATAGTACTTTGTCAGTACTTTAATAGTACTTTGTCAGTACTTTAGTGGCACTTTGTCAGTACTTTAGTGGTACTTTGTCAGTACTTTATTGGTACTTTGTCAGTACTTTAATAGTACTTTGTCAGTACTTTAGTGGTACTTTGTCTGTACTTTAGTGGTACCTTGTCAGTACTTTAGTGGTACTTTGTCAGTACTTTAGTGGTACTTTGTCAGTACTTTAGTGGTACTTTGTCAGTACTTTAATAGTACTTTGTCAGTACTTTAATAGTACTTTGTCAGTACTTTAATAGTACTTTGTCAGTACTTTGTCAGTACTTTAGTGGTACTTTGTCAGTACTTTAGTGGTACTTTGTCAATAGTTTAGTGGTACTTTGTCAGTACTTTAATAGTACTTTGTCAGTACTTTAGTGGTACTTTGTCTGTACTTTAGTGGTACTTTGTCAGTACTTTAGTGGTACTTTGTCAGTACTTTAGTGGTACTTTGTCAGTACTTTAATAGTACTTTGTCAGTACTTTAATAGTACTTTGTCAGTACTTTAGTGGTACTTTGTCAGTACTTTTGTGGTACTTTGTCAGTACTTTAGTAGTACTTTAGTAGTACTTTAGTCGTACTTTAGCAGTACTTTAGTCGTACTTTAGCAGTACTTTAGCAGTACTTTAGCAGTACTTTAGTAGTACTTTAGCAGTACTTTAGTCGTACTTTAGCAGTACTTTAGCAGTACTTTAGCAGTACTTTAGTGGTACTTTGTCAGTACTTTAATAGTAATTTGTCAGTACTTTAGTGGTACTTTGTCAGTACTTTAATAGTACTTTGTCAGTACTTTAATAGTACTTTGTCAGTACTTTAGTGGTACTTTGTCAGTACTTTAATAGTACTTTGTCAGTACTTTAGTGGTACTTTGTCAGTACTTTAGTGGTACTTTGTCAGTACTTTAATAGTACTTTGTCAGTACTTTAGTGGTACTTTGTCAGTACTTTAATAGTAATTTGTCAGTACTTTAGTGGTACTTTGTCAGTACTTTAATAGTAATTTGTCAGTACTTTAGTGGTACTTTGTCAGTACTTTAATAGTACTTTGTCAGTACTTTAATAGTACTTTGTCAGTACTTTAGTGGTACTTTGTCAGTACTTTAGTGGTACTTTGTCAGTACTTTAATAGTACTTTGTCAGTACTTTAGTGGTACTTTGTCAGTACTTTACTGGTACTTTGTCAGTACTTTAGTGGTACTTTGTCAGTACTTTAATAGTACTTTGTCAGTACTTTAGTGGTACTTTGTCAGTACTTTAGTGGTACTTTGTCAGTACTTTAATAGTACTTTGTCAGTACTTTAGTGGTACTTTGTCAGTTACTTTACTGGTACTTTGTCAGTACTTTAGTGGTACTTTGTCAGTACTTTAATAGTACTTTGTCAGTACTTTAGTGGTACTTTGTCAGTACTTTAGTGGTACTTTGTCAGTACTTTAATAGTACTTTGTCAGTACTTTAATAGTACTTTGTCAGTACTTTAGTGGTACTTTGTCAGTACTTTAGTGGTACTTTGTCAGTACTTTAATAGTACTTTAGTGGTACTTTGTCAGTACTTTAGTGGTACTTTGTCAGTACTTTAGTGGTACTTTGTCAGTACTTTAATAGTACTTTGTCAGTACTTTAGTGGTACTTTGTCAGTACTTTAGTGGTACTTTGTCAGTACTTTAATAGTACTTTGTCAGTACTTTAGTGGTACTTTGTCAGTACTTTAATAGTACTTTAGTGGTACTTTGTCAGTACTTTAGTGGTACTTTGTCAGTACTTTAGTGGTACTTTGTCAGTACTTTAGTGGTACTTTGTCAGTACTTTAATAGTACTTTGTCAGTACTTTAGTGGTACTTTGTCAGTACTTTAGTGGTACTTTGTCAGTACTTTAGTGGTACTTTGTCAGTACTTTAATAGTACTTTGTCAGTACTTTAATAGTACTTTGTCAGTACTTTAGTGGCACTTTGTCAGTACTTTAGTGGTACTTTGTCAGTACTTTAGTGGTACTTTGTCAGTACTTTAATAGTACTTTGTCAGTACTTTAGTGGTACTTTGTCTGTACTTTAGTGGTACCTTGTCAGTACTTTAGTGGTACTTTGTCAGTACTTTAGTGGTACTTTGTCAGTACTTTAGTGGTACTTTGTCAGTACTTTAATAGTACTTTGTCAGTACTTTAATAGTACTTTGTCAGTACTTTGTCAGTACTTTAGTGGTACTTTGTCAGTACTTTAGTGGTACTTTGTCAATAGTTTAGTGGTACTTTGTCAGTACTTTAATAGTACTTTGTCAGTACTTTAGTGGTACTTTGTCTGTACTTTAGTGGTACTTTGTCAGTACTTTAGTGGTACTTTGTCAGTACTTTAGTGGTACTTTGTCAGTACTTTAATAGTACTTTGTCAGTACTTTAATAGTACTTTGTCAGTACTTTAGTGGTACTTTGTCAGTACTTTAGTGGTACTTTGTCAGTACTTTAATAGTACTTTGTCAGTACTTTAATAGTACTTTGTCAGTACTTTAGTGGTACTTTGTCAGTACTTTTGTGGTACTTTGTCAGTACTTTAATAGTACTTTGTCAGTACTTTAATAGTACTTTGTCAGTACTTTAGTGGTACTTTGTCAGTACTTTAGTGGTACTTTGTCAGTACTTTAATAGTACTTTGTCAGTACTTTAGTGGTACTTTGTCAGTACTTTAATAGTAATTTGTCAGTACTTTAGTGGTACTTTGTCTGTACTTTAGTGGTACCTTGTCAGTACTTTAGTGGTACTTTGTCAGTACTTTAGTGGTACTTTGTCAGTACTTTAGTGGTACTTTGTCAGTACTTTAATAGTACTTTGTCAGTACTTTAATAGTACTTTGTCAGTACTTTGTCAGTACTTTAGTGGTACTTTGTCAGTACTTTAGTGGTACTTTGTCAATAGTTTAGTGGTACTTTGTCAGTACTTTAATAGTACTTTGTCAGTACTTTAGTGGTACTTTGTCTGTACTTTAGTGGTACTTTGTCAGTACTTTAGTGGTACTTTGTCAGTACTTTAGTGGTACTTTGTCAGTACTTTAATAGTACTTTGTCAGTACTTTAATAGTACTTTGTCAGTACTTTAGTGGTACTTTGTCAGTACTTTAGTGGTACTTTGTCAGTACTTTAATAGTACTTTGTCAGTACTTTAATAGTACTTTGTCAGTACTTTAGTGGTACTTTGTCAGTACTTTTGTGGTACTTTGTCAGTACTTTAATAGTACTTTGTCAGTACTTTAATAGTACTTTGTCAGTACTTTAGTGGTACTTTGTCAGTACTTTAATAGTACTTTGTCAGTACTTTAGTGGTACTTTGTCAGTACTTTAGTGGTACTTTGTCAGTACTTTAATAGTACTTTGTCAGTACTTTAGTGGTACTTTGTCAGTACTTTAATAGTAATTTGTCAGTACTTTAGTGGTACTTTGTCAGTACTTTAATAGTACTTTGTCAGTACTTTAGTGGTACTTTGTCAGTACTTTAATAGTAATTTGTCAGTACTTTAGTGGTACTTTGTCAGTACTTTAATAGTAATTTGTCAGTACTTTAGTGGTACTTTGTCAGTACTTTAATAGTACTTTGTCAGTACTTTGTTAGTACTGCAGTAGTACTTCCTCAGTACTTTAGTAGTACTGCAGTAGTACTTCCTCAGTACTTTGGTAGTACTGCAGTAGTACTTCCTCAGTACTTTGGTAGTACTGCAGTAGTACTTCCCCAGTACTTTAGTAGTACTGCAGTAGTACTTCCTCAGTACTTTAGTAGTACTGCAGTAGTACTTCCTCAGTACTTCTGTAGTACTGCAGTAGTACTTCCTCAGTACTTTGGTAGTACTGCAGTACTACTTCCTCAGTACTTTGGTAGTACTGCAGTAGTACTTCCTCAGTACTTTGCTAGTACTGCAGTAGTACTTCCTCAGTACTTCTGTAGTACTTCCTCAGTACTTTGGTAGTACTGCAGTAGTACTTCCTCAGTACTTCTGTAGTACTTCCTCAGTACTTTGGTAGTACTGCAGTACTACTTCCTCAGTACTTTGGTAGTACTGCAGTAGTAGTTCCTCAGTACTTTGGTAGTACTGCAGTAGTACTTCCTCTGTACTTTGGTAGTACTGCAGTAGTACTTCCTCAGTACTTCTGTAGTACTGCAGTAGTACTTCCTCAGTACTTCTGTGGTGCTGCGGTGGTGCTTCCTCAGTGCTTCTGTAGTGCTGCAGTAGTGCTTCCTCAGCACTTCTGTGGTGCTGCGGTAGTGCTTCCTCAGTACTTCTGTGGTACTGCAGTAGTACTTCCTCAGTACTTCTGTGGTACTGCTGCAGTAGTACTTCCTCAGTACTTCTGTAGTACTGCAGTAGTACTTCCTCAGTACTTCTGTAGTACTGCAGTAGTACTTCCTCAGTACTTCTGTAGTACTGCAGTAGTACTTCCTCAGTACTTCTGTAGTACTGCAGTAGTACTTCCTCAGTACTTCTGTAGTACTGCAGTAGTACTTCCTCAGTACTTTGGTAGTACTGCAGTAGTACTTCCTCAGTACTTCTGTAGTACTTCTGTAGTACTGCAGTAGTACTGCAGTAGTACTTCCTCAGTACTTCTGTAGTACTGCAGTAGTACTTCCTCAGTACTTCTGTAGTACTGCAGTAGTACTTCCTCAGTACTTCTGTAGTACTGCAGTAGTACTTCCTCAGTACTTCGGTAGTACTGCAGTAGTACTTCCTCAGTACTTCTGTAGTACTGCAGTAGTACTTCTGTAGTATTGCAGTAGTACTTCCTCAGTACTTCTGTAGTACTGCAGTAGTACTTCCTCAGTACTTCTGTAGTACTTCTGTAGTACTGCAGTAGTACTTCCTCAGTACTTCTGTAGTACTGCAGTAGTACTTCCTCAGTACTTCTGTAGTACTGCAGTAGTACTTCCTGTAGTACTCTGGTCCTGTGGGGGAGGGGGCTCTGCGTCCTGGGGCAGAAACAACTGTTGGTCACAAATCACCCGTCTCCATGGCGACGGCCCCTCCCCCGTTTCTTCCCGCAGCACAAAGGCATTCTGGGAAATGGAGTCTGGCCACAAACACCCTGACCACAGCTTCGAGCTGAACTCAGATGTGTCAGATGCCCTCCCATCCTGCAGTGTGTCTGAGCGGATCACCCTCCCCTACCCCCCTCCTCTACCCCCTCTTCCTCCTCCTCCCCTTCCTCCCCCTCTTCCTCCTCCTCTACCCCCTCTTCCTCCTCCTTCTCCCCCTCCTCCTCCCCTTCCTCCTCCCCCTCCTCCTCACCCTCCCCTTCTCTTCCTCCCCCTCTTCTTCCTCCCCCTCTTCCTCCTCCTCCCTCTCCTACTCCTCCTCCTCCCCCCTTCCTCCTCCCCCCCCTCTTCCCCCTCCTCCTCCCCCTCTTCCTCTTCCTCCCCCTCTTCCTCCTCCTCTTCTTTCTCTCCTGTGTCTCAGTCTGAACCAGAGGAATGTTCAGATCCTGGTCAGACCGGTTTGAGATGCTGTGGCCGTTTCCATGGTGACCCCCCCTCCTTCACCTGAGACTCACCTGTGGGGGAGGGGCGCGCGCCTTAAAGCCACAGGTGAAGCCCCGCCCCCTCCCACATGCCCGGATGCTTCAGAACATTCACACACGAGTTCAGCCCCTTCGGCCTCTCCCGCTCCGTGTCTCCGTGTCCCACGCGTGGAAATCCGGTTTAATCCACGAGCCCCGCTCCTGTCCGAGACCCGAGTTTCACACATTCACAGTGGGACACACCGCGGCTGGACGTTTGGTTTAAATCAAATAAATAAATCTGAAAAGAGCGGCTCAGATTCTGCTTCCTCGTGTCAGTCATGATCCGAGGAACATCTGACGCTGCAGGTTTTTTTGCTTTACGGTAATTCGCAAACTAGGATTTCTGTATTTGGCCAAAACAAATGACAAATGCTCCTCTTTAGTGTTTACAGGGATCAGATTAGTCAAAAACTGTGATAGTCCTGATTTAGACCTGATGGAGTCCTGGTTTAGATCAAATTGGTCCAAAATAAGGACACTGGAGCATTTCTTGTATAAAACTGGGACAAATGAGTGGTTCTGGATAAATCTGAGACAGGGGGACACGGGGTCACTCCAGACTCTGGCCACAGGAGTAAAGTTTCAGGCCTTTTTCATTTGCACTTTACTGTAGAATGTGTTTGATATTTGTTGTTTCTGGACTCCTAGAGATTCAAGCGCTTTTCTCGTTGGCATTTCCTTGGTTTTCGGCTCCCTCTTGTGGCCGGAGCCTGTAGTGCACTGTTCTCACCTAAATCCACGTTTGGCTTCAGCTTCAGCGCAGTTCCGATTTCCATCACTCTGACAGACTAATATTAAAAACTTTATTCTCCAAAACACAAAGAGGATCCTTCATACTTTATTTATTTTTTGCAGGATGTGAACAAAATGATCAGAGGTGGCAGAAGTTCATGTGTTTCTCGTTGATATTAAAGAGGGGGAATTAACTGTAAAACGTCACATATTTGAAATAACGTATTAGTATCATGTTCGTGTAGGATCCATTCATAAATTCTGTCACCGGAACATTTCTGCTCATACGACTCGGTCCAGAGTCACTGCAGCTCAATAAACCGAGCAGGGAGTAAATGAGTGTGTGTTAGTTCCAGAGCAGTTTCAGTGAGCGCCCCCTGCAGGCAGATATAAAAGTGTTAGTTCCAGAGGAGTTTCAGTGAGCGCCCCCTGCAGGCAGATATAAAAGTGTTAGTTCCAGAGGAGTTTCAGTGAGCGCCCCCTGCAGGCAGATATAAAAGTGTTAGTTCCAGAGGAGTTTCAGTGAGCGCCCCCTGCAGGCAGATATAAAAGTGTTAGTTCCAGAGCAGTTTCAGTGAGCGCCCCCTGCAGGCAGATCTAAAAGTGTTAGTTCCAGAGCAGTTTCAGTGAGCGCCCCTGCAGGCAGATCTAAAAGTGTTAGTTCCAGAGCAGTTTCAGTGAGCGCCCCCTGCAGGCAGATCTAAAAGTGTTAGTTCCAGAGCAGTTTCAGTGAGCGCCCCCTGCAGGCAGGTTAAGGCCGTATCGTCCAGAGTCTGACAGAACTGAAGCTCCTGGACGAGCTGTGAAATGGATTCGATCAAGTGACAGAATTTAGTTTTCCTCTACGTTTGAACCTTGTTTTTGACACTCTAGGTCTCCCCTCCCTCTGCTCTCTGTGCTGAGCCGCTCCCCCTTCAGGGCACTACCACACACACTCAGAGAATCAGGTTTGTCCAGTTTTGTGACGTGTTTTTGTGGTGTGGGGGCGGAGCCTCGTACAGGCTCGTACTGCAGTTAAACCGTGAGGAGGGTTTGAATAGGGCCCAGGAGAGATCTCTAGATGACTCAGACATGGATAACTCTAAAACCTCTCCAGGTTTGTGATGAGGAAGTTTTATTTCAGAGTAGAACATTAAAACGGCAGATTTAGCAGAATACCCCCTCTTTAAAGTCGATTTCACCGCCTGAAGATCACTTCATGTTTCATTTCATCAGCACAAAACAGGTTCAAATATTTACAGGTGACTCTCTTGGCCGTTTCTCTTCTTTTCCTGTTTTTTTTCACCCACAAAACCTTTATTAAATATAGAGCCTCAGCCGCTGGAGCCGGGCGGGTCATGTGACCTGGAGACGGCCTCTGATTGGCCGCAGATGAGGAAGAGCGCTCCCTGGAGGCGGAGCTGGTCTGAGCTTTTCTCGTGTTTATTAATCGTCACAGTCGGGTTTGAGCGGCGGGTCGTCCTCACTGTTCACCGGAAACGTCTTCTTCCCACGTTTCTGGACGTGATCCTCGTTTCTCTTCTCCAGAGCCACGATCTAAAACACAAGAGGAAACATCTGAAACGCACGAAAAACCGTCTGAAACACAAGAGGAAACATCTGAAACGCACGAAAAACCGTCTGAAACACAAGAGGAAACATCTGAAACGCACGAAAAACCGTCTGAAACACAAGAGGAACCGTCTGAAACGCACAAAGAACCGTCTGAAACACAAGAGGAAACATCTGAAACGCACGAAAAACCGTCTGAAACACAAGAGGAAACATCTGAAACACACGAAGAACCGTCTGAAACACACGAAGAACCGTCTGAAACACACGAAGAACCGTCTGAAACACACGAAAAACCGTCTGAAACACACGAAGAACCGTCTGAAACACACGAAGAACCGTCTGAAACACACGAAGAACCGTCTGAAACACACGAAGAACCGTCTGAAACACACGAAGAACCGTCTGAAACACACGAAGGAACCGTCTGAAACACACGAAAAACCGTCTGAAACACAAGAGGCAGGTCTGAAACACACGAACCGTCTGAGCACAAGAGTCTGAAACACAGGTCTGAAACAGGGACAGGTCTGAAACACAAGGACAGGTCTGAAACACAGGAGGACATCTGAAACACACGAAGGCAGCCGTCTGAGCACAGGAGGAGCATCTGGAGCACGAAGCAGGTCTGAGCCTGGAAGGACAGGTCTGGAGCACCGAAGGGCAGGTCTGAAACACATGGAAGGGCAGGTCTGAGACACACGGAGGACAGGTCTGGAGCACACGAAGCAGGTCTGAGCAGGAGCAGTCTGAGACACGAAGGGCAGGTCTGAGCACACGAAGGACAGGTCTGGAGCACACGAAGGACAGGTCTGAAAACACGGAAGGACAGGTCTGAAAACACGAAGGCAGGTCTGACGCACGAAAAAGCAGGTCTGAGCACAAGGAGGAACCGTCTGAAGCCACGAAGACAGGTCTGAGCACAAGGAGGGAAACATCTGAGCGCACGAAAAGGCAGGTCTGAGCACAAGGAGGACAGGTCTGAAGCGCAAAGGACAGGTCTGAGCACAAAGGAGAGCATCTGGAGCGCACGAAGGCAGGTCTGGAAACACACGAAGAGGCAGGTCTGAGCACACGAAGGGCAGGTCTGGAGCACACGAAAGGCAGGTCTGGAGCACACGAAGGGCAGGTCTGAGAACACACAAGGACAGGTCTGGAGACACACGAAAGGCAGGTCTGAGAACACAGGAGGGACAGGTCTGGAGCACAGGGGACAGGTCTGAGCCTGGAGGAGCATCTGAGACACACGAAGGGCAGGTCTGAGCACACGAAGGACAGGTCTGAGCACGAAGGACAGGTCTGGAGCACGAAGGCAGGTCTGAACACCACGAGAGGACAGGTCTGGAAACACACGAAGGGCAGGTCTGGAGCACACGAAGGACCGTCTGAGCACACGGAAGGGACAGGTCTGAAAACACGGAAGGGACAGTCTGGAAAACACGAAGGACAGGTCTGAGCACACGAAGGAACTGTCTGAGCACACGAAGGGCAGGTCTGGAGCACACGGAAGGACAGGTCTGGAGCACATGGACCATCTGGCACACGAAGGGCAGGTCTGAGCACACGAAGGACAGGTCTGGAGCACACGAAGGCAGGTCTGAAACACAGGAGGACAGGTCTGGAGCACACGAGGGCAGGTCTGGAGCACGCGGACCATCTGGAGCACACGAAGGACAGGTCTGGAGCACACGAAGGACAGGTCTGAGAGCACACGAAGGGCAGGTCTGAGACACAGGAGGACAGGTCTGGAGCACACAAGGAGACAGGTCTGGAGCACTGGAGGAGAGCATCTGGAGCACACGAAGGGCAGGTCTGAAACACAGGAGGACAGGTCTGGAGCACACAAGGGACAGGTCTGAGCACTGGAGGGAGCATCTGGAAGCGCACGAAGCAGGTCTGAGCACACAGGAGGGAGACCGTCTGAGCACACGGGCAGATCTGGAGCACGGAAGGGACAGGTCTGAAGAAACACGGACAGGTCTGAGCACACGGAAGGACAGAGTCTGGAGCACGAAGGGGCAGGACCATCTAGGCACGAGCCGTCTGAAACACTGCGGAAGGACAGGGAAGGTCTGAGAGCACGCGGAGGACCGGTCTGAGGTCTGAGCAAGAATAGAGGGCTAGAAACACACTGAAGAACAGGTCTGCGAGCACACGGAAGGACCGTCTGAGACACACGCACCGAAGGGACAGGTCTGAGCACAGAGGAAGCAATCTGGACGCGAAGAGGGCAGGTCTGGCCTGGAGCACGGAGGACAGTCTGAAGAAACATCTGAAAGCATGCAGAGGAACCAGGTCTGAAGGACCACACGGAGGACAGGTCTGGAGCGCGCACAGAAAAGGCAATCTGAGCGCCACGGGAGGACCGAGTCTGTGAGACACACGCGAAGGACACAGGTCTGGAGCCTGGAAGAGCAATCTGGACAGACACAGGAAGGCAAGGTCTGGAGGCCTGCCGGAGGGACAGGTCTGAGCCGCACGGAAGGAACAAGTCTGGTGAACACCAGAGGAGCATCTGAGCGCACGAAGAGCAGGTCTGGAGACACACGCGAAGGGACAGGTCTGAGACACACGAAGGGACAGATCTGGAGCACGAAGAGTGAGGCAGGTCTGAGAACACACGAAGGGACAGGTCTGGAGCACAAAGGTCGTCACAGACACAAGGAGGCAGGTCATCTGAGAAGCAATGCACGAAGAGCAGGTCTGAGCACAGAACAGAGCATCTGAGAGCACGGACAGGTCTGAGCAGGAGACCGTCTGGAGCAAAGGAGACAGATCTGGAGCACAAGGAAGGGCAGATCTGCAGACACACGGAAGGGACAGGTCTGGAGACACACGAAGGGCAGGTCTGGAGCACACGAAGGGCAGGTCTGGAGCACACGGGAACCAGGTCTGAGCACACGGACAGGTCTGGAGCACACGAGGACAGGTCTGGAGGCAACGAAGGGACAGGTCTGGAGCACGGAAGGGACAAGTCTGGAACGAGCCATGACAGAGACACGGAGCCTGAGACAGATCTGAGAACACGAAGGACAGGTCTGGAGCACACACGGAAGGACTGTCTGAAACACACGAAGGGGCAGGTCTGGAGGCCTGAGGAGAGGACAGGTCTGGAGCAGAACACATGGACAGAACCATCTGGAGCCTGCAGAGGACCGTCTGAGACACACGAAGGGCAGGTCTGGAGCACACGCAGAAGGGCAGGCCCAGAGCCTGAACAGCACGCGAAGGACAGGAGGCTGGAGCACACGGAAGGGACAGAATGAGCTAGAGACACCTGAAGGACAAGGTCTGAACACACGAAGGACAGGTCACAGACACAGGAGGGAGCATCTGAGCGTACGAAGGCAGAGTCAGGCCTGGGAAGCATCTGGAAGCGTACGAAGGCAGGTCTGAGCACTGGGAAGAACGTCTGGGCGGCACGGAGGGACAGGTCTGCGGGCTTGCCCACGAAGGGCAGGTCTGAGCACGGAAGGAGCAATCTGGAGCGCGAAGGGCAGCCGTCTGAGAACACCCACAGAGGACAGGTCTGAGACACCACGAGTCTGGAGCACGACAGGTCTGGAGCCGTCTGGGACAGATCCTGAACCTTGCTGGAAGGGCAAGGTCTGGAGCCTGCACGAAGGACAGGTCTGAAACACACTTGAAGAGACAGGTCTGGAGAACACCACGAAGGACAGATCTGAGACACGGAGGACAGGTCTGAGAACACTGGGAGAGGAACCGGTCTGAGCCACATGGACCATCTGGAGCACACGAAGGACAGGTCTGGAGCACGAAGGACAGGCTGAGCACTGAGATGGGCCGTCTGGAGCACATGAAGGACAAGGTCTGGAGCACTGACGGGAAAGGCAGATCTGGAGACAGGAGGACAGGTCTGATGCGGAACACACGGAAGGACAGATCTGAGCCACGAAGAGCAGCATCTGAAGCGCACGAAGAGCCGACTGGAGAACACAGGAGGACAGGTCTGGAGCACAAGGACAGGTCTGGAGCCACGGAAGGACAGGTCTGAGACACGAAGGGACAGGTCTGAGACACACGAAGAGGACAGGTCTGGAGCCTGGACACGAAGGACACTGGAGGCACGACAGGACAGGTCACAGACACCATGAGAGGACAGGTCTGGAGGCACACGCGGAGGACAGGTCTGGAAAACCACGAAGGGACAGGTCTGAGACACCACAGTTGCGGAGCACGAGGGACAGGTCTGGGTGCACGGAAGGGGACAGGTCTGAGCCTGCAGAGGAGCCAAGTCTGGAGCACTGGGGAGGCACCGTCTGAGACACGGCACGAAGGACAGGTCTGAGGCACCTGAGAGGACAGGTCTGGAGCCTGCAGGAAGGACAGGTCTGGAGCACACGAAGGACAGGGCTAGGAGCCTGCGAGAGGACAAGTCTGGGCACGCCAGAGGACAGGTCTGGAGACACACGAAGGAGTCTGAACCTTACGAAGGACAGGTCTGAGAACACTGCAGGAAGGACCAAATCTGGAGCTGAGACACACGAGAGACAGATCTGGAGCCTGCACGGAAGGACAGGTCCTGCAGACACCGGAAGGACAGGTCTGGAGCACACGAAGGACAGGTCTGGAGCCTGAGACCAGCTAGGAAGCGAAGGACAGGTCTGAGACACACGGTGAAGGGGCCATCTGGAGTGCCACAAAGGACCAGATCCTGAGACAAACGGAGGACAGGTCCTGGGAACTATGAGGAAGGACAGAGTCTAGGAGCCGCACAAGGGAGAGGACAGTCTGAGAAAGGCCATCCACGGGAAGGCATTCTGAGACGGCACTGGAAGGAGACAGGCTGGAGAACACCGAAGGGACCGTCTGGAGCCTGCGAGAGGACCGCATCTGGAGCACACGAAGGAACCGTCTGAGAACACACGGAAGGACAGGTCTGAGACATGAAGGGACAGGTCTGAGCACCTGAGCCTTACAGACCGTCTGAGACACGAAGGAGACCGTCTGGAACACACGAAGAGACCGTCTGGGCACACGGGGGCCGAGTCTGGAGAACACACGGAGGCCATTCAGGACAGGTCTGAGCACTAGAAGGGCAGGTCTGAGAGCACACGAAGGGACAGATCTGGAGACACACGAAGGACAGGGGCTGAGCCTGAAGGAACCGGTCTGGAGCACACAGGAGACAGTCTGGAGAACACAGGAGCCTGGAGGGAAGGGCAGGTCTGGAGCGCACGGAAGGGACAGGTCTGCAGGAGCACACTGGAAGGGCAGGTCTGATAGACACACGAAGAGGACAGGTCTGAGCCTGCACGAAGGACTGAGTCTGGAGCACTGCAGAGGGCAGGTCTGGAGCACAAAGGAGGCATCTGGAGCGCGCGAAAGGCAGGTCTGAGAGCCTGGAAGGACAGGTCTGAGCACACGGAAACCGGTCTGGAAGGAAAACCCACGAAGGGAACCAGGTCTGGAGCACCACGAACTGGGGCAGGGAGCATCTGAGACGCGCGGAAGAAGAGAGGACAGGTCTGAACCTGGAAGAGGACGAGTCTGGAGCACAGGAAGGGACAGGTCTGAGACACACGGAAGGACAGGTCTGAACACGGAAGGACAGGTCTGAGACACACGAAGGACCGTCTGGAACACACGAAGGACAGGTCTGGAGCACACGAGGAGACAGGCTGAAACACACGAAGGACAGGTCTGGAGCACACGGAAGGACAGGTCTGAGCACACGAAGGACAGTCTGAGCCTGGAGGAGCATCTGAGTGCTGCGAAGGCCATCTGAGCCTGGGAGAGCATCTGGGCGCCACGAAGGCAGGTCTGAGACACACGAAGGACAGGTCTGGAGCACACGAAGGACTGTCTGAAACATCACGGAGGACAGGTCTGAAACACATGGACCATCTGGAACACACGAAGGACCATCTGAAACACATGAAGGACAGGTCTGAAACACACGAAGGACAGGTCTGAAACACACGAAGGAACCGTCTGAAACACACGAAGAACCGACTGAAACACACGAAGAACCGACTGAAACACACGAACCGTCTGAAACACACGAAGAACCGTCTGAAACACACGAAGAACCGTCTGAAACACACGAAGAACCGTCTGAAACACACGAAGAACCGTCTGAAACACACGAAGAACCGTCTGAAACACACAAAGAACCGACTGAAACACACGAAGAACCGTCTGAAACACACGAAGAACCGTCTGAAACACACGAAGAACCGTCTGAAACACACGAAGAACCGACTGAAACACAAGAAGAACCGTCTGAAACACAAGAGGAAACATCTGAAACGCACGAAAAACCGTCTGAAACACAAGAGGAAACATCTGAAACGCACGAAAAACCGTCTGAAACACACGAAGAACCGTCTGAAACACACGAAGAACCGTCTGAAACACACGAAGAACCGTCTGAAACACACGAAGAACCGTCTGAAACACACGAAGGAACCGTCTGAAACACACGAAGAACCGTCTGAAACACACGAAGAACCGTCTGAAACACACGAAGAACCGACTGAAACACACGAAGAACCGTCTGAAACACACGAAGAACCGTCTGAAACACACGAAGAACCGTCTGAAACACACGAAGAACCGTCTGAAACACACGAAGAACCGACTGAAACACACGAAGAACCGTCTGAAACACACGAAGAACCGTCTGAAACACACGAAGAACCGTCTGAAACACATGAGGAAACATCTGAAACACAAGAGGAAACATCTGAAACGCACGAAAAACCGTCTGAAACACACGAAGAACCGTCTGAAACACACGAAGAACCGACTGAAACACAAGAAGAACCGTCTGAAACACACGAAGAACCGTCTGAAACACACGAGGAAACATCTGAAACACAAGAGGAAACATCTGAAACGCACGAAAAAACCATCTGAAACACACGAAGAACCGTCTGAAACACACGAAGAACCGTCTGAAACACACGAAGAACCGTCTGAAACACACAAAGAACCGTCTGAAACACAAGAGGAAACATCTGAAACTCACGAAAAACCGTCTGAAACACACAAAGAATTGTCTGAAACGCACGAAGAACCGACTGAAACACTGGGCCTGAACTGGGACTATAACAATTAAAGCTCCACTGTGGGTTTTTGCATGTTTTACCTGTGCCATGAAGTGCGCCTCATCCTCCGCCTCCACCGACAGCTCCAGACCCGAGACGGCGTTAAACAGCTCAAACTCCGAGAGGGCGTCCACCACTCCCCTACGACGGAAGAACTGACACAGGCAGAACAATCAAACAGCAGAAACTGACACAGGCAGAACAATCAAACAGCAGAAACGGACACAGGCAGAACAATCAAACAGGAGGAACTGACAGGCAGAACAATCAAACAGGAGGGACCGACACAGGCAGAACAATCAGACAAGGAGGAACTGACACAGGCAGAACAATCAAACAGTAGGAACTGACACAGGCAGAACAATCGGAACCGACACAGGCAGATTCAGTCCCCCAGAGTCTAGAGTCTAGTCCAGAGTCTAGTCCCAGAGTCTAGTCCCAGAGTCTAGTCCCAGAGTCTAGTCCCAGAGTCTAGTCCCAGAGTCTAGTTCCAGAGTCTAGTTCCAGAGTCTAGTTCCAGAGTCTAGTTCCAGAGTCTAATCCCAGAGTTTAGTCCCTGAGTCTAGTCCAGAGTCTAGTCCCAGAGTCTAGTCCCTGAGTGTAGTCCCTGAGTCTAGTCCCTGAGTCTAGTCCCTGAGTCTAGTCCTGAGTCTAGATCTCGGGTCCGGTCCAGTTTCTGGGGCTTTGTTACCGTGGCGATGTTCCTACAGTCCCTGAAGAGGAACTCGAGTCCGTGGGGGTGAGTCGGCTCCACCGACTGACTCACATCGATCACCCAGACCTGAAACACGAGAGAAACGAAGGCCTGAAACTAAACTACAGCTTTAATACTGCCCCTTAGTCTCTTTTCCTCTTTACTCCCTTTACCCCTGTTACCCCCTTTAGTCTCTTTACCCCCCATTACCCCCTTTAGTCTCTTTACTCCCCGTTACCCCATTTAGTCTCTTTACCCCCGTTACCCCCTTTAGTCTCTTTACTCGCTGTTACCCCCTTTAGTCTCTTTACCCGTTACCCTTGTTACCCCCTTTAGTCTCTTTACCCCCCGTTACCCCCTTTAGTCTCTTTACTCCCCGTTACCCCCTTTAGTCTCTTTACCCCCGTTACCCCCTTTAGTCTCTTTACCCTTGTTACCCCCTTTAGTCTCTTTACCCTTGTTACCCCCTTTAGTCTCTTTACCCCTGTTACCCCCTTTAGTCTCTTTACCCCCATTACCCCCTTTAGTCTCTTTACTCCCCGTTACCCCATTTAGTCTCTTTACCCCCGTTACCCCTTTAGTCTCTTTACTCGCTGTTACCCCTTTAGTCTCTTTACCCGTTACCCTTGTTACCCCCTTTAGTCTCTTTACTCCCCGTTACCCCCTTTAGTCTCTTTACCCCTGTTACCCCCTTTAGTCTCTTGACCCTTGTTACCCCCTTTAGTCTCTTTACCCTTGTTACCCCTTTAGTCTCTTTACCCCTGTTACCCCTTTAGTCTCTTTACCCCTTTAGTCTCTTTACCCCATTACCCCATTTAGTCTTTTTACCCCATTACCCCCTTTAGTCTCTTTACCCCTATTACCCCTTTCGTCTCTTGACCCCCTTTCGTCTCTTGACCCCTGTTACCCCCTTTAGTCTCTTGACCCCTGTTACCCCCTTTAGTCTCTTGACCCCCTTTCGTCTCTTGACCCCTGTTACCCCCTTTAGTCTCTTGACCCCTGTTACCCCCTTTCGTCTCTTGACCCCCTTTCGTCTCTTGACCCCCTTTCGTCTCTTGACCCCCTTTCGTCTCTTGACCCCGTTTAGTCTCTTGACCCCGTTTAGTCTCTTGACCCCTGTTACCCCCTTTAGTCTCTTGACCCCCTTTCGTCTCTTGACCCCCTTTCGTCTCTTGACCCCGTTTAGTCTCTTGACCCCGTTTAGTCTCTTGACCCCTGTTACCCCCTTTAGTCTCTTGACCCCCTTTCGTCTCTTGCCCCCCGTACCTGCCCCTGGTGCCACAGCAGGTTGTACTCGCTCAGATCTGCGTGCACCAGGTGACACTCTTCATACATCGTCTTCATCATCTGTGAACACAGGAAACAGGATTTTCACAATAAAACAACACTCAAGACAGAGACACTTTCAGAGTAATAAACAGGGCGTCAGGTTCACACGTCAAGTCTGTGGAGGGGCGTCTGGTCACAGTCGTCAGAGTAAAAATTTGTAAAACGTTTGGTAAAATTCGGCGCACGTCACTGAGCCTCAAGAGTCGTGTCAAAAACAGAAAGAAGCGTTTGGTGCAACGTTCTGATTGTCCAGTCCCCGGCCTGAGTTCCTGGTCTGAGTCTCAGTCCTGGTTCCAGTCTCAGTCTCAGTCCCTCACGTGCAGGACTTGGTCATAGGCCGTCTTCATGTCGTCCTCGTTCAAAATGGCGTCCTTGAGTTTTGGCGCTGGGACGTGCTCGGCCCCGATGAACGACATCACCAGAATGTGTTTCTTCAGCAAAACCACGTCCGGACACGAGACGCCCGCCTTCCTCAACCTGAGACACGAGAGACAAACATGAGACACGAGACGCCCGCCTTCCTCAACCTGAGACCAGAGAGACAAACATGAGACACGAGACGCCCGCCTTCCTCAACCTGAGACCAGAGAGACAAACATGAGACACGAGACGCCCGCCTTCCTCAACCTGAGACACGAGAGACAAACATGAGACACGAGACGCCCGCCTTCCTCAACCTGAGACCAGAGACAAACATGAGACACGAGACGCCCGCCTTCCTCAACCTGAGACCAGAGAGACAAACATGAGACACGAGACGCCCGCCTTCCTCAACCTGAGACCAGAGACAAACATGAGACACGAGACGCCCGCCTTCCTCAACCTGAGACCAGAGAGACAAACATGAGACACGAGACGCCCGCCTTCCTCAACCTGAGACCAGAGAGACAAACATGAGACACGAGACGCCCGCCTTCCTCAACCTGAGACACGAGAGACAAACATGAGACACGAGACGCCCGCCTTCCTCAACCTGAGACCAGAGAGACAAACATGAGACACGAGACGCCCGCCTTCCTCAACCTGAGACACGAGAGACAAACATGAGACACGAGACGCCCGCCTTCCTCAACCTGAGACCAGAGAGACAAACATGAGACACGAGACGCCCGCCTTCCTCAACCTGAGACCAGAGACAAACATGAGACACGAGACGCCCGCCTTCCTCAACCTGAGACCAGAGACAAACATGAGACACGAGACGCCCGCCTTCCTCAACCTGAGACCAGAGACAAACATGAGACACGAGACGCCCGCCTTCCTCAACCTGAGACCAGAGACAAACATGAGACACGAGACGCCCGCCTTCCTCAACCTGAGACACGAGAGACAAACATGAGACACGAGACGCCCGCCTTCCTCAACCTGAGACCAGAGACAAACATGAGACACGAGACGCCCGCCTTCCTCAACCTGAGACCAGAGAGACAAACATGAGACACGAGACGCCCGCCTTCCTCAACCTGAGACCAGAGAGACAAACATGAGACACGAGACGCCCGCCTTCCTCAACCTGAGACCAGAGACAAACATGAGACACGAGACGCCCGCCTTCCTCAACCTGAGACCAGAGAGACAAACATGAGACACGAGACGCCCGCCTTCCTCAACCTGAGACCAGAGAGACAAACATGAGACACGAGACGCCCGCCTTCCTCAACCTGAGACCAGAGAGACAAACATGAGACACGAGACGCCCGCCTTCCTCAACCTGAGACCAGAGACAAACATGAGACACGAGACGCCCGCCTTCCTCAACCTGAGACCAGAGACAAACATGAGACACGAGACGCCCGCCTTCCTCAACCTGAGACCAGAGACAAACATGAGACACGAGACGCCCGCCTTCCTCAACCTGAGACACGAGAGACAAACATGAGACACGAGACGCCCGCCTTCCTCAACCTGAGACACGAGAGACAAACATGAGACACGAGACGCCCGCCTTCCTCAAACTGAGACCGAGAGACAAACATGAGACACGAGACGCCCGCCTTCCTCAACCTGAGACCAGAGAGACAAACATGAGACACGAGACGCCCGCCTTCCTCAACCTGAGACACGAGAGACAAACATGAGACACGAGACGCCCGCCTTCCTCAACCTGAGACACGAGAGACAAACATGAGACACGAGACGCCCGCCTTCCTCAACCTGAGACACGAGAGACAAACATGAGACACGAGACGCCCGCCTTCCTCAACCTGAGACCAGAGACAAACATGAGACACGAGACGCCCGCCTTCCTCAACCTGAGACCAGAGAGACAAACATGAGACACGAGACGCCCGCCTTCCTCAACCTGAGACACGAGAGACAAACATGAGACACGAGACGCCCGCCTTCCTCAACCTGAGACCAGAGACAAACATGAGACACGAGACGCCCGCCTTCCTCAACCTGAGACCAGAGAGACAAACATGAGACACGAGACGCCCGCCTTCCTCAACCTGAGACCAGAGACAAACATGAGACACGAGACGCCCGCCTTCCTCAACCTGAGACCAGAGAGACAAACATGAGACACGAGACGCCCGCCTTCCTCAACCTGAGACCAGAGAGACAAACATGAGACACGAGACGCCCGCCTTCCTCAACCTGAGACCAGAGACAAACATGAGACACGAGACGCCCGCCTTCCTCAACCTGAGACCAGAGAGACAAACATGAGACACGAGACGCCCGCCTTCCTCAACCTGAGACCAGAGACAAACATGAGACACGAGACGCCCGCCTTCCTCAACCTGAGACCAGAGAGACAAACATGAGACACGAGACGCCCGCCTTCCTCAACCTGAGACCAGAGAGACAAACATGAGACACGAGACGCCCGCCTTCCTCAACCTGAGACCAGAGACAAACATGAGACACGAGACGCCCGCCTTCCTCAACCTGAGACCAGAGACAAACATGAGACACGAGACGCCCGCCTTCCTCAACCTGAGACCAGAGAGACAAACATGAGACACGAGACGCCCGCCTTCCTCAACCTGAGACCAGAGAGACAAACATGAGACACGAGACGCCCGCCTTCCTCAACCTGAGACCAGAGACAAACATGAGACACGAGACGCCCGCCTTCCTCAACCTGAGACCAGAGAGACAAACATGAGACACGAGACGCCCGCCTTCCTCAACCTGAGACCAGAGACAAACATGAGACACGAGACGCCCGCCTTCCTCAACCTGAGACCAGAGAGACAAACATGAGACACGAGACGCCCGCCTTCCTCAACCTGAGACACGAGAGACAAACATGAGACACGAGACGCCCGCCTTCCTCAACCTGAGACACGAGAGACAAACATGAGACACGAGACGCCCGCCTTCCTCAACCTGAGACCAGAGAGACAAACATGAGACACGAGACGCCCGCCTTCCTCAACCTGAGACCAGAGAGACAAACATGAGACACGAGACGCCCGCCTTCCTCAACCTGAGACACGAGAGACAAACATGAGACACGAGACGCCCGCCTTCCTCAACCTGAGACACGAGAGACAAACATGAGACACGAGACGCCCGCCTTCCTCAACCTGAGACCAGAGACAAACATGAGACACGAGACGCCCGCCTTCCTCAACCTGAGACCAGAGAGACAAACATGAGACACGAGACGCCCGCCTTCCTCAACCTGAGACCAGAGAGACAAACATGAGACACGAGACGCCCGCCTTCCTCAACCTGAGACCAGAGAGACAAACATGAGACACGAGACGCCCGCCTTCCTCAACCTGAGACCAGAGAGACAAACATGAGACACGAGACGCCCGCCTTCCTCAACCTGAGACCAGAGACAAACATGAGACACGAGACGCCCGCCTTCCTCAACCTGAGACACGAGAGACAAACATGAGACACGAGACGCCCGCCTTCCTCAACCTGAGACACGAGAGACAAACATGAGACACGAGACGCCCGCCTTCCTCAACCTGAGACCAGAGACAAACATGAGACACGAGACGCCCGCCTTCCTCAACCTGAGACCAGAGAGACAAACATGAGACACGAGACGCCCGCCTTCCTCAACCTGAGACCAGAGACAAACATGAGACACGAGACGCCCGCCTTCCTCAACCTGAGACACGAGAGACAAACATGAGACACGAGACGCCCGCCTTCCTCAACCTGAGACCAGAGACAAACATGAGACACGAGACGCCCGCCTTCCTCAACCTGAGACCAGAGACAAACATGAGACACGAGACGCCCGCCTTCCTCAACCTGAGACCAGAGAGACAAACATGAGACACGAGACGCCCGCCTTCCTCAACCTGAGACCAGAGACAAACATGAGACACGAGACGCCCGCCTTCCTCAACCTGAGACCAGAGAGACAAACATGAGACACGAGACGCCCGCCTTCCTCAACCTGAGACCAGAGACAAACATGAGACACGAGACGCCCGCCTTCCTCAACCTGAGACCAGAGAGACAAACATGAGACACGAGACGCCCGCCTTCCTCAACCTGAGACCAGAGAGACAAACATGAGACACGAGACGCCCGCCTTCCTCAACCTGAGACCAGAGACAAACATGAGACACGAGACGCCCGCCTTCCTCAACCTGAGACCAGAGACAAACATGAGACACGAGACGCCCGCCTTCCTCAACCTGAGACCAGAGAGACAAACATGAGACACGAGACGCCCGCCTTCCTCAACCTGAGACCAGAGAGACAAACATGAGACACGAGACGCCCGCCTTCCTCAACCTGAGACCAGAGAGACAAACATGAGACACGAGACGCCCGCCTTCCTCAACCTGAGACCAGAGACAAACATGAGACACGAGACGCCCGCCTTCCTCAACCTGAGACCAGAGACAAACATGAGACACGAGACGCCCGCCTTCCTCAACCTGAGACCAGAGACAAACATGAGACACGAGACGCCCGCCTTCCTCAACCTGAGACCAGAGACAAACATGAGACACGAGACGCCCGCCTTCCTCAACCTGAGACCAGAGACAAACATGAGACACGAGACGCCCGCCTTCCTCAACCTGAGACCTGAGACAAACATGAGACACGAGACGCCCGCCTTCCTCAACCTGAGACCAGAGACAAACATGAGACACGAGACGCCCGCCTTCCTCAACCTGAGACCAGAGAGACAAACATGAGACACGAGACGCCCGCCTTCCTCAACCTGAGACCAGAGACAAACATGAGACACGAGACGCCCGCCTTCCTCAACCTGAGACCAGAGACAAACATGAGACACGAGACGCCCGCCTTCCTCAACCTGAGACCAGAGACAAACATGAGACACGAGACGCCCGCCTTCCTCAACCTGAGACCAGAGACAAACATGAGACACGAGACGCCCGCCTTCCTCAACCTGAGACCAGAGACAAACATGAGACACGAGACGCCCGCCTTCCTCAACCTGAGACCAGAGAGACAAACATGAGACACGAGACGCCCGCCTTCCTCAACCTGAGACCTGAGACAAACATGAGACACGAGACGCCCGCCTTCCTCAACCTGAGACCAGAGAGACAAACATGAGACACGAGACGCCCGCCTTCCTCAACCTGAGACCAGAGAGACAAACATGAGACACGAGACGCCCGCCTTCCTCAACCTGAGACCAGAGACAAACATGAGACACGAGACGCCCGCCTTCCTCAACCTGAGACCAGAGACAAACATGAGACACGAGACGCCCGCCTTCCTCAACCTGAGACCAGAGACAAACATGAGACACGAGACGCCCGCCTTCCTCAACCTGAGACCAGAGACAAACATGAGACACGAGACGCCCGCCTTCCTCAACCTGAGACACGAGAGACAAACATGAGACACGAGACGCCCGCCTTCCTCAACCTGAGACACGAGAGACAAACATGAGACACGAGACGCCCGCCTTCCTCAACCTGAGACCAGAGACAAACATGAGACACGAGACGCCCGCCTTCCTCAACCTGAGACCAGAGAGACAAACATGAGACACGAGACGCCCGCCTTCCTCAACCTGAGACCAGAGAGACAAACATGAGACACGAGACGCCCGCCTTCCTCAACCTGAGACACGAGAGACAAACATGAGACACGAGACGCCCGCCTTCCTCAACCTGAGACCAGAGAGACAAACATGAGACACGAGACGCCCGCCTTCCTCAACCTGAGACCAGAGACAAACATGAGACACGAGACGCCCGCCTTCCTCAACCTGAGACCAGAGACAAACATGAGACACGAGACGCCCGCCTTCCTCAACCTGAGACCTGAGACAAACATGAGACACGAGACGCCCGCCTTCCTCAACCTGAGACCAGAGACAAACATGAGACACGAGACGCCCGCCTTCCTCAACCTGAGACCAGAGAGACAAACATGAGACACGAGACGCCCGCCTTCCTCAACCTGAGACCAGAGACAAACATGAGACACGAGACGCCCGCCTTCCTCAACCTGAGACCAGAGACAAACATGAGACACGAGACGCCCGCCTTCCTCAACCTGAGACACGAGAGACAAACATGAGACACGAGACGCCCGCCTTCCTCAACCTGAGACCTGAGACAAACATGAGACACGAGACGCCCGCCTTCCTCAACCTGAGACCAGAGACAAACATGAGACACGAGACGCCCGCCTTCCTCAACCTGAGACCAGAGACAAACATGAGACACGAGACGCCCGCCTTCCTCAACCTGAGACCAGAGACAAACATGAGACACGAGACGCCCGCCTTCCTCAACCTGAGACCAGAGACAAACATGAGACACGAGACGCCCGCCTTCCTCAACCTGAGACCAGAGACAAACATGAGACACGAGACGCCCGCCTTCCTCAACCTGAGACACGAGAGACAAACATGAGACACGAGACGCCCGCCTTCCTCAACCTGAGACACGAGAGACAAACATGAGACACGAGACGCCCGCCTTCCTCAACCTGAGACCAGAGACAAACATGAGACACGAGACGCCCGCCTTCCTCAACCTGAGACCAGAGACAAACATGAGACACGAGACGCCCGCCTTCCTCAACCTGAGACCAGAGACAAACATGAGACACGAGACGCCCGCCTTCCTCAACCTGAGACCAGAGACAAACATGAGACACGAGACGCCCGCCTTCCTCAACCTGAGACCTGAGACAAACATGAGACACGAGACGCCCGCCTTCCTCAACCTGAGACCAGAGACAAACATGAGACACGAGACGCCCGCCTTCCTCAACCTGAGACCTGAGACAAACATGAGACACGAGACGCCCGCCTTCCTCAACCTGAGACCAGAGACAAACATGAGACACGAGACGCCCGCCTTCCTCAACCTGAGACCAGAGAGACAAACATGAGACACGAGACGCCCGCCTTCCTCAACCTGAGACCAGAGACAAACATGAGACACGAGACGCCCGCCTTCCTCAACCTGAGACCAGAGACAAACATGAGACACGAGACGCCCGCCTTCCTCAACCTGAGACCAGAGACAAACATGAGACACGAGACGCCCGCCTTCCTCAACCTGAGACCAGAGACAAACATGAGACACGAGACGCCCGCCTTCCTCAACCTGAGACCTGAGACAAACATGAGACACGAGACGCCCGCCTTCCTCAACCTGAGACCAGAGAGACAAACATGAGACACGAGACGCCCGCCTTCCTCAACCTGAGACCAGAGAGACAAACATGAGACACGAGACGCCCGCCTTCCTCAACCTGAGACCAGAGACAAACATGAGACACGAGACGCCCGCCTTCCTCAACCTGAGACCAGAGACAAACATGAGACACGAGACGCCCGCCTTCCTCAACCTGAGACCAGAGACAAACATGAGACACGAGACGCCCGCCTTCCTCAACCTGAGACACGAGAGACAAACATGAGACACGAGACGCCCGCCTTCCTCAACCTGAGACCAGAGACAAACATGAGACACGAGACGCCCGCCTTCCTCAACCTGAGACCAGAGAGACAAACATGAGACACGAGACGCCCGCCTTCCTCAACCTGAGACCAGAGACAAACATGAGACACGAGACGCCCGCCTTCCTCAACCTGAGACACGAGAGACAAACATGAGACACGAGACGCCCGCCTTCCTCAACCTGAGACCAGAGAGACAAACATGAGACACGAGACGCCCGCCTTCCTCAACCTGAGACCAGAGAGACAAACATGAGACACGAGACGCCCGCCTTCCTCAACCTGAGACCAGAGAGACAAACATGAGACACGAGACGCCCGCCTTCCTCAACCTGAGACCAGAGAGACAAACATGAGACACGAGACGCCCGCCTTCCTCAACCTGAGACCAGAGACAAACATGAGACACGAGACGCCCGCCTTCCTCAACCTGAGACCAGAGACAAACATGAGACACGAGACGCCCGCCTTCCTCAACCTGAGACCAGAGACAAACATGAGACACGAGACGCCCGCCTTCCTCAACCTGAGACCAGAGAGACAAACATGAGACACGAGACGCCCGCCTTCCTCAACCTGAGACACGAGAGACAAACATGAGACACGAGACGCCCGCCTTCCTCAACCTGAGACCAGAGAGACAAACATGAGACACGAGACGCCCGCCTTCCTCAACCTGAGACCAGAGACAAACATGAGACACGAGACGCCCGCCTTCCTCAACCTGAGACCAGAGAGACAAACATGAGACACGAGACGCCCGCCTTCCTCAACCTGAGACCAGAGACACAAAAATGAGACATGAGACGCCCGCCTTCCTCAACCTGAGACCAGAGAGACAAACATGAGACACGAGACGCCCGCCTTCCTCAACCTGAGACCAGAGACAAACATGAGACACGAGACGCCCGCCTTCCTCAACCTGAGACCAGAGAGACAAACATGAGACACGAGACGCCCGCCTTCCTCAACCTGAGACCAGAGAGACAAACATGAGACACGAGACGCCCGCCTTCCTCAACCTGAGACCAGAGACAAACATGAGACATGAGACGCCCGCCTTCCTCAACCTGAGACCAGAGACAAACATGAGACACGAGACGCCCGCCTTCCTCAACCTGAGACCAGAGAGACAAACATGAGACACGAGACGCCCGCCTTCCTCAACCTGAGACACGAGAGACAAACATGAGACACGAGACGCCCGCCTTCCTCAACCTGAGACCTGAGACAAACATGAGACACGAGACGCCCGCCTTCCTCAACCTGAGACCAGAGACAAACATGAGACACGAGACGCCCGCCTTCCTCAACCTGAGACCAGAGACAAACATGAGACACGAGACGCCCGCCTTCCTCAACCTGAGACCTGAGACAAACATGAGACACGAGACGCCCGCCTTCCTCAACCTGAGACACGAGAGACAAACATGAGACACGAGACGCCCGCCTTCCTCAACCTGAGACCTGAGACAAACATGAGACACGAGACGCCCGCCTTCCTCAACCTGAGACCAGAGAGACAAACATGAGACACGAGACGCCCGCCTTCCTCAACCTGAGACCAGAGAGACAAACATGAGACACGAGACGCCCGCCTTCCTCAACCTGAGACCAGAGACAAACATGAGACACGAGACGCCCGCCTTCCTCAACCTGAGACCAGAGAGACAAACATGAGACACGAGACGCCCGCCTTCCTCAACCTGAGACCAGAGACAAACAAAAGACAGGAGACGCCCGCCTTCCTCAACCTGAGACCAGAGAGACAAACATGAGACACGAGACGCCCGCCTTCCTCAACCTGAGACACGAGAGACAAACATGAGACACGAGACGCCCGCCTTCCTCAACCTGAGACACGAGAGACAAACATGAGACACGAGACACCCGCCTTCCTCAACCTGAGACCAGAGAGACAAACATGAGACACGAGACGCCCGCCTTCCTCAACCTGAGACCAGAGACAAACATGAGACACGAGACGCCCGCCTTCCTCAACCTGAGACCAGAGACAAACATGAGACACGAGACGCCCGCCTTCCTCAACCTGAGACACGAGAGACAAACATGAGACACGAGACGCCCGCCTTCCTCAACCTGAGACACGAGAGACAAACATGAGACACGAGACGCCCGCCTTCCTCAACCTGAGACACGAGAGACAAACATGAGACACGAGACGCCCGCCTTCCTCAACCTGAGACCAGAGACAAACATGAGACACGAGACGCCCGCCTTCCTCAACCTGAGACCAGAGAGACAAACATGAGACACGAGACGCCCGCCTTCCTCAACCTGAGACCAGAGAGACAAACATGAGACACGAGACGCCCGCCTTCCTCAACCTGAGACCAGAGAGACAAACATGAGACACGAGACGCCCGCCTTCCTCAACCTGAGACCAGAGACAAACATGAGACACGAGACGCCCGCCTTCCTCAACCTGAGACCAGAGAGACAAACATGAGACCCGAGACGCCCGCCTTCCTCAACCTGAGACCAGAGAGACAAACATGAGACACGAGACGCCCGCCTTCCTCAACCTGAGACCAGAGAGACAAACATGAGACACGAGACGCCCGCCTTCCTCAACCTGAGACACGAGAGACAAACATGAGACACGAGACGCCCGCCTTCCTCAACCTGAGACCAGAGACAAACATGAGACACGAGACGCCCGCCTTCCTCAACCTGAGACCAGAGAGACAAACATGAGACACGAGACGCCCGCCTTCCTCAACCTGAGACCAGAGACAAACATGAGACACGAGACGCCCGCCTTCCTCAACCTGAGACACGAGAGACAAACATGAGACACGAGACGCCCGCCTTCCTCAACCTGAGACCAGAGACAAACATGAGACACGAGACGCCCGCCTTCCTCAACCTGAGACCAGAGAGACAAACATGAGACACGAGACGCCCGCCTTCCTCAACCTGAGACCAGAGACAAACATGAGACACGAGACGCCCGCCTTCCTCAACCTGAGACCAGAGAGACAAACATGAGACACGAGACGCCCGCCTTCCTCAACCTGAGACCAGAGAGACAAACATGAGACACGAGACGCCCGCCTTCCTCAACCTGAGACCAGAGAGACAAACATGAGACACGAGACGCCCGCCTTCCTCAACCTGAGACACGAGAGACAAACATGAGACACGAGACGCCCGCCTTCCTCAACCTGAGACCAGAGACAAACATGAGACACGAGACGCCCGCCTTCCTCAACCTGAGACCAGAGAGACAAACATGAGACACGAGACGCCCGCCTTCCTCAACCTGAGACCAGAGACAAACATGAGACACGAGACGCCCGCCTTCCTCAACCTGAGACCAGAGACAAACATGAGACACGAGACGCCCGCCTTCCTCAACCTGAGACACGAGAGACAAACATGAGACACGAGACGCCCGCCTTCCTCAACCTGAGACCAGAGACAAACATGAGACACGAGACGCCCGCCTTCCTCAACCTGAGACACGAGAGACAAACATGAGACACGAGACGCCCGCCTTCCTCAACCTGAGACACGAGAGACAAACATGAGACACGAGACGCCCGCCTTCCTCAACCTGAGACCAGAGACAAACATGAGACACGAGACGCCCGCCTTCCTCAACCTGAGACCAGAGAGACAAACATGAGACACGAGACGCCCGCCTTCCTCAACCTGAGACCAGAGAGACAAACATGAGACACGAGACGCCCGCCTTCCTCAACCTGAGACCAGAGAGACAAACATGAGACACGAGACGCCCGCCTTCCTCAACCTGAGACCAGAGAGACAAACATGAGACACGAGACGCCCGCCTTCCTCAACCTGAGACACGAGAGACAAACATGAGACACGAGACGCCCGCCTTCCTCAACCTGAGACCAGAGAGACAAACATGAGACACGAGACGCCCGCCTTCCTCAACCTGAGACCAGAGACAAACATGAGACACGAGACGCCCGCCTTCCTCAACCTGAGACCAGAGACAAACATGAGACACGAGACGCCCGCCTTCCTCAACCTGAGACCAGAGAGACAAACATGAGACACGAGACGCCCGCCTTCCTCAACCTGAGACCAGAGACAAACATGAGACACGAGACGCCCGCCTTCCTCAACCTGAGACCAGAGACAAACATGAGACACGAGACGCCCGCCTTCCTCAACCTGAGACCAGAGAGACAAACATGAGACACGAGACGCCCGCCTTCCTCAACCTGAGACCTGAGAGACAAACATGAGACACGAGACGCCCGCCTTCCTCAACCTGAGACCAGAGAGACAAACATGAGACACGAGACGCCCGCCTTCCTCAACCTGAGACCAGAGACAAACATGAGACACGAGACGCCCGCCTTCCTCAACCTGAGACCAGAGACAAACATGAGACACGAGACGCCCGCCTTCCTCAACCTGAGACCAGAGACAAACATGAGACACGAGACGCCCGCCTTCCTCAACCTGAGACCAGAGAGACAAACATGAGACACGAGACGCCCGCCTTCCTCAACCTGAGACCAGAGACAAACATGAGACACGAGACGCCCGCCTTCCTCAACCTGAGACCAGAGACAAACATGAGACACGAGACGCCCGCCTTCCTCAACCTGAGACCAGAGAGACAAACATGAGACACGAGACGCCCGCCTTCCTCAACCTGAGACCAGAGAGACAAACATGAGACATGAGACGCCCGCCTTCCTCAACCTGAGACCAGAGACAAACATGAGACACGAGACGCCCGCCTTCCTCAACCTGAGACCAGAGACAAACATGAGACACGAGACGCCCGCCTTCCTCAACCTGAGACCAGAGACAAACATGAGACACGAGACGCCCGCCTTCCTCAACCTGAGACCAGAGACAAACATGAGACACGAGACGCCCGCCTTCCTCAACCTGAGACCAGAGAGACAAACATGAGACACGAGACGCCCGCCTTCCTCAACCTGAGACCAGAGACAAACATGAGACACGAGACGCCCGCCTTCCTCAACCTGAGACACGAGAGACAAACATGAGACACGAGACGCCCGCCTTCCTCAACCTGAGACCAGAGACAAACATGAGACACGAGACGCCCGCCTTCCTCAACCTGAGACCTGAGAGACAAACATGAGACACGAGACGCCCGCCTTCCTCAACCTGAGACACGAGAGACAAACATGAGACACGAGACGCCCGCCTTCCTCAACCTGAGACACGAGAGACAAACATGAGACACGAGACGCCCGCCTTCCTCAACCTGAGACCAGAGAGACAAACATGAGACACGAGACGCCCGCCTTCCTCAACCTGAGACCAGAGAGACAAACATGAGACACGAGACGCCCGCCTTCCTCAACCTGAGACCAGAGACAAACATGAGACACGAGACGCCCGCCTTCCTCAACCTGAGACCAGAGACAAACATGAGACACGAGACGCCCGCCTTCCTCAACCTGAGACCAGAGAGACAAACATGAGACACGAGACGCCCGCCTTCCTCAACCTGAGACCAGAGACAAACATGAGACACGAGACGCCCGCCTTCCTCAACCTGAGACCAGAGACAAACATGAGACACGAGACGCCCGCCTTCCTCAACCTGAGACCAGAGAGACAAACATGAGACACGAGACGCCCGCCTTCCTCAACCTGAGACCAGAGAGACAAACATGAGACACGAGACGCCCGCCTTCCTCAACCTGAGACCAGAGAGACAAACATGAGACACGAGACGCCCGCCTTCCTCAACCTGAGACCAGAGAGACAAACATGAGACACGAGACGCCCGCCTTCCTCAACCTGAGACCAGAGACAAACATGAGACACGAGACGCCCGCCTTCCTCAACCTGAGACCAGAGAGACAAACATGAGACACGAGACGCCCGCCTTCCTCAACCTGAGACCAGAGACAAACATGAGACACGAGACGCCCGCCTTCCTCAACCTGAGACACGAGACAAACATGAGACACGAGACGCCCGCCTTCCTCAACCTGAGACCAGAGAGACAAACATGAGACACGAGACGCCCGCCTTCCTCAACCTGAGACCAGAGACAAACATGAGACACGAGACGCCCGCCTTCCTCAACCTGAGACACGAGAGACAAACATGAGACACGAGACGCCCGCCTTCCTCAACCTGAGACCAGAGACAAACATGAGACACGAGACGCCCGCCTTCCTCAACCTGAGACACGAGAGACAAACATGAGACACGAGACGCCCGCCTTCCTCAACCTGAGACCAGAGACAAACATGAGACACGAGACGCCCGCCTTCCTCAACCTGAGACACGAGAGACAAACATGAGACACGAGACGCCCGCCTTCCTCAACCTGAGACCAGAGACAAACATGAGACACGAGACGCCCGCCTTCCTCAACCTGAGACCAGAGAGACAAACATGAGACACGAGACGCCCGCCTTCCTCAACCTGAGACCAGAGACAAACATGAGACACGAGACGCCCGCCTTCCTCAACCTGAGACCAGAGACAAACATGAGACACGAGACGCCCGCCTTCCTCAACCTGAGACACGAGAGACAAACATGAGACACGAGACGCCCGCCTTCCTCAACCTGAGACACGAGAGACAAACATGAGACACGAGACGCCCGCCTTCCTCAACCTGAGACCAGAGACAAACATGAGACACGAGACGCCCGCCTTCCTCAACCTGAGACCTGAGACAAACATGAGACACGAGACGCCCGCCTTCCTCAACCTGAGACCAGAGACAAACATGAGACACGAGACGCCCGCCTTCCTCAACCTGAGACACGAGAGACAAACATGAGACACGAGACGCCCGCCTTCCTCAACCTGAGACCAGAGAGACAAACATGAGACACGAGACGCCCGCCTTCCTCAACCTGAGACACGAGAGACAAACATGAGACACGAGACGCCCGCCTTCCTCAACCTGAGACCAGAGACAAACATGAGACACGAGACGCCCGCCTTCCTCAACCTGAGACCAGAGAGACAAACATGAGACACGAGACGCCCGCCTTCCTCAACCTGAGACCAGAGAGACAAACATGAGACACGAGACGCCCGCCTTCCTCAACCTGAGACCAGAGAGACAAACATGAGACACGAGACGCCCGCCTTCCTCAACCTGAGACCAGAGAGACAAACATGAGACACGAGACGCCCGCCTTCCTCAACCTGAGACCAGAGACAAACATGAGACACGAGACGCCCGCCTTCCTCAACCTGAGACCAGAGACAAACATGAGACACGAGACGCCCGCCTTCCTCAACCTGAGACCAGAGAGACAAACATGAGACACGAGACGCCCGCCTTCCTCAACCTGAGACCAGAGAGACAAACATGAGACACGAGACGCCCGCCTTCCTCAACCTGAGACCAGAGAGACAAACATGAGACACGAGACGCCCGCCTTCCTCAACCTGAGACCAGAGAGACAAACATGAGACACGAGACGCCCGCCTTCCTCAACCTGAGACCAGAGAGACAAACATGAGACACGAGACGCCCGCCTTCCTCAACCTGAGACCAGAGAGACAAACATGAGACACGAGACGCCCGCCTTCCTCAACCTGAGACACGAGAGACAAACATGAGACACGAGACGCCCGCCTTCCTCAACCTGAGACCAGAGAGACAAACATGAGACACGAGACGCCCGCCTTCCTCAACCTGAGACCAGAGAGACAAACATGAGACACGAGACGCCCGCCTTCCTCAACCTGAGACCAGAGACAAACATGAGACACGAGACGCCCGCCTTCCTCAACCTGAGACCAGAGAGACAAACATGAGACACGAGACGCCCGCCTTCCTCAACCTGAGACCAGAGACAAACATGAGACACGAGACGCCCGCCTTCCTCAACCTGAGACCAGAGAGACAAACATGAGACACGAGACGCCCGCCTTCCTCAACCTGAGACACGAGAGACAAACATGAGACACGAGACGCCCGCCTTCCTCAACCTGAGACCAGAGACAAACATGAGACACGAGACGCCCGCCTTCCTCAACCTGAGACCAGAGAGACAAACATGAGACACGAGACGCCCGCCTTCCTCAACCTGAGACCAGAGACAAACATGAGACACGAGACGCCCGCCTTCCTCAACCTGAGACACGAGAGACAAACATGAGACACGAGACGCCCGCCTTCCTCAACCTGAGACACGAGAGACAAACATGAGACACGAGACGCCCGCCTTCCTCAACCTGAGACCAGAGACAAACATGAGACACGAGACGCCCGCCTTCCTCAACCTGAGACCAGAGACAAACATGAGACACGAGACGCCCGCCTTCCTCAACCTGAGACCAGAGAGACAAACATGAGACACGAGACGCCCGCCTTCCTCAACCTGAGACCAGAGACAAACATGAGACACGAGACGCCCGCCTTCCTCAACCTGAGACCAGAGAGACAAACATGAGACACGAGACGCCCGCCTTCCTCAACCTGAGACCAGAGACAAACATGAGACACGAGACGCCCGCCTTCCTCAACCTGAGACCAGAGAGACAAACATGAGACACGAGACGCCCGCCTTCCTCAACCTGAGACCAGAGAGACAAACATGAGACACGAGACGCCCGCCTTCCTCAACCTGAGACCAGAGACAAACATGAGACACGAGACGCCCGCCTTCCTCAACCTGAGACCAGAGACAAACATGAGACACGAGACGCCCGCCTTCCTCAACCTGAGACCAGAGAGACAAACATGAGACACGAGACGCCCGCCTTCCTCAACCTGAGACCAGAGACAAACATGAGACACGAGACGCCCGCCTTCCTCAACCTGAGACCAGAGACAAACATGAGACACGAGACGCCCGCCTTCCTCAACCTGAGACCAGAGACAAACATGAGACACGAGACGCCCGCCTTCCTCAACCTGAGACACGAGAGACAAACATGAGACACGAGACGCCCGCCTTCCTCAACCTGAGACCAGAGACAAACATGAGACACGAGACGCCCGCCTTCCTCAACCTGAGACCAGAGACAAACATGAGACACGAGACGCCCGCCTTCCTCAACCTGAGACCAGAGACAAACATGAGACACGAGACGCCCGCCTTCCTCAACCTGAGACACGAGAGACAAACATGAGACACGAGACGCCCGCCTTCCTCAACCTGAGACCAGAGACAAACATGAGACACGAGACGCCCGCCTTCCTCAACCTGAGACCAGAGACAAACATGAGACACGAGACGCCCGCCTTCCTCAACCTGAGACCAGAGACAAACATGAGACACGAGACGCCCGCCTTCCTCAACCTGAGACACGAGAGACAAACATGAGACACGAGACGCCCGCCTTCCTCAACCTGAGACCAGAGAGACAAACATGAGACACGAGACGCCCGCCTTCCTCAACCTGAGACCAGAGACAAACATGAGACACGAGACGCCCGCCTTCCTCAACCTGAGACCAGAGAGACAAACATGAGACACGAGACGCCCGCCTTCCTCAACCTGAGACCAGAGAGACAAACATGAGACACGAGACGCCCGCCTTCCTCAACCTGGAGACCAGAGACAAACATGAGACACGAGACGCCCGCCTTCCTCAACCTGAGACCAGAGAGACAAACATGAGACACGAGACGCCCGCCTTCCTCAACCTGAGACCAGAGAGACAAACATGAGACACGAGACGCCCGCCTTCCTCAACCTGAGACCAGAGAGACAAACATGAGACACGAGACGCCCGCCTTCCTCAACCTGAGACCAGAGAGACAAACATGAGACACGAGACGCCCGCCTTCCTCAACCTGAGACCAGAGAGACAAACATGAGACACGAGACGCCCGCCTTCCTCAACCTGAGACCAGAGAGACAAACATGAGACACGAGACGCCCGCCTTCCTCAACCTGAGACCAGAGAGACAAACATGAGACACGAGACGCCCGCCTTCCTCAACCTGAGACCAGAGAGACAAACATGAGACACGAGACGCCCGCCTTCCTCAACCTGAGACCAGAGAGACAAACATGAGACACGAGACGCCCGCCTTCCTCAACCTGAGACACGAGAGACAAACATGAGACACGAGACGCCCGCCTTCCTCAACCTGAGACACGAGAGACAAACATGAGACACGAGACGCCCGCCTTCCTCAACCTGAGACACGAGAGACAAACATGAGACACGAGACGCCCGCCTTCCTCAACCTGAGACCAGAGAGACAAACATGAGACACGAGACGCCCGCCTTCCTCAACCTGAGACCAGAGAGACAAACATGAGACACGAGACGCCCGCCTTCCTCAACCTGAGACCAGAGAGACAAACATGAGACACGAGACGCCCGCCTTCCTCAACCTGAGACACGAGAGACAAACATGAGACACGAGACGCCCGCCTTCCTCAACCTGAGACCAGAGAGACAAACATGAGACACGAGACGCCCGCCTTCCTCAACCTGAGACACGAGAGACAAACATGAGACACGAGACGCCCGCCTTCCTCAACCTGAGACCAGAGACAAACATGAGACACGAGACGCCCGCCTTCCTCAACCTGAGACCAGAGACAAACATGAGACACGAGACGCCCGCCTTCCTCAACCTGAGACCAGAGAGACAAACATGAGACACGAGACGCCCGCCTTCCTCAACCTGAGACACGAGAGACAAACATGAGACACGAGACGCCCGCCTTCCTCAACCTGAGACACGAGAGACAAACATGAGACACGAGACGCCCGCCTTCCTCAACCTGAGACCAGAGAGACAAACATGAGACACGAGACGCCCGCCTTCCTCAACCTGAGACCAGAGACAAACATGAGACACGAGACGCCCGCCTTCCTCAACCTGAGACCAGAGAGACAAACATGAGACACGAGACGCCCGCCTTCCTCAACCTGAGACCAGAGAGACAAACATGAGACACGAGACGCCCGCCTTCCTCAACCTGAGACACGAGAGACAAACATGAGACACGAGACGCCCGCCTTCCTCAACCTGAGACACGAGAGACAAACATGAGACACGAGACGCCCGCCTTCCTCAACCTGAGACCAGAGAGACAAACATGAGACACGAGACGCCCGCCTTCCTCAACCTGAGACCAGAGAGACAAACATGAGACACGAGACGCCCGCCTTCCTCAACCTGAGACCAGAGAGACAAACATGAGACACGAGACGCCCGCCTTCCTCAACCTGAGACCAGAGAGACAAACATGAGACACGAGACGCCCGCCTTCCTCAACCTGAGACCAGAGACAAACATGAGACACGAGACGCCCGCCTTCCTCAACCTGAGACACGAGAGACAAACATGAGACACGAGACGCCCGCCTTCCTCAACCTGAGACCAGAGAGACAAACATGAGACACGAGACGCCCGCCTTCCTCAACCTGAGACCAGAGACAAACATGAGACACGAGACGCCCGCCTTCCTCAACCTGAGACCAGAGAGACAAACATGAGACACGAGACGCCCGCCTTCCTCAACCTGAGACCAGAGAGACAAACATGAGACACGAGACGCCCGCCTTCCTCAACCTGAGACCAGAGAGACAAACATGAGACACGAGACGCCCGCCTTCCTCAACCTGAGACCAGAGAGACAAACATGAGACACGAGACGCCCGCCTTCCTCAACCTGAGACACGAGAGACAAACATGAGACACGAGACGCCCGCCTTCCTCAACCTGAGACCAGAGACAAACATGAGACACGAGACGCCCGCCTTCCTCAACCTGAGACCAGAGAGACAAACATGAGACACGAGACGCCCGCCTTCCTCAACCTGAGACCAGAGAGACAAACATGAGACACGAGACGCCCGCCTTCCTCAACCTGAGACCAGAGACAAACATGAGACACGAGACGCCCGCCTTCCTCAACCTGAGACCAGAGAGACAAACATGAGACACGAGACGCCCGCCTTCCTCAACCTGAGACCAGAGAGACAAACATGAGACACGAGACGCCCGCCTTCCTCAACCTGAGACCAGAGACAAACATGAGACACGAGACGCCCGCCTTCCTCAACCTGAGACCAGAGAGACAAACATGAGACACGAGACGCCCGCCTTCCTCAACCTGAGACCAGAGACAAACATGAGACACGAGACGCCCGCCTTCCTCAACCTGAGACACGAGAGACAAACATGAGACACGAGACGCCCGCCTTCCTCAACCTGAGACACGAGAGACAAACATGAGACACGAGACGCCCGCCTTCCTCAACCTGAGACCAGAGAGACAAACATGAGACACGAGACGCCCGCCTTCCTCAACCTGAGACCAGAGAGACAAACATGAGACACGAGACGCCCGCCTTCCTCAACCTGAGACCAGAGAGACAAACATGAGACACGAGACGCCCGCCTTCCTCAACCTGAGACCAGAGACAAACATGAGACACGCAGACGCCCGCCTTCCTCAACCTGAGACCAGAGACAAACATGAGACACGAGACGCCCGCCTTCCTCAACCTGAGACCAGAGAGACAAACATGAGACACGAGACGCCCGCCTTCCTCAACCTGAGACCAGAGAGACAAACATGAGACACGAGACGCCCGCCTTCCTCAACCTGAGACCAGAGACAAACATGAGACACGAGACGCCCGCCTTCCTCAACCTGAGACCAGAGACAAACATGAGACACGAGACGCCCGCCTTCCTCAACCTGAGACCAGAGACAAACATGAGACACGAGACGCCCGCCTTCCTCAACCTGAGACCAGAGACAAACATGAGACACGAGACGCCCGCCTTCCTCAACCTGAGACACGAGAGACAAACATGAGACACGAGACGCCCGCCTTCCTCAACCTGAGACCAGAGAGACAAACATGAGACACGAGACGCCCGCCTTCCTCAACCTGAGACCAGAGACAAACAAACATGAGACACGAGACGCCCGCCTTCCTCAACCTGAGACACGAGAGAGACAAACATGAGACACGAGACGCCCGCCTTCCTCAACCTGAGACCAGAGACAAACATGAGACACGAGACGCCCGCCTTCCTCAACCTGAGACCAGAGACAAACATGAGACACGAGACGCCCGCCTTCCTCAACCTGAGACCAGAGAGACAAACATGAGACACGAGACGCCCGCCTTCCTCAACCTGGAGACCAGAGAGACAAACATGAGACACGAGACGCCCGCCTTCCTCAACCTGAGACACGAGAGACAAACATGAGACACGAGACGCCCGCCTTCCTCAACCTGAGACACGAGAGACAAACATGAGACACGAGACGCCCGCCTTCCTCAACCTGAGACCAGAGAGACAAACATGAGACACGAGACGCCCGCCTTCCTCAACCTGAGACACGAGAGACAAACATGAGACACGAGACGCCCGCCTTCCTCAACCTGAGACCAGAGACAAACATGAGACACGAGACGCCCGCCTTCCTCAACCTGAGACCAGAGAGACAAACATGAGACACGAGACGCCCGCCTTCCTCAACCTGAGACCAGAGACAAACATGAGACACGAGACGCCCGCCTTCCTCAACCTGAGACACGAGAGACAAACATGAGACACGAGACGCCCGCCTTCCTCAACCTGAGACCAGAGAGACAAACATGAGACACGAGACGCCCGCCTTCCTCAACCTGAGACCAGAGAGACAAACATGAGACACGAGACGCCCGCCTTCCTCAACCTGAGACACGAGAGACAAACATGAGACACGAGACGCCCGCCTTCCTCAACCTGAGACACGAGAGACAAACATGAGACACGAGACGCCCGCCTTCCTCAACCTGGAGACCAGAGACAAACATGAGACACGAGACGCCCGCCTTCCTCAACCTGAGACCAGAGAGACAAACATGAGACACGAGACGCCCGCCTTCCTCAACCTGAGACCAGAGAGACAAACATGAGACACGAGACGCCCGCCTTCCTCAACCTGAGACCAGAGACAAACATGAGACACGAGACGCCCGCCTTCCTCAACCTGAGACCAGAGACAAACATGAGACACGAGACGCCCGCCTTCCTCAACCTGAGACACGAGAGACAAACATGAGACACGAGACGCCCGCCTTCCTCAACCTGAGACCAGAGAGACAAACATGAGACACGAGACGCCCGCCTTCCTCAACCTGAGACACGAGAGACAAACATGAGACACGAGACGCCCGCCTTCCTCAACCTGAGACCAGAGAGACAAACATGAGACACGAGACGCCCGCCTTCCTCAACCTGGAGACACGAGAGACAAACATGAGACACGAGACGCCCGCCTTCCTCAACCTGAGACCAGAGACAAACATGAGACACGAGACGCCCGCCTTCCTCAACCTGAGACCAGAGACAAACATGAGACACGAGACGCCCGCCTTCCTCAACCTGAGACCAGAGAGACAAACATGAGACACGAGACGCCCGCCTTCCTCAACCTGAGACCAGAGACAAACATGAGACACGAGACGCCCGCCTTCCTCAACCTGAGACACGAGAGACAAACATGAGACACGAGACGCCCGCCTTCCTCAACCTGGAGACCAGAGAGACAAACATGAGACACGAGACGCCCGCCTTCCTCAACCTGAGACCAGAGAGACAAACATGAGACACGAGACGCCCGCCTTCCTCAACCTGAGACCAGAGAGACAAACATGAGACACGAGACGCCCGCCTTCCTCAACCTGAGACACGAGAGACAAACATGAGACACGAGACGCCCGCCTTCCTCAACCTGAGACCAGAGACAAACATGAGACACGAGACGCCCGCCTTCCTC
>CM060674.1:33241407-33251407 GCA_030686955.1 Odontamblyopus rebecca
TCTCCTCCTCTCCTCTGATTGGCCCTCGTCTCTCTCTCCTCTCCTCTGATTGGCCTCGTCTCTCTCCTCTCTCCTCTGATTGGCCCCTCGTCTCTCCTCCTCTCCTCTGATTGGCCCTCGTCTCTCCTCCTCTCCTCTGATTGGCCCTCGTCTCTCTCCTCCTCTCCTCTGATTGGCCCTCGTCTCTCCTCCTCTCCTCTGATTGGCCCTCGTCTCTCCTCCTCTCCTCTGATTGGCCCTCGTCTCTCCTCCTCTCTCCTCTGATTGGCCCTCGTCTCTCTCGCCTGCTCTCCTCTGATTGGCCCTGGTCTCTCCTCCTCTCCTCTGATTGGCCCTCTCGTCTGCTCGCCTCTACTCCTCTGATTAGCCCTCGTCTCTCCTCCTCTCCTCCTGATTGGCCCTCGTCTCTCCTCCTCTCCTCCTGATTGGCCCTGCGTCTCTCCTCCTCTCTGCCTACTGATTGGCCCTCGTCTCTCCTCCTCTCTCCTCCTGATTTGCCCTCGTCTCTCCTCCTCTCCTCTGATTGGCCCTCGTCTCTCCTCCTCTCCTCTGATTGGGTCTCGTCTCCTCCTCCTCTCCTCACAGTTGGCCCTCGTCTCTCTCCTCTCCTGGTGTACTGGCCCTCGTCTCTCCTCCACTCCTCTGATTGGCCTCGTCTCTCCTCTCTCTCCTCCTGATTGGCCCTCGTCTCTCTCCTCTCCTCCTGGTCTGGCCCTCGTCTCTCTCTTCTCCTCTGATTGGCCTCGTCTCTCTCTCACTCTCCTGATTGGCCCTCGTCTCTCCTCTTCTCCACTGATTGGCCCTCATCTCTCTCCTCTCTCTCCTCACAGATTGGCCCTCGTCTCTCCTCCCTCTCCCTCAGTTGGCCCCTCGTCCTCTCCTCTTCTCCTCTGATTGGCCCTCGTCTCTCTCCTCTCCTCCTCTGATTAGCCCTCATCTCTCCTCCTCTCCCTCACAGTTGGCCCTCCTCTCTCTCCTCTCTCTTCTGATTGGCCCTCGTCTCTCTCCCTCTTCTCCGTCTGATTGGCCCTCATCGTCTCTCCTCCTCTCCTCTGATTGGCCCTCGTCTCTCCTCCTCTCTCCTGAATTGTGACTCGTCTCTCACTCCTCTCCTCTGGTTAGCCCTCATCTCCCCCCACTCTGTCTCCCCCCCAATTAGCCCTCGTCTCTCCTCCTCTCCTCCCAGTTAGCCCCTCGTCTCTCTCCTCCACTCTCCTGATTGGCCCCTCGTCTCTCTCTTCTCCTCCTGATTGGCCCTGAAGTCTCTCCTCCTCTCTTCTCTGATTGGCCCTCGTCTCTCCTCCCTCTCCTCCTGATTGGCCCCTCGTCTCTCCACCTCTCTCCTCCTGATTGGCCTCGTCTCTCCTCCTCTCCTCTGAGTTGGCCGTCGTCTCTCTCCCCTCTCCTCCTGATTGGCCCCCTCGTCTCTGCTTCTCCTCCTGGAGATTGGCCCTCGTCTCTCCTCCTCTCCACTCCTGATTGGCCCCCGTCTCTCTCTCCTCTCCTCTGATTGGCCCTCGTCTCTCCTCCTTCTCCTCTGATTGGCCCTCGTCTCTCCTCCTCTCCCTCTGAAGTTGGCCCTCGTCTCTCCTCCCTCTCCTCCTGATTGGCCCTACGTCTCCTCCTCTTCTCCTCTGATTGGCCTCGTCTCTCCCTCACTCTCTCTTCCTGATTGGCCCTCGTCTCTCCCTCTCCTCTCCTCTGATTGGCCCCTGTCCCCTCTCCTCTCCTCTGATTGGCCCCTGTCCCCTCTCCTCTCCTCTGATTGGCCCCTCGTCTCTCCTCCTCTCCTCCTGATTGGCCCTGCGTCTCTCTCTCTCCTCTCCTCTGATTGGCCCTCGTCTCTCCTCCTCTCCCTCCTGATTGGCCTAGAAACCTACTCTCTCCTCCTCTCCTACAGTTAGCCTCACGTCTCTCCTCTTATCTTTGCCTGATTGGCTGAGCCTCGTCTCTCCCTCCTCTCCCCTCTGATTAGCCACTCACGTCTCTCTCCTCTCCTCTGAGATTGGCCCTCGTCTCTCTCCTCCACTCCTCCTGATTGGCCCTCGTCTCTCCTCGCACACTCCTCTGATTGGCCCTCGTCTCTCCCTCTCTCTTCCTGATTGGCCCTCGTCTCTCCTCCTCTCCTCCTGATTGGCCTACGTCTCTCCTCCCTCTCCTCTGGTTGGACCTCGTCTCTCCTCCTCTCCTCCTGATTGGCGTCGTCTCTCTCCTCTCCTCTAGATTGGCCCTCGTCTCCTCTCCTCCCTCTCCTCTGATTGGCCCTGCGTCTCTCTCTCCTCTCCTCTGATTGGCCCCCGTCTCTCCTCTTCTCCTCCTGGTTAGCCCCTCGTCTCTCCTCCTCTCCTCTGATTGGCCCTCGTCTCTCCTCCCTCTTCTTCCCTCTGATTGGCCTCGTCTCTCCTCCTCTCTCTCCTGATTGGCCCTCGTCTCTCCTCCTCTCCTTCTGGTTGGCTCGTCTCTCGTCACCTCCTCTCACTCCTGATTGGCCCTTGTCTCTCTCCTCCACTCCCTCCCCTGTTGGCCCTTCCGTCTCTCACTCCTCTCCTCCTGAAGTTGGCCCTACGTCTCTGCCTCACTCTCCTCCTGATTGGCCCTCGTCCTCTCCTCTCTCTCCTCTGATTGGCCCTCGTCTCTCCTCCTCTCCTCCTGATTGGCCCTCGTCTCTCTCTCTTCTCACTCTGATTGGCCTGATCGTCTCTCCTCCCTCTCCCTCTGATTGGCCCTCGTCTCTCCTCACTCTCCTCTGATTGGCCCTCGTCTCTCCTCCCTCTCCTCTGGATTGGCTGCTGTATGACCTTGATTCTCTCATCTGCAGATGGATTAAGCGTTAACGTGGCGTTAGCAACAGGTGAGCGCACCTGTGTTAGCCTCAGCGTTAGCGTCTAGCCTGGAGTCCAGCGATTTCTGTGATGAACAGAATCAGGCCATGGCTCAGAACACCACGAGAACTAAACCAGGACTAAACCAGGTTCCCAGACCCCCCACACCAGGACTAAACCAGGACTAAGCCAGGACTAAACCAGGATCAGACCCCCACACCAGGACTAAAACAGGACTAAACCAGGATCAGACCCCAGACCAGAGACTAAACCAGGACTGGAGCTTTGCAGATGTTCTCTGCGTGCCCTCGTCTCTGGAGCTCTTCAGATCGTTGGCCCTCATCTCTCTCCTCCTCTCTCTCTGATTGGCCCTCTGTCTCCTCTCCTCTCCTCCTGATTGGCCCTGCGTCTCTCTCCTCTTCTCCTCTGATTGGCCTCATCATCTCCCCTCCTCCTCCTCTGATTGGCCCTCGTCCTCTCCTCTTCTCCTCTGATTGGCCCTCGTCTCTCCTCCTCTCCTCCTGATTGGCCTGTCTTGTCCTCTCCTCCTCCTCCTCTGATTGGCCCTCGTCTCTCCTCCTCTCCTCTGAAGTTGGCCCTCGTCTCTCCTCTTCTCCTCCTGATTGGCCCTCGTCTCTCCTCCTCTCTTTAAAATTGGCCTCGTCTCTCTCCTCTGATTGGCCCTCGTCTGTCCTCCTCTCTCTGATTAGCTCGTCTCTCTCTATCTCTGATTGGCCCCTCGTCTCTCCTCACTCTCCCTTCTGATTGGCCCACTAAGTCTCTCCTCCTCTCCTCACAGTTGGCCCTCATGCTGTCTCTCCTCCTCTCCTCCTGATTGGCCTCTCGTCTCTCCTCCTCTCCTCTGATTGGCCTCTGTCCTCTCTCTTCTCCTCTGATTAGCCCCTCGTCTCTCCCTCCCCTCTCTTCCCTGATTGGCCCCTCGTCTCTCCTCCCACTCTCCTCCTGATTGGCCCTCGTCTTGTCATCACTCTCCTCCCTGATTGGCCCTCCTCTCTCCCTCCTCTCTTCTGATTAGCCCTCGTCTCTCCTCCTCTCCTCCCCTGATTGGCCCTCGTCTCTCCTCCTCCTCCTCCCAGTTGGCCCCTAGTCTCTCTCTCACTCTCACTCCTGATTGGCCCTCGTCTCTCTCTCACTCTCCTCTGATTGGCCTCGTCTCTCTTATATGATTGACCTCATCTCTCTCCTCCTCTCCTCTGATTGGCCCTCGTCTCTCTCCTCTCCTCCTGATTGGCCCCGTCTCTCTCTCCTCTCCTCCCCTGATTGGCCCTCGTCTCTCCTCCCTCTTCTCCTCCTGATTGGCCCTCGTCTCTCTCCTCCTCTCCTCTACAGATTGGCCCTACGTCTCTGCTCTCCCTCTCCTCTGAGTTGGCCCCTCGTCTCTCCTCCTCTCCTACAATTGGCCCTCGTCTCTCCTCCTCTCCTCCTGATTGGCCCTCGTCTCTCTCCCTCCTCTCCTCTGATTGGCCCTCGTCTCTCCTCTTCTCCTCTGATTGGCCCCTCGTCTCTCTCTGCTTCTCTCCTCTGATTGGCCCTCGTCTCTCCTCCTCTCCACTGATTGGCCCTCATCGTCTCTCCTCCTCTCCTCTGATTGGCCCTCGTCTCTCCTCCTCTCACTCCTGATTGGCCCCCGTCTCTCTCTCTGCCTCTGATTATTTTTCCTCTCTCTCCTCCTCTCCCTCTGATTGGCCCTCAAGTCTCTCCTCCTCCTCTCCTCCTGATTGGCCCTCGTCTCTCCTCTCCTCTCCCTCTGATTGGCCCTCGTCTCCTCCTCTCCTCCCCTGATTGGCCATGTCTCTCTCCACCTCTCCTCTGATTGGCCCTTGTCTCTCCCTCCTCTCCTCCTGATTGGCCCTCGTCTCTCTCTTCTCCTCTGGTCCAGCCCTCGTCTCTCCTCCTCTCTTCTGATTGGCCTATGATCTCTCCTCTCCTCTGATTGGCCCTCGTCTGTCCTCTCTCCTCTGATTGGCTGCCTCCTCTCTCCTCCTCTCCTCTGATTGCTTTCGTCTCTCCTCCTCTCCTCTGATTGGCCTACGTCCTCATCTCCTACTCTGATTGGCCCTCGTCTCTCCTCCTCTCCTCTGATTGGCCCTCGTCTCTCCTCCTCTCCTCTGATTGGCCCCTCGTCTCTCACTCCTCTCCTCCTGATTGGCCCTCGTCTCTCCTCCTCTCACTCTGATTGGCCCTCGTCTCTCCTCCTCTCCTCTGATTGGCCCTCGTCTCTCCTATCTCTCCTCTGATTGGCCCCTCGTCTCTCCTCCCCTCTCCTCTGATTGGCCCCTAGTCTCTCCTCCTCTCCTCTGATTGGCTGCTGTATGACCTGATTCTCTCATCTGCAGATGGATTAGCCGTTAGCATTAAGCGTTAGCAACAGGTGATGAGCGCACCTGTGTTAGCCTCAGCGTTAAGCGTTAGCCTGAGTCAGCGATTTCACCTGTGATACAGAACAGAATCAGGCCATGGCCAGAACACACGAGAACTAAACCAAGGACTAAACCAGGACCCAGACCCCACACCAGGACTAAACCAGAAGGACTAAACCAAGGACTAAACCAGGATCAGACCCCACACACCAGGACTAAACCAGGACTAAACCAGGATCCAGACCCCCAGACCAGGACTAAACCAGGACCTGGAGCTTTGCAGATGTTCCTCAAAACATGTGAATGAAACAAACACGAGACTCCAGTGTGCGTGTATAGTGTGTGTGTGTGTATAGTGTATGAGTGTGTGTGTGTGTGTGTGTGTGTGTGTATAGTGTGTATAGTGTGATATTATTGTGTATAGTGTGTGTATAGTGTGTGTGTGTGTATATTGTGTGTGTGTATAGTGTGTGTGTATATAGTGTGTGTGTGTATTATTGTATAGTGTGTGTGTGTGTATAGTGTGTGTGTGTATAGTGTGTGTTAGTGTATGAGTGTGTGTGTGCGTATATATATGGTGTGTGTGTGTGTGTATAGTGTGTGTAGTGTAGTATAGTGTATGAGTGTGTGTATAGTGTGTGTAGTGTGTATAGTGTGTTATTATTGTATAGTGTGTGTGTGTGTGTGTGTGTGTGTATAGTGCGTGTGTTATTGTATAGTGTGTGTGTGTGTGCTTGTATAGTGTGTGTGTGTATAGTATGGTGTGTGTGTGTATATAGTGTGTGTGTGTGTGTGTGTATAGTGTGTGTGTGTGTGGTATGGTGTGTATAGTGTGTGTGTGTGTATAGTGTGTGTGTGTATAGAGGGAGTGTGTATGAATTATGTGTGTGTGTGTGTATGTGTATAGTGTGTGTGTGTATAGTGTGTGTGTGTGTGTGTATAGTGTGTGTATGAGTTTGTGTGTGTGTATAGTGTGTGTGTGTGTGTATAGTGGTGTATATTGTGTATGAAGTGTGTGTGTATAGTGTGTGTGTGTGTATAGTGTTATTGTATGAGTGTGCAATTGTGTGTGTATGGTGTGTGTGTGTGTATAGTGTGTGTGTTTTGTGTTTGTTGTGTGTGTCTGGTTTGTGTGTGTGTGTGTATAGTGTGTGTGTGTATAGTGTGTGTGTGTATAGTGTGTATAGTGTGCGTGCGTGTGCTTATAGTGTGTGTGTGTATTAGTGTGTGTGTGTGTATAGTGTGTGTGTGTATAAGGCGTGTGTGTGTGTGTATAGTGTGTGTGTGTATAGTGTGTGTGTGTGTGTAATGGTGTGTGTGTGTGTTATGAATTAGTGTTATTGTGTGTACAGTGTGTGTGTGTGTGTAGATGTGTGTGTGTGTATAGTGTGTGTGTGTGTATAGTGTGTGTGTGTGTGCATAAGTGATGTGTGTGTGTACAGTGTGTGTGTGTGTAGTGTGTGTGTGTGTGTATGGTGTGTGTGTGTGTATAGTACGCTGTGTGTGTGTATTAGTGTGTGTGTGTGTATAGTGTGTGTGTGTGTACAGTGTGTGTGTATGTAGTGTATAGGTGTGTGTATGGTGTGTGTGTGTGTATGTAGTGTGTGTGTGTGTGTATAGTGTGTGTAGATAGTGTGTGTGTGCAATGTGTATAGTGTGTGTGTATAGTGTGTGTGTGTGTATAGTGTGTGTGTGTGTACAATGTGTGTGAGTGTGTGTGTATGTGTGTGTGTGTATGGTGTAGTGTGTATGTGTGTGTGTGTGTGTATAGTGTGTGTGTGTATAGTGTGTGTGTGTGTATAGAGTGTGTATTATTAGTATAGAGTGTGTGTGTGTATAGTGTGTGTGTGTGTATTTGTAAAGTGTGTGTGTGTGTATAGTGTGTGTGTGTGTGTGTGTATAGTGTGTGTGTGCGTGTAGTTTGTGTGTGTGTAGTTTGTGTGTATAGTGTGTGTGTGTGTGTATGGTGTGTGTCTGTGGTTTGTGTGTGTATAGTGTGTGTGTGTAGTTTGTGTGTGTATAGTGTGTGTAGTCTGTGTGCGTGTAGTTTGTGTGTGTAGTCTGTGTGTGTGTGTGTAGTTTGTGTGTGTATAGTGTGTGTGTGTGTGTGTGTAGTGCGTGTGTGTGTATGGTGTGTGTGTATAGTGTGTGTGTGTGTATAGTGTGTGTGTGTACAGTGTGTGTGTGTGTAGTGTGTGTGTGTATAGTGTGTGTGTGTAGTGTGTGTGTACAGTGTGTGTAGTGTGTGTGGTGCATTTGGGGCCAGGGTAAATCTGGGGCACCTCAGTCTGAGTAATCACCACGTTAGAAATGTGTTTGTACAGAAACATGGAAAATGCAAACGCCTTGCCGATTTACAGGAGACACAAGCACTTTAGACCGGGTTGGGCAGGTTTAGACTGGGTTTGGGCCGGGTTTAGACCGAGTTTAGACAGAGGATTTTAGACCGGGTTTGAACCAGGTTTCCAGAGGTGAACCGGGTTTTGGAGTTTAGACCAGGTTTGAGCAGGGTTTAGACGGGTTTAGACCGGGTTTGAGCTAGTTTAGACCAGGCCGGGTTTTAGACCGGGTTTAGACCAGGGTTTAGACCCGGGTTTAGAGCCGACCGGTTTTAGACCAGGGATTTAGACGGGGTTTAGACCGGAGTTTAGACCGGGTTTAGACCAGGGTTTTAGACCGGGTTTAGACGGAGTTTGAACCGGGTTTAGACCGGGTTTAGACCAGGAGTTTAGACCGAGGTTTAGACCGGGTTTGAACCAGGAGTTTAGAACCGGGTTTAGACCCGAGGTTTGAGACCCGGGTTTAGACCGGAGTTTAGACCAGGTTTAGACCGGGTTTAGACCAGGAGTTTAGACCAGGTTTAGACCCGGGTTTAGACCGGAGTTTAGACCAGGAGTTTAGACCGACCGGGTTTTAGACCGGGTTTAGACCGGGTTTTAGACCAGGTTTTAGACCGGGATTAGACCAGGGTTTAGACCGGGTTTAGACCGGGGTTTGACCCGGGTTTAGACCGGGTTTGGAGCCGGTTTAGACCGGGTTTAGACCGGGTTTAGACCAGGGTTTAGACCGGGTTTAGACCAGGGTATAGACCGGGTTTAGACCGGGTTTAGACCGGGTTTAGACCGGGTTTAGACCGGGTTTAGACCAGGGTTTAGACCGGGTTTAGACCAGGGTTTAGACCAGGGTTTAGACCGGGTTTAGACCGGGTATAGACCGGGTTTAGACCGGGTTTAGACCGGGTTTAGTTCCATTAATTCCTTATTTTTAAAATCATTGATCGCTGCATTTATTTTGCACCTTTCATGACCCGAGAGCTGCACAAGTCATTATTTACATGTCTTCAATCCAGTAACCGCACACACACACTATACACACACACTCTATACCTGTCTCTGCACACTATCTGCACACCTCACACACTATACACACACACTGCCACTGCACTGTCACACACACTGTGTGCTGCACACGCACGCTGTGTGCACTGCACTCTGCCTGCACGCATGTGCTGCACGCACATATGTGCTGCTGTACGCGCGCTGTCTTGCTTATCACTCATGCGTCACACACATATGCACACACGCTGGCACATGTATACGCATCGCGCTGTCTGCACTCATCAACACTGTGCTGCCGCACTGTGCACGTATCTTGTAATCTGCCGTCATAACTGTCATATCTACCGCCGCGCTATCGTCTTGTAGCACACACACTGTGCGTCGCGCTGATCAGCACACTGTGCCGCTGTCAGCGACGCTGCCCGCGATATCTTGTATCACCTTGTGTCTGCCGCGCATCACGCACGGCGGCGTCTGCTGGCGCACACTATTACACGCGTACGCGGTGCTGCCGCGCCGGCTGGCGCGCCTAATGCGCGGCAATGTGCCAATCTGTGCGCGGCAGTCTTGTAACAGCGTATTTATGGCGCTCTCTTGCGCATATATTGACTCGTAATAACAACGCGTCGATAACGCGCTGGCGCGTGTGCCTTCATCTTGCGGCGCGCGGCGTGCCAGCTCGCTCGTGCGCCAGCACTATCGCGCGCGGCAGCGTGCTGTCCGCGGCGCTCGTCTTGTGCGCGCTGTCTACCGGCGGCGCTAATGTCGCGCGCACTGTGCTGATCGCAGCGCTCGTCGCGCGCTGCTGGCATCGAACAAGCGCGCTCGTCTTGCGGCGCGTATCGCGCGCGCTAATGCAGCTATCATTGCGGCTTGCCAGCGCGCTGTGCGCGCCTGCGCGCACGCGCCATGTCTTGCGCGCTGTCGCACGCGTAATGTGTAACGCGTCTGCCGCATCTGCGCGCTGCTGTCTTGCCTTGCGCATACGTCACGCACGCGTTGTCTGCTGCACTGCGCTGTCTGCCTGCACTGTCGCGCATCTGCGCGCGTCTGCCAGTCTGCGCCGCAGCGCTGATGCCGCTGCCTTCAATCACCGCGCGCTGCTGCTGCGCGCGCTGTTGCTGCACGCGCTCAATCAGCGCGTCGCCAGCTGATGGCGGCAATCTTGCGCGCGTTGTCACGCGCGCTGTCGTCACGCGCGCATAATGCGCGCACCGCGCTGTCACTTGCTGCTGTCTGCGCACTGCGTCTGCCTGCGCGCTGCCCTCACTCTTGCCTGCCTTGCGCTGTCTGCCGCGCTGTAATGCGCTGCCGCCTCGTCTTGCGCGCACGTTACGCATCGCCGCGCACGCCTGCTGCTCACTGTCTGCCCGCATGCCGCTGTCTGCACGCCCACCGCTACCACGCGTGCGCACGCTCGTACTTGCGCACTCGTACGCGCTGTCTGCGCGCAATGCGC
>CM060674.1:33253907-33403907 GCA_030686955.1 Odontamblyopus rebecca
GGTGTTCGGTGTTCGGTGTTCCTGGTGTTTGGTGTTCGGTGTTCCTGGTGTTCGTGTTCCTGGTGTTTGGTGTTTGGTGTTCCTGGTGTTTGGTGTACCTGGTGATTGGTGTTCCTGGTGTCCGGTGTTCGGTGTTACTGGTGTTCGGTGTTCCTGGTGTTCGGTGTTCCTGGTGTTCGGTGTTCCTGGTGTTTGGTGTTCCTGGTGTTCGGTGTTCCTGGTGTTCGGTGTTCCTGGTGTTTGGTGTTCGGTGTTCCTGGTGTTCGGTGTTCCTGGTGTTCGGTGTTCCTGGTGTTTGGTGTTCGGTGTTCCTGGTGTTCGGTGTTCCTGGTGTTCGGTGTTCCTGGTGTTTGGTGTTCCTGGTGTTCGGTGTTCCTGGTGTTCGGTGTTCCTGGTGTTCGGTGTTCCTGGTGTTTGGTGTTCGGTGTTCCTGGTGTTTGGTGTTCCTGGTGTTCGGTGTTCCTGGTGTTCGGTGTTCCTGGTGTTTGGTGTTCGGTGTTCCTGGTGTTCGGTGTTCCTGGTGTTCGGTGTTCCTGGTGTTTGGTGTTCGGTGTTCCTGGTGTTCGGTGTTCCTGGTGTTCGGTGTTCCTGGTGTTTGGTGTTCCTGGTGTTCGGTGTTCCTGGTGTTTGGTGTTCCTGGTGTTTGGTGTTTGGTGTTCCTGGTGTTTGGTGTTCCTGGTGTTTGGTGTTCCTGGTGTTCGGTGTTCCTGGTGTTTGGTGTTCCTGGTGTTCGGTGTTCCTGGTGTTCGGTGTTCCTGGTGTTTGGTGTTCCTGGTGTTTGGTGTTCGGTGTTCCCGGTGTTCGGTGTTCGGTGTTCCTGGTGTTCGGTGTTCCTGGTGTTTGGTGTTCCTGGTGTTTGGTGTTCGGTGTTCCTGGTGTTCGGTGTTCCTGGTGTTTGGTGTTCGGTGTTCCTGGTGTTTGGTGTTCCTGGTGTTCGGGGTTCCTGGTGTTTGGTGTTCGGTGTTCCTGGTGTTTGGTGTTCGGTGTTCCTGGTGTTTGGTGTTCGGTGTTCCTGGTGTTTGGTGTTCGGTGTTCCTGGTGTTCGGTGTTCCTGGTGTTTGGTGTTCGGTGTTCCTGGTGTTTGGTGTTTGGTGTTCCTGGTGTTTGGTGTTCCTGGTGTTTGGTGTTCCTGGTGTTCGGTGTTCGGTGTTCCTGGTGTTCGGTGTTCCTGGTGTTTGGTGTTTGGTGTTCCTGGTGTTTGGTGTTCCTGGTGTTTGGTGTTCCTGGTGTTCGGTGTTCGGTGTTCCTGGTGTTCGGTGTTTGGTGTTCCTGGTGTTTGGTGTTCCTGGTGTTCGGTGTTCCTGGTGTTTGGTGTTCGGTGTTCCTGGTGTTCGGTGTTCCTGGTGTTTGGTGTTCGGTGTTCCTGGTGTTTGGTGTTCCTGGTGTTTGGTGTTCGGTGTTCCTGGTGTTCGGTGTTCCTGGTGTTCGGTGTTCCTGGTGTTTGGTGTTCCTGGTGTTCGGTGTTTGGTGTTCCTGGTGTTTGGTGTTCCTGGTGTTTGGTGTTCCTGGTGTTCGGTGTTCCTGGTGTTTGGTGTTCCTGGTGTTCGGTGTTCCTGGTGTTTGGTGTTCCTGGTGTTCGGTGTTTGGTGTTCCTGGTGTTTGGTGTTCCTGGTGTTCGGTGTTCCTGGTGTTCGGTGTTCCTGGTGTTCGGTGTTCCTGGTGTTCGGTGTTCCTGGTGTTTGGTGTTCCTGGTGTTTGGTGTTTGGTGTTCCTGGTGTTTGGTGTTCCTGGTGTTTGGTGTTCGGTGTTCCTGGTGTTTGGTGTTCCTGGTGTTCGGTGTTCCTGGTGTTTGGTGTTCCTGGTGTTCGGTGTTTGGTGTTCCTGGTGTTTGGTGTTCCTGGTGTTTGGTGTTCCTGGTGTTCGGTGTTCCTGGTGTTCGGTGTTCCTGGTGTTCGGTGTTCCTGGTGTTTGGTGTTCCTGGTGCTCGGTGTTTGGTGTTCCTGGTGTTTGGTGTTCCTGGTGTTCGGTGTTCCTGGTGTTCGGTGTTCCTGGTGTTTGGTGTTCCTGGTGTTTGGTGTTCCTGGTGTTTGGTGTTCCTGGTGTTCGGTGTTCGGTGTTCCTGGTGTTTGGTGTTCCTGGTGTTCGGTGTTACTGGTGTTTGGTGTTCGTGGTGTTTGGTGTTCGTTGTTTTTGGTGTTCGGTGTTCCGGTGTTCCGTGTTTTCCGTATGCTCCGTGTGCTTCTCGGGAGGAAGTGCTGAGTGATGCTGGGGCAGGTGCGCCCTCAGCTGCCGCCAGCACATTTATCTAAACATGAGAGAATCAGGTCACTACACACCGACACCGGCCAATCAGGAGCCAGCGGCCATTCAAACGGACCAATCACAGAGCGGCCGACAACAGAAGGGACCAATCACAGCCAAGGGACAGAAGACAGAGTGTGTGTCGCCCAAAACGCTGCGTCTGAGAATATGGCCCCGTTTCCCACTGAACCAACAACCTCCAACAAACGAGGAGGAGGAGGAGAGAGGAGGAGAGGAGGAGAAAGAGGTGGAGAAGGAGGAGGAGGAGGAGGAGGAGAGAGGAGGAGAGAGAGGAGGAGAGGAGAGGAGAGAAGGAGGAGGAGAGAGGAGGGAGAGAGGAGAGGAGAGGAGGGAGGAGGAGAGAGGGACAAGGAGAGAGGAAGGAGGAGAGAGAGAGGAGAGAGAGGAGGGAGGAGGAGAGGAGGAGAGAGGAGGAGGAGAGGTGAGAGGAGAGGAGAGAGGGGAGGAGAGAGGAGAGGAGAGGAGGAGGAGAGAGGAGAGAGGAGAGGAGGAGGAGAGGAGAGGAGGAGAGAGGAGGAGAGAGGAGAGGAGAGCAGGAGGAGAGAGGGAAGAGATGAGGAGGAGAGGAGAGGAGGAGAGAGGGAGGAGAGGAGGAGAGGAGGAGGAGAGAGGGAGGAGAGGAGAGGAGGAGAGAGGGAGGAGAGAGGAGGAGAGAGGAGGGGAAGAGAGGAGGAGAGAGGAGGAGAGAGGAGAGAGAAGAGGAGGAGAGAGGAGGAGAGAGGAGAGGAGGAGAGAGGAGGAGGTGAGGAGGGAGGAGAGAGGAGAGAGGTGAGGAGGAGAGAGGAGAGGAGGAAAGAGGAGGGAGGAGAGGAGGAGAGAGGAGGAGAGAGGAGAGGAGGAGAGAGGAGGGAGGAGAGGAGGAGAGAGGAGGAGAGAGGGAGAGGAGGAGGAGGAGAGAGAGAGGAGAGGAGGAGAGAAGAGGAGAGGGGAGGAGGAGGAGAGAAGAGGAGAGGAGGAGGAGAGAGGAGAGGAGAGAGGAGGAGAGGAGAGGAGGAGGAGGAGAGGAGGAGAGAGGAGGAGAGGGAGAGGGAGGAGCAGTCAGGAGCAGGCAGGAGCAGACAGGAGCAGACAGGAGCAGTCAGGAGCAGGCAGGAGCAGGCAGGAGCAGACAGGAGCAGACAGGAGCAGACAGGAGCAGGCAGGAGCAGACAGGAGCAGACAGGAGCAGACAGGAGCAGACAGGAGCAGTCAGGAGCAGGCAGGAGCAGACAGGAGCAGACAGGAGCAGACAGGAGCAGACAGGAGCAGTCAGGAGCAGTCAGGAGCAGTCAGGAGCAGACAGGAGCAGACAGGAGCAGTCAGGAGCAGACAGGAGCAGACAGGAGCAGACAGGAGCAGGCAGGAGCAGACAGGAGCAGACAGGAGCAGACAGGAGCAGACAGGAGCAGACAGGAGCAGACAGGAGCAGACAGGAGCAGTACCTTCGGGGAAGCAGTTCTCCGGGTCCAGCGCCTCCTGCTCGAGCTCAGAAAAGTCGTCCTCCTCGTCCCCGGGTTTCCTCAGGTCCACAGTGCTGCCCTCAGACAGGCTGATGTCCTCCTTCTGTCACACATACAGACACATGAGACACACACACATGAGACACACACACATGAGACACACACACATGAGACATACACACATGAGACATACACACATGAGACACACACACATGAGACATACACACATGAGACATACACACATGAGACATACACACATGAGACACACACACATGAGACACACACACATGAGACATACACACATGAGACATACACACATGAGACACACACACATGAGACATACACACATGAGACACACACACATGAGACATACACACATGAGACACACACACATGAGACATACACACATGAGACACACACACATGAGACACACACACATGAGACATACACACATGAGACACACACACATGAGACACACACACATGAGACATACACACATGAGACATACACACATGAGACACACACACATGAGACATACACACATGAGACACACACACATGAGACATACACACGAGACATACACACATGAGACACACACACATGAGACATACACACATGAGACACACACACATGAGACATACACACATGAGACACACACACGAGACACACACACGACACACACACACATGAGACACACACACATGAGACATACACACATGAGACACACACACGAGACACACACACATGACACACACACACGAGACACACACACATGACACACACACACATGAGACACACACACATGAGACATACACACATGAGACACACACACGAGACACACACACACACGAGACATACACACATGAGACATAGACACATGAGACACACACATGAGACACACACACATGACACACACACACATGAGACATAGACACATGAGACACACACATGAGACACACACACATGACACACACACACATGAGACATACACACACACGAGACACACACAAATGACACACACATGAGACACACACATGAGACACACACAGGAGACACACACACATGACACACACGTGAGACACACACACATGAGACACACACACACATGAGACATACACACATGAGACACACACACACGAGACATACACACATGAGACACACACACATGACACACACACATGAGACACACACACATGAGACACACACAAGACACACACACATGACACACACATGAGACACACACATGAGACACACACACATGAGACATACACACATGAGACATACACACACATGACACACACACTCGACACACACACTTGACACACACATGAGACACACACACATGAGACACACACACATGAGACATACACACATGAGACACACACACGACACACACACATGACATGACACACACATGGGGACACACACACATGAGACACACACACATGAGACATACACACATGGGACATACACACACATGAGACACACACATGAGACATACACACATGAGACATACACACATGAGACACACACATTTATGACACACACACATGAGACATACACACACGAGACAATACACACACATGACACACACACATGGAGACATACACACATGACACACACACATGAGACATACACACATGAGACACACACACATGACACACACACGAGACACACACATGAGACACACACACATGAGACACACACACACATGACACACACACACATGAGACACACACATGAGACACACACACACATGAGACACACACACATGAGACATACACACATGAGACACACACATGAGACACACACACATGAGACACACACACATGAGACATACACACATGAGACACACACACGACACACACACGAGACATACACACACATGAGACACACACACATGAGACATACACATACACACATGGGGACACACACACACACACACACACATGAGACATACACACATGAGACACACACACATGAGACACACACACATGAGACATACACACATGAGACACACACACACACACACACACACACGAGACATACACACATGAGACACACACACATGAGACACACACACACATGAGACACACACACATGAGACATACACACAAGAGACACACACACACACATGAGACACACACACATGAGACACACACACATGAGACATACACACATGAGACACACACACATGAGACACACACACATGAGACATACACACATGAGACACACACACACACACACACGTGTGTAAACAGTGAGGACAGAACTCCCACTTTTTGCCTGTGGCCAAATCTATACAATACTAAGAAACTTGACCCACTTTATCATTCAGCCCCTTTCACCTCCTCACAGTGTCTCCTCCTCCTCCTCCTCCTCCTCCTCCTCCTCTTGCCTCCTCCTCCTGCTCCTCCTCCTCCTCCTCCTCCTCCTCACACTGTCTCCTCCTCCTCCTCACAGTGTCTCCTCCTCCTCCTCCTCCTCCTCACAGTGTCTCCTCCTCCTCCTCACAGTGTCTCCTCCTCCTGCTCCTCACAGTGTCTCCTCCTCCTCCTCACAGTGTCTCCTCCTCCTCCTCCTCCTCCTCCTCACAGTGTCTCCTCCTCCTCCTCCTCACAGTGTCTCCTCCTCCTCCTCACAGTGTCTCCTCCTCCTCCTCACAGTGTCTCCTCCTCCACACAGTGTCTCCTCCTCCTCCTCACTGTGTCCCTCCTCCTCCTCACTGTGTCTCCTCCTCCTCCTCACAGTGTCTCCTCCTCCTCACAGTGTCCTTCCTCCTCCTCACAGTGTCTCCTCCTCCTCCTCACAGTGTCTCCTCCTCCTCCTCACAGTGTCCCTGCTCCTCCTCACTGTGTCCCTGCTCCTCCTCACTGTGTCCCTTCTCCTCCTCACTGTGTCCCTTCTCCTCCTCACAGTGTCCATGCTCCTCCTCCTCACTGTGTCCCTGCTCCTCCTCACTGTGTCCCTGCTCCTCCTCACTGTGTCCCTCCTCCTCCTCCTCCTCCTCACTGTGGCCTGTTCCTCCTCCTCACCCAGCGCCTCCATCACTGCTTTCTCTTCATACACAAGACAATCCTGGGCACGACGCCTCCCTCCTGTCCTCCTGTTCTCCTCCTGTCCTCCTCCTGTCCTCCTGTTCTCCTCCTGTCCTCCTCCTCCTGTCCTCCTCCTGTCCTCCTCCTGTCCTCCTGTTCTCCTCCTGTCCTCCTCCTCCGGTCCTCGTCGTGTCCTCCGCATGTCGTCCTGCTCTCCTCCTGTCCTCCTCCTCCTGTCCTCCTCCTGTCCTCCTCCTGTCCTCCTGTTCTCCTCCTGTCCTCCTCCTCCTGTCCTCCTCCTGTCCTCCTCCTGTCCTCCTGTTCTCTTCCTGTCCTCCTCCTGTCCTCCTGTCCTCCTCCTGTCCTCCTCCTGTCCTCCTCTCCTCCTCCTGTCCTCCTCCTGTCCTCCTCTCCTCCTCCTGTCCTCCTCCTGTCCTCCTCCTGTCCTCCTCTCCTCCTCCTGTCCTCCTCCTGTCCTCCTCTCCTCCTCCTGTCCTCCTCCTGTCCTCCTCCTGTCCTCCTCTCCTCCTCCTGTCCTCCTCCTGTGGATCAGCACATGACGGGAAAACAGCCCAACACACCTGAGACTCACCTGTGATCCTGCACCTTTCAGCAGAACCTCCGAACCCCTGAGTCACATCTGCCCCTCTGCACCTCCACTGATTTAAGCCCTTCATTCTGAACCTCTGCACCTCCACTGATTTAAGCCCTTCATTCTGCCCCTCTGCACCTCCACTGATTTAAGCCCTTCATTCTGCCCCTCTGCACCTCCACTGATTTAAGCCCTTCATTCTGAACCTCTGCACCTCCACTGATTTAAGCCCTTCATTCTGAACCTCTGCACCTCCACTGATTTAAGCCCTTCATTCTGAACCTCTGCACCTCCACTGATTTAAGCCCTTCATTCTGAACATCTGCACCTCCACTGATTTAAGCCCTTCATTCTGAACCTCTGCACCTCCACTGATTTAAGCCCTTCATTCTGAACATCTGCACCTCCACTGATTTAAGCCCTTCATTCTGAACATCTGCACCTCCACTGATTTAAGCCCTTCATTCTGAACATCTGCACCTCCACTGATTTAAGCCCTTCATTCTGAACCTCTGCACCTCCACTGATTTAAGCCCTTCATTCTGAACCTCTGCACCTCCACTGATTTAAGCCCTTCATTCTGAACATCTGCACCTCCACTGATTTAAGCCCTTCATTCTGAACCTCTGCACCTCCACTGATTTAAGCCCTTCATTCTGAACATCTGCACCTCCACTGATTTAAGCCCTTCATTCTGCCCCTCTGCACCTCCACTGATTTAAGCCCTTCATTCTGAACATCTGCACCTCCACTGATTTAAGCCCTTCATTCTGAACCTCTGCACCTCCACTGATTTAAGCCCTTCATTCTGAACCTCTGCACCTCCACTGATTTAAGCCCTTCATTCTGCCCCTCTGCACCTCCACTGATTTAAGCCCTTCATTCTGAACATCTGCACCTCCACTGATTTAAGCCCTTCATTCTGAACATCTGCACCTCCACTGATTTAAGCCCTTCATTCTGCACATCTGCACCTCCACTGATTTAAGCCCTTCATTCTGCACATCTGCACCTCCACTGATTTAAGCCCTTCATTCTGAACCTCTGCACCTCCACTGATTTAAGCCCTTCATTCTGAACATCTGCACCTCCACTGATTTAAGCCCTTCATTCTGAACCTCTGCACCTCCACTGATTTAAGCCCTTCATTCTGAACATCTGCACCTCCACTGATTTAAGCCCTTCATTCTGCCCCTCTGCACCTCCACTGATTTAAGCCCTTCATTCTGAACCTCTGCACCTCCACTGATTTAAGCCCTTCATTCTGAACATCTGCACCTCCACTGATTTAAGCCCTTCATTCTGAACATCTGCACCTCCACTGATTTAAGCCCTTCATTCTGCACCTCTGCACCTCCACTGATTTAAGCCCTTCATTCTGACCCTCTGCACATCCACTGATTTAAGCCCTTCATTCTGAACATCTGCACCTCCACTGATTTAAGCCCTTCATTCTGAACCTCTGCACCTCCACTGATTTAAGCCCTTCATTCTGCACATCTGCACCTCCACTGATTTAAGCCCTTCATTCTGAACCTCTGCACCTCCACTGATTTAAGCCCTTCATTCTGAACATCTGCACCTCCACTGATTTAAGCCCTTCATTCTGAACCTCTGCACCTCCACTGATTTAAGCCCTTCATTCTGCACATCTGCACCTCCACTGATTTAAGCCCTTCATTCTGAACCTCTGCACCTCCACTGATTTAAGCCCTTCATTCTGAACATCTGCACCTCCACTGATTTAAGCCCTTCATTCTGCCCCTCTGCACCTCCACTGATTTAAGCCCTTCATTCTGAACCTCTGCACCTCCACTGATTTAAGCCCTTCATTCTGAACCTCTGCACCTCCACTGATTTAAGCCCTTCATTCTGAACCTCTGCACCTCCACTGATTTAAGCCCTTCATTCTGCCCCTCTGCACCTCCACTGATTTAAGCCCTTCATTCTGCACATCTGCACCTCCACTGATTTAAGCCCTTCATTCTGAACATCTGCACCTCCACTGATTTAAGCCCTTCATTCTGCCCCTCTGCACCTCCACTGATTTAAGCCCTTCATTCTGCACATCTGCACCTCCACTGATTTAAGCCCTTCATTCTGAACCTCTGCACCTCCACTGATTTAAGCCCTTCATTCTGAACATCTGCACCTCCACTGATTTAAGCCCTTCATTCTGCACATCTGCACCTCCACTTCATTCTCTCTTCTTTCCTGTGTTTTCAACATGCTGAGTTCACTCTCCACACTGACTCACTCCCCCTTCAGAGCCACAACTCCCAAATCTGCAGGTTTGTGTGTGAAACAAACACGACTCCAGGAAACCACATCAGAGCAGCAGAGGATTATGGGACATGGAGTCTCAGGATAAACTACATTAGAGCAGAGGATTATGGGACATGGAGTCTCAGGATAAACTACATTAGAGCAGAGGATTATGGGACATGGAGTCTCAGGATAAACTACATTAGAGCAGAGGATTATGGGACATGGAGTCTCAGGATAAACTACATTAGAGCAGAGGATTATGGGACATGGAGTCTCAGGATAAACTACATTAGAGCAGAGGATTATGGGACATGGAGTCTCAGGATAAACTACATTAGAGTGTGTGTGTGTGGTGTGTGTGGTGTGTATAGTGTGTATAGTGTGTGTATAGTGTGTGTGTATAGTGTGTGTGTATAGTGTGTATAGTGTGTGTGTATAGTGTGTGTGTATAGTGTGTGTATAGTGTGTGTGTATAGTGTGTATAGTGTGTGTGTATAGTGTGTATAGTGTGTGTGTATAGTGTGTGTATAGTGTGTATAGTGTGTGTATAGTGTGTATAGTGTGTGTATAGTGTGTATAGTGTGTGTGTGTGTGTCACTTTTAGCTCTTCCCTGGGGTCAGGTCTTTGTGTTTGTCTCTTATGTAACATGTGGATGTAAATATGTCAGTGTGAGTTTACTCTGAGCATTAGACTCAGACCCGCTAATGTCCCACAGTGCAGCTTTAAGCACACATCATGATTATATCACAGTAACAGGAGAACTGTCCGTCTAACTCAGAAGGAACCAGAAGAGCCCAGTTCAGTCCTGGTTCAGTCCTGGTTCAGTCCTGGTTCAGTCCTGGTTCAGTCCTGGTTCAGTCCTGGTTTAGTCCTGGTTCAGTCCTGGTTCAGTCCTGGTTCAGTCCTGGTTCAGTCCTGGTTCTTGTTTATTACAAACTTGTGATTTCTGAAGAGTTTAAAACACGACGGAGCAAAACCCAGAGTGACCAGAGCGAGACTCAACGCATCAACTGGGATAGAACCAGGACCAGAACCAGGACCAGAACCAGGACCAGAACCAGAACCAGAACCAGAACCAGAACCAGAACCAGGACTAGGACCAGGACCAGGACTAGGACCAGAAACAGGACCAGGACCAGGACCAGAACCAGGACCAGAACCAGAAACAGAACCAGAACCAGGACTAGGACCAGAACCAGGACTAGGACCAGGACCAGGACTAGGACCAGAAACAGGACCAGGACCAGGACCAGGACCAGAACCAGAACCAGAAACAGGACCAGAACCAGGACCAGAACCAGGACCAGAACCAGAACCAGAAACAGGACCAGAACCAGGACCAGAACCAGGACTAGGACCAGGACCAGGACTAGGACCAGAAACAGGACCAGGACCAGGACCAGAACCAGAACCAGAAACAGGACCAGAACCAGGACCAGAACCAGGACTAGGACCAGGACCAGGACTAGGACCAGAAACAGGACCAGGACCAGGACCAGGACCAGAACCAGAACCAGAAACAGGACCAGAACCAGGACCAGAACCAGGACCAGAACCAGAACCAGAAACAGGACCAGAAGCAGGACCAGAACCAGGACTAGGACCAGGACCAGGACTAGGACCAGAAACAGGACCAGGACCAGGACCAGAACCAGAACCAGAAACAGGACCAGAACCAGGACCAGAACCAGGACTAGGACCAGGACCAGGACTAGGACCAGAAACAGGACCAGAACCAGAACCAGGACTAGGACCAGGACCAGGACCAGGACCAGGACCAGAAACAGAAACAGGACCAGAAACAGAACCAGAACCAGGACCAGAAACAGGACTAGGACCAGGACCAGGACTAGGACCAGGACCAGGACCAGGACCAGAAACAGGACCAGAACCAGAATCAGGACCAGAACCAGAATCAGGACCAGAAACAGGACCAGGACCAGAACCAGATGACACTCGTGTGGTGTCCTGGTCACATGACTGACTCAGACTGTGTGATTCTCTCTGACCACGGCTCCTGGTGCATGATGGGAAGTGGAGTCCAAATTCTGCACAGACAAAACATCTGTGTGAGCTTCTCTTTCATGTCCCGCCTCAGAGTGACCCCTGAGTGACCCCTGAGTGACCCCTGACCCCTGAGTGACCCCTGACTCCAGCACAGGTGCAGCTTTGAGTCTGGGCTCCTCCTGTGGCCCCTCCTCTGCACAGCTGCACATGAGGAGTTTGCGTTTTCTCCCTGTGTCTGGATGGTTTCCTCCCAACCCAAAACCTGCTGTAGGTATGAACGTGGAGAGTGGAGTTTACGCCATCGAGTCTGGAGTGAATGAACAACGCTCTGTTAATAATATCTGTGAGGAGTCTTTGGGGACGTGTGTGTGTGAAGCGTCTTTGGGGACATGTGTGTGTGAAGAGTCTTTGGGGACATGTGTGTGTGAAGAGTCTTTGGAGACATGTGTGTGTGAATCGTCTTTGGGGACATGTGTGTGTGAAGAGTCTTTGGGGACGTGTGTGTGTGAAGCGTCTTTGGGGACATGTGTGTGTGAAGAGTCTTTGGGGACATGTGTGTGTGAAGCGTCTTTGGGGACATGTGTGTGTGAAGAGTCTTTGGGGACATGTGTGTGTGAAGAGTCTTTGGGGACATGTGTGTGTGTGAAGCATCTTTGGGGACATGTGTGTGTGAAGAGTCTTTGGAGACATGTGTGTGTGAAGCGTCTTTGGGGACATGTGTGTGTGAAGAGTCTTTGGGGACATGTGTGTGTGTGAAGAGTCTTTGGGGACATGTGTGTGTGAAGAGTCTTTGGGGACGTGTGTGTGTAAAGCATCTTTGGAGACATGTGTGTGTGAAGCGTCTTTGGGGACATGTGTGTGTGAAGAGTCTTTGGGGACATGTGTGTGTGTGAAGAGTCTTTGGGGACATGTGTGTGTGAAGAGTCTTTGGGGACGTGTGTGTGTAAAGCGTCTTTGGGGACATGTGTGTGTGAAGCGTCTTTGGGGACATGTGTGTGTGTGTAAAATGTCTTTGGGGACATGTGTGTGTGAAGCGTCTTTGGGGACATGTGTGTGTGAAGAGTCTTTGGGGACATGTGTGTGTGAAGCGTCTTTGGGGACATGTGTGTGTGTGAAGAGTCTTTGGAGACATGTGTGTGTGAAGAGTCTTTGGGGACATGTGTGTGTGAAGCGTCTTTGGGGACATGTGTGTGTGTGAAGAGTCTTTGGGGACATGTGTGTGTGAAGCGTCTTTGGGGACATGTGTGTGTGAAGAGTCTTTGGAGACATGTGTGTGTGAAGAGTCTTTGGGGACATGTGTGTGTGAAGCATCTTTGGGGACATGTGTGTGTGAAGCGTCTTTGGGGACATGTGTGTGTGTGAAGAGTCTTTGGGGACGTGTGTGTGTAAAACGTCTTTGGGGACGTGTGTGTGTAAAGCGTCTTTGGGGACGTGTGTGTGTGAAGCGTCTTTGGGGACATGTATGTGTGAAAAATGTCTTTGGGGACATGTGTGTGTGTAAAACGTCTTTGGGGACGTGTGTGTGTGTGTAAAGCATCTTTGGGGACATGTGTGTGTGAAGCATCTTTGGGGACATGTGTGTGTGAAAAATGTCTTTGGGGACATGTGTGTGTGTAAAACGTCTTTGGGGACGTGTGTATGTGAAGCGTCTTTGGGGACGTGTGTGTGTGTGTAAAGCGTCTTTGGGGACATGTGTGTGTGTAAAATGTCTTTGGGGACATGTGTGTGTAAAGCGTATTTGGGGACATGTGTGTGTGTGAAACATCTTTGGGGACATGTGTGTGTGTAAAGCGTCTTTGGGGACGTGTGTGTGTGAAGCATCTTTGGGGACATGTGTGTGTGTAAAGCATCTTTGGGGACATGTGTGTGTGTAAAGCATCTTTGGGGACATGTGTGTGTGTAAAACATCTTTGGGAACATGTGTGTGTAAAGCGTCTTTGGGGACATGTGTGTGTAAAATGTCTTTGGGGACATTTGTGTGTGTAAAGCATCTTTGGGGACATGTGTGTGTGTAATGCGTCTTTGGGGACATGTGTGTGTGTAAAGCGTCTTTGGGGACATGTGTGTGTGTATAATGTCTTTGGGGACATGTGTGTGTGTAAAGCATCTTTGGGGACATGTGTGTGTGTAATGCGTCTTTGCGGACATGTGTGTGTGTAAAGCGTCTTTGGGGACATGTGTGTGTGTAAAATGTCTTTGGGGACATGTGTGTGTGTAAAGCATCTTTGGGGACGTGTGTGTGTGTAAAATGTTTTTGGGGACATGTGTGTGTGTAAAGCGTCTTTGGGGACGTGTGTGTGTGAAGCGTCTTTGGGGACGTGTGTGTGTAAAACGTCTTTGGGGACATGAATGTGTGAAACATCTTTGGGGACATGTATGTGTGTAAAGCGTCTTTGGGGACATGTGTGTGTATGAAACATCTTTGGGGACATGTGTGTGTGTAAAGCGTCTTTGGGGACATGTGTGTGTGTAAAGCGTCTTTGGGGACATGTGTGTGTGTAAAGTGTCTTTGGGGACATGTGTGTGTGAAACATCTTTGGGGACATGTGTGTGTGTAACATCTTTGGGGACATGTGTGTGTAAAGCGTCTTTGGGGACATGTGTGTGTGTAAAGCATCTTTGGGGACATGTGTGTGTGTGAAACATCTTTGGGGACATGTGTGTGTAAAGCGTCTTTGGGGACGTGTGTGTGTGTAAAGCGTCTTTGGGGACATGTGTGCGTGTGAAACATCTTTGGGGACATGTGTGTGTAAAGCGTCTTTGGGGACATGTGTGTGTGTGTGAAGCATCTTTGGAGACGTGTGTGTGTAAAGCGTCTTTGGGGACGTGTGTGTGTGAAGCATCTTTGGGGACATGTGTGTGTGTAAAGCGTCTTTGGGGACGTGTGTGTGTGAAGCATCTTTGGGGACATGTGTGTGTGTAAAGCATCTTTGGGGACGTGTGTGTGTGAAGCATCTTTGGGGACATGTGTGTGTGTAAAGCATCTTTGGGGACGTGTGTGTGTGAAGCATCTTTGGGGACATGTGTGTGTGAAGCATCTTTGGGGACATGTGTGTGAAACATCTTTGCGGACATGTGTGTGTGTAAAGCATCTTTGGGGATGTGTGTGTGTGTAAAGCGTCTTTGGGGACGTGTGTGTAAAATATCTTTGGGGACGTGTGTGTGTGTGAAGCATCTTTGGGGACATGTGTGTGTAAAATATCTTTGGGGACGTGTGTGTGTGTGAAGCATCTTTGGGGACATGTGTGTGTAAACTATCTTTGGGGACGTGTGTGTGTGTAAAGCATCTTTGGGGACGTGTGTGTGTGTAAAGCGTCTTTGGGGACATGTGTGTGTGTAAAGCGTCTTTGGGGACGTGTGTGTGTAAACTATCTTTGGGGACGTGTGTGTGTGTAAAGCATCTTTGGGGACGTGTGTGTGTGTAAAGCGTCTTTGGGGACATGTGTCTGTGTAAAGCGTCTTTGGGGATGTGTGTGTGTGTGTAAAGCGTCTTTGGGGATGTGTGTGTGTGTGTGTGTGTGTAAAGCATTTTTGAGGACATGTGTGTGTGTAAAGCATCTTTGTGGACATGTGTGTGTAAAGTGTCTTTGAGGACATCTGTGTGTGTAAAGCGTCTTTGGGGACATGTGTGTGTGTAAAGCGTCTTTGGGGACGTGTGTGTGTGTAAACTATCTTTGGGGACGTGTGTGTGTGTAAAGCATCTTTGGGGACGTGTGTGTGTGTAAAGTGTCTTTGGGGACATGTGTGTGTGAAGCGTCTTTGGGGACGTGTGTATGTGTAAAACGTCTTTGGGGACATGTGTGTGTGTAAAGCGTCTTTGGGGACGTGTGTGTGTGAAGCGTCTTTGGGGACGTGTGTGTGTGTAAAATGTCTTTGGGGACATGTGTGTGTGTAAAGCGTCTTTGGGGACGTGTCTGTGTATGAAACATCTTTGGGGACATGTGTGTGTGTAAAATGTCTTTGGGGACATGTGTGTGTGTAAAATGTCTTTGGGGACATGTGTGTGTGTAAAGCGTCTTTGGGGACGTGTGTGTGTGAAGCGTCTTTGGGGACATGTGTGTGTGTGTAAAGCGTCTTTGGGGACGTGTGTGTATGTAAAATGTCTTTGGGGACATGTGTGTGTGTAAAGCGTCTTTGGGGACATGTGTGTAAAATGTCTTTGGGGACATGTGTGTGTGTAAAGCATCTTTGGGGACATGTGTGTGTGTAAAGCGTCTTTGGGGACGTGTGTGTGTGAAGCGTCTTTGGGGACGTGTGTGTGTGTAAAATGTCTTTGGGGACATGTGTGTGTAAAGCATCTTTGGGGACGTGTGTGTGTGAAGCGTCTTTGGGGACATGTGTGTGTGTAAAATGTCTTTGGGGACATGTGTGTGTGTAAAATGTCTTTGGGGACATGTGTGTGTGTAAAGCGTCTTTGGGGACGTGTGTGTGTGAAGCGTCTTTGGGGACGTGTGTGTGTGTAAAGCGTCTTTGGGGACGTGTGTGTGTGTAAAATGTCTTTGGGGACATGTGTGTGTGTAAAGTGTCTTTGGGGACATGTGTGTAAAATGTCTTTGGGGACATGTGTGTGTGTAAAGCATCTTTGGGGACATGTGTGTGTGTAAAGCGTCTTTGGGGACGTGTGTGTGTGAAGCGTCTTTGGGGACGTGTGTGTGTGTAAAATGTCTTTGGGGACATGTGTGTGTGTAAAGCATCTTTGGGGACGTGTGTGTGTGAAGCGTCTTTGGGGACATGTGTGTGTGTAAAGCATCTTTGGGGACATGTGTGTGTGTAAAACATCTTTGGGGACGTGTGTGTGTAAAGCGTCTTTGGGGACATGTGTGTGTGTATAAAGCGTTTTTGAGGACATGTGTGTGTAAAGCATCTTTGGGGACATGTGTGTGTGTAAAGCGTCTTTGGGGACATGTGTGTGTAAAGTGTCTTTGGGGACATGTGTGTGTGAAACATCTTTGCGGACGTGTGTGTGTGAAACATCTTTGGGGACATGTGTGTGTAAAGCGTCTTTGGGGACATGTGTGTATGTAATGGGTCTTTGGGGACATGTGTATGTGTAAAGCGTCTTTGGGGACATGTGTGTGTGTAAAATGTCTTTGGGGACATGTGTGTGTGTAAAGCGTCTTTGGGGACATGTGTGTAAAATGTCTTTGGGGACATGTGTGTGTGTAAAGCATCTTTGGGGACATGTGTGTGTGTGTAAAGCGTCTTAGAGAACGTGTGTGTGTAAAATGTCTTTGGGGACGTGTGTGTGTAAAGCGTCTTTGGGGACGTGTGTGTAAAGAATCTTTGGGGACATGTGTGTGTGTAAAGCATCTTTGGGGACATGTGTGTGTGTAAAGCGTCTTTGAGGACATGTGTGTGTGTGAAGCGTGTTTGGGGACGTGTGTGTGTGTAAAGTGTCTTTGGGGACATGTGTGCGTGAAGCGTCTTTGAGGACATGTGTGTGTGTAAAGCATCTTTAAGGACATGTGTGTGTAAAGCATCTTCGGGGACATGTGTGTGTGTAAAACGTCTTTGGGGACATGTGCGTGTGTGTAAAGCGTCTTTGGGGACATGTGTGTGTGTAAAGCCTCTTTGGGGACATGTGTGTTTGTAAAGCATCTTTGAGGATGTGTGTGTGTAAAACGTCTTTGAGGACATGTGTGTGTGTAAAGTGTCTTTGGGGACATGTGTGTAAAGTGTCTTTGGGGACATGTGTGTGTGTAAAGCGTCTTTAAGGACATGTGTGTGTGTAAAGCATCTTTGGGGACGTGTGTAAAACGTCTTTGGGGACGTGTGTGTAAAGTGTCTTTGAGGACATGTGTGTGTGTGTAAAGCGTCTTAGAGAACGTGTGTGTGTAAAATGTCTTTGGGGACGTGTGTGTGTAAAGCGTCTTTGGGGACATGTGTGTGTGTATAAAGCGTTTTTGAGGACATGTGTGTGTAAAGCATCTTTGGGGACGTGTGTGTGTGTAAAATGTCTTTGGGGACATGTGTGTGTGTAAAGCATCTTTGGGGACGTGTGTGTGTGAAGCGTCTTTGGGGACATGTGTGTGTGTAAAGCATCTTTGGGGACATGTGTGTGTGTAAAACATCTTTGGGGATGTGTGTGTGTAAAGCATCTTTGGGGACATGTGTGTGTGTAAAGCGTCTTTGGGGACATGTGTGTGTGTAAAGCGTCTTTGGGGACATGTGTGTAAAGTGTCTTTGGGGACATGTGTGTGTGAAACATCTTTGCGGACGTGTGTGTGTGAAACATCTTTGGGGACATGTGTGTGTAAAGCGTCTTTGGGGACATGTGTGTGTGTAAAGCGTCTTTGGGGACATGTGTGTGTGAAACATCTTTGGGGACATGTGTGTGTAAAGCGTCTTTGGGGACATGTGTGTGTGTGAAGCATCTTTGGGGACATGTGTGTGTGTGAAACATCTTTGGGGACATGTGTGTGTGTAAAGCGTCTTTGGGGACATTTGTGTGTAATGCATCTTTGGGGACGTGTGTGTGTGAAGCATCTTTGGGGACATGTGTGTGTGTGAAACATCTTTGGGAACATGTGTGTGTGTAAAGCGTCTTTGGGGACGTGTGTGTGTGAAGCATCTTTGGGGACATGTGTGTGTGTAAAGCATCTTTGGGGACATGTGTGTGTGTAAAGCATCTTTGGGGACATGTGTGTGTGTAAAACATCTTTGGGAACATGTGTGTGTAAAGCGTCTTTGGGGACATGTGTGTGTGTAAAATGTCTTTGGGGACATTTGTGTGTGTAAAGCATCTTTGGGGACATGTGTGTGTGTAAAACGTCTTTGGGGACATGTGCGTGTGTGTAAAGCGTCTTTAAGGACATGTGTGTGTGTAAAGCATCTTTGGGGACATGTGTGTGTGTAAAGCATCTTTGGGGACATGTGTGTGTGTAATGCGTCTTTGCGGACATGTGTGTGTGTAAAGCATCTTTGGGGACATGTGTAAAATGTCTTTGGGGACATGTGTGTGTGTAAAGCGTCTTTGGGGACATGTGTAAGGTAAGGTAAGGTAAGGTTTATTTATATAGCGCTTTACACAGACACATGTCCCCAAAGCACTTTACACAGCATTTTACAGAGCATTCTTCATTCACTCCATACCCGGTGGTGGTAAGCTACTGTTATAGCCACAGTTGCCCTGGGGCAGACTGACGGAGGCGCCAACGGTCCCTCCGACCACCACCAACACTCACTCACACAACTTTCACACCTACAGTGCATGTTTTTTGGGTTGATGGGGGAAACCGGAGTGCCCGGAGGAAACCCATCCAGACACGGGGAGAACATGCAAACTCCACACAGAAAGGCCCGGGCGACCCGGGGATCGAACCCGCAACCTTCTTGCTGTGAGGCATGAGTGCTAGCCACTCAGCCACCGTGCCGTGTGTGTGTAAAGCATCTTTGGGGACATGTGTGTGTAAAGCGTCTTTGGGGACATGTGTGTGTGTAAAGCGTCTTTGGGGACATGTGTGTGTGTAAAGCGTCTTTGGGGACATGTGTGTGTGAAACATCTTTGGGGACATGTGTGTGTGTAAAGCGTCTTTGGGGACGTGTGTGTGTGAAGCATCTTTGGGGACATGTGTGTGTGTAAAGCGTCTTTGGGGAAATGTGTGTGTGTAAAGCGTCTTTGGGGACGTGTGTGTGTAAAATGTCTTTGGGGACATGTGTGTGTGTGAAACATCTTTGGGGACATGTGTGTGTGTAAAGCGTCTTTGGGGACATGTGTGTGTGTAAAATGTCTTTGGGGACATGTGTGTGTGTAAAGCGTCTTTGGGGACATGTGTGTGTGTAAAGCATCTTTGGGGACATGTGTGTGTGTAATGCGTCGTTGGGGAAATGTGTGTGTGTAAAGCGTCTTTGGGGACGTGTGTGTGTAAAATGTCTTTGGGGACATGTGTGTGTGTGAAACATCTTTGGGGACATGTGTGTGTGTAAAGCGTCTTTGGGGACATGTGTGTGTGTAAAATGTCTTTGGGGACATGTGTGTGTGTAAAGCGTCTTTGGGGACATGTGTGTGTAAAATGTCTTTGGGGACATGTGTGTGTGTGAAACATCTTTGGGGACATTTGTGTGTGTGAAACATCTTTGGGGATGTGTGTATGTCAAGCGTCTTTGGGGACATGTGTGTGTGTAAAATGTCTTTGGGGACATGTGTGTGTGTAAAGCATCTTTGGGGACATGTGTGTGTATAAAGCGTCTTTGGGGACGTGTGTGTGTGAAACATCTTTGGGGACATGTGTGTGTGTAAAGCGTCTTTGGGGACGTGTGTGTGTGAAGCATCTTTGGGGACATGTGTGTGTGTAAAGCGTCTTTGGGGACATGTGTGTGTGTAAAGCGTCTTTGGGGACATGTGTGTGTGTAAAATGTCTTTGGGGACATGTGTGTGTGTAAAATGTCTTTGGGGACATGTGTGTGTGTGAAACATCATTGGGGACATGTGTGTGTGTGAAACATCTTTGGGGACATGTGTGTGTGTAAACCGTCTTTGGGGACGTGTGTGTGTAAAATGTCTTTGGGGACGTGTGTGTGTAAAATGTCTTTGGGGACATGTGTGTGTGTGAAACATCATTGGGGACATGTGTGTGTGTGAAACATCTTTGGGGACGTGTGTGTGTAAAATGTCTTTGGGGACATGTGTGTGTGTAAAATGTCTTTGGGGACATGTGTGTGTGTAAACTGTCTTTGGGGACATGTGTATGTGTAAAGCGTCTTTGGGGACATGTGTGTGTGTAAAATGTCTTTGGGGACATGTGTGTGTGTAAAATGTATTTGGGGACATGTGTGTGTAAAATGTCTTTGGGGACATGTGTGTGTGTAAAATGTCTTTGGGGACATGTGTGTGTGTAAAGCGTCTTTGGGGACATGTGTGTGTGTAAAGCGTCTTTGGGGACATGTGTGTGTGTAAAGCGTCTTTGGGGACATGTGTGTGTGTAAAATGTCTTTGGGGACATGTGTGTGTGTAAAGCGTCTTTGGGGACATGTGTGTGTGTAAAGCGTCTTTGGGGACGTGTGTGTGTAAAATGTCTTTGGGGACATGTGTGTGTGTAAAGCGTCTTTGGGGACATGTGTGTGTGTAAAGCGTCTTTGGGGACATGTGTGTGTGTAAAATGTCTTTGGGGACATGTGTGTGTGTAAAGCGTCTTTGGGGACATGTGTGTGTGTAAAGCGTCTTTGGGGACATGTGTGTGTGTAAAGCGTCTTTGGGGACATGTGTGTGTGTAAAATGTCTTTGGGGACATGTGTGTGTGTAAAATGTCTTTGGGGACATGTGTGTGCGTAAAATGTCTTTGGGGACATGTGTGTGTGTAAAGCATCTTTGGGGACATGTGTGTGTGTAAAGCGTCTTTGGGGACATGACTGTGTGAAGCATCTTTGGGGACATGTGTGTGTGTAAAACATCTTTGGGGACATGTGTGTGTGTAAAACGTCTTTGGGGACGTGTGTGTGTAAAATGTCTTTGGGGACATGTGTGTGTGTAAAACATCTTTGGGGACATGTGTGTGTAAAACGTCTTTGGGGACGTGTGTGTGTAAAGCGTCTTTGGGGACATGTGTGTGTGTAAAACGTCTTTGGGGACGTGTGTGTGTAAAGCGTCTTTGGGGACATGTGTGTGTGTAAAATGTCTTTGGGGACATGTGTGTGTATAAAGCGTCTTTGGGGACATGTGTGTGTGTAAAGCGTCTTTGGGGACATGTGTGTGTGTAAAATGTCTTTGGGGACATGTGTGTGTGTAAAGCGTCTTTGGGGACATGTGTGTGTGTAAAGCGTCTTTGGGGACATGTGTGTGTAAAGCGTCTTTGGGGACATGTGTGTGTGTAAAATGTCTTTGGGGACATGTGTGTGTGTAAAATGTCTTTGGGGACATGTGTGTGTGAAGCATCTTTGGGGACATGTGTGTGTGTAAAACATCTTTGGGGACATGTGTGTGTGTAAAATGTCTTTGGGGACATGTGTGTGTGAAGCATCTTTGGGGACATGTGTGTGTGTAAAATGTCTTTGGGGACATGTGTGTGTATAAAGCGTCTTTGGGGACATGTGTGTGTGAAACATCTTTGGGGACGTGTGTGTGTAAAGCGTCTTTGGGGACGTGTGTGTGTGAAGCATCTTTGGGGACATGTGTGTGTGTAAAATGTCTTTGGGGACATGTGTGTGTGTAAAATGTCTTTGGGGACATGTGTGTGTGTAAAGCGTCTTTGGGGACATGTGTGTGTGTAAAATGTCTTTGGGGACATGTGTGTGTGTAAAATGTCTTTGGGGACATGTGTGTGTGTAAAATGTCTTTGGGGACATGTGTGTGTGTAAAATGTCTTTGGGGACATGTGTGTGTGTAAAGCGTCTTTGGGGACATGTGTGTGTGTAAAATGTCTTTGGGGACATGTGTGTGTGTAAAATGTCTTTGGGGACATGTGTGTGTGTAAAGCGTCTTTGGGGACATGTGTGTGTGTAAAGCGTCTTTGGGGACATGTGTGTGTGTAAAGCATCTTTGGAAACATGTGTGTGTGTAAAATGTCTTTGGGGACATGTGTGTGTGTAAAATGTCTTTGGGGACATGTGTGTGTGTAAAATGTCTTTGGGGACATGTGTGTGTGTAAAATGTCTTTGGGGACATGTGTGTGTGTAAAGCGTCTTTGGGGACATGTGTGTGTGAAGCATCTCTGGGGACATGTGTGTGTGTAAAACATCTTTGGGGACATGTGTGTGTGTAAAATGTCTTTGGGGACATGTGTGTGTGTAAAACATCTTTGGGGACATGTGTGTGTGTAAAATGTCTTTGGGGACATGTGTGTGTGTAAAATGTCTTTGGGGACATGTGTGTGTATAAAGCGTCTTTGGGGACATGTGTGTGTGTGAAACATCTTTGGGGACATGTGTGTGTGTAAAGCGTCTTTGGGGACGTGTGTGTGTGAAGCATCTTTGGGGACATGTGTGTGTGTAAAATGTCTTTGGGGACATGTGTGTGTGTAAAGCGTCTTTGGGGACGTGTGTGTGTGAAGCATCTTTGGGGACATGTGTGTGTGTAAAATGTCTTTGGGGACATGTGTATGTGTAAAATGTCTTTGGGGACATGTGTGTGTGTAAAGCGTCTTTGGGGACATGTGTGTGTGTAAAATGTCTTTGGGGACATGTGTGTGTGTAAAATGTCTTTGGGGACATGTGTGTGTGTAAAATGACTTTGGGGACATGTGTGTGTGTAAAATGTCTTTGGGGACATGTGTGTGTGTAAAGCGTCTTTGGGGACATGTGTGTGTGTAAAATGTCTTTGGGGACATGTGTGTGTGTAAAGCGTCTTTGGGGACATGTGTGTGTGTAAAGCGTCTTTGGGGACATGTGTGTGTGTAAAGCGTCTTTGGGGACATGTGTGTGTGTGTAAAATGTCTTTGGGGACATGTGTGTGTGTAAAGCATCTTTGGGGACATGTGTGTGTAAAGCGTCTTTGGGGACATGTGTGTGTGTAAAGCGTCTTTGGGGACATGTGTGTGTGTAAAATGTCTTTGGGGACATGTGTGTGTGTAAAGCATCTTTGGGGACATGTGTGTGTGTAAAGCGTCTTTGGGGACATGTGTGTGTGTAAAGCGTCTTTGGGGACATGTGTGTGTGTAAAATGTCTTTGGGGACATGTGTGTGTGTAAAATGTCTTTGGGGACATGTGTGTGTAAAGCGTCTTTGAGGACATGTGTGTGTAAAGCGTCTTTGGGGACATGTGTGTGTGTAAAGCGTCTTTGGGGACATGTGTGTGTGTAAAATGTCTTTGGGGACATGTGTGTGTGTAAAGCGTCTTTGGGGACATGTGTGTGTGTAAAGCGTCTTTGGGGACATGTGTGTGTGTAAAGCGTCTTTGGGGACATGTGTGTGTAAAATGTCTTTGGGGACATGTGTGTGTGTAAAGCATCTTTGGGGACATGTGTGTGTGTAAAGCATCTTTGGGGACATGTGTGTGTGTAAAGCGTCTTTGGGGACATGTGTGTGTGTAAAGCGTCTTTGGGGACATGTGTGTGTGTAAAGCGTCTTTGGGGACATGTGTGTGTGCAAAATGTCTTTGGGGACATGTGTGTGTGTAAAATGTCTTTGGGGACATGTGTGTGTGTAAAATGTCTTTGGGGACATGTGTGTGTGTAAAGCATCTTTGGGGACGTGTGTGTGTAAAATGTCTTTGGGGACATGTGTGTGTGTAAAATGTCTTTGGGGACATGTGTGTGTGTAAAATGTCTTTGGGGACATGTGTGTGTGTAAAATGTCTTTGGGGACATGTGTGTGTGTAAAGCATCTTTGGGGACATGTGTGTGTGTAAAACGCTATAGCTGCTGTTTAAGGCGTCCTTGGGCGTCCAGAAAGGCGTCAAATAAATTATTATTATTTCTTATTATTACACATTCTCCTCTCGTACATTTGAGTTTATTTATTTCTTTACCATAAAAGTGTTGCTTAGTTCAGTCTCACTTCTGTAACACTGCAACTTCAGACACACCAGAGCAACAACACAACACAGGAGCAACACACACCAGGGCTGAGCCGACAGGAGCAACACACACCAGGGCTGAAGGACAGGAGCAACACACACCAGAGCAACAACACAACACAGGAGCAACACACACCAGGGCTGAGCCGACAGGAGCAACACACACCAGGGCTGAGACGACAGGAGCAACACACACCAGGGCTGAGCCGACAGGAGCAACACACACCAGGGCTGAGCCGACAGGAGCAACACACACCAGGGCTGAGCCGACAGGAGCAACACACACCAGGGCTGAAGGACAGGAGCAACACACACCAGGGCTGAAGGACAGGAGCAACACACACCAGGGCTGAAGGACAGGAGCAACACACACCAGGGCTGAAGGACAGGAGCAACACACACCAGGGCTGAGCCGACAGGAGCAACACACACCAGGGCTGAGCCGACAGGAGCAACACACACCAGGGCTGAGCCGACAGGAGCAACACACACCAGGGCTCTGAGCAGACGAGTGCACAGGAGACGAGAACAGTTTAATGTTTCTTTTCCCTCACATGTCGTTATCCCTCCATGTTCTTCCTCTTCTCCGGGGCCGGGTCTAAGCAGGCCCAGACTTCCTCCTCCCCAGACACTTCCTCCAGCTCCTCCTGGACCCTGAGTCCCTCCAGAGGGTCCTGGCACTGCTGGAGGGTGTAGAGCTGGTCCAGTGTTCCCCGACCAGGACCAGAACCACACTGCTCCTCCTGGAGAACTTCCCCAGTCGAGGTCACAGCTCTGCCCCCGCACTGTGAACAGTGTTGGTGAAGCTTTCCCCTCCCGAGGCGCTTCCCCCTCCTGAGGCGCTTCCCCCTCCCGAGGCGCTTCCCCCTCCTGAGGCACCGGACGCTTTGCCAGAGTTTCCTCGGGGTGTCTCCTCCTCCATGGCCCCGAACTCCTCCAGACCCGGGTTTTTGCCTCCGCCCGGGCTGCAGCTTGGACCCGGTACCATCAGCTGCCTCAGGAAGCCTGACAGGACTCCTGCTCCAGCCTGACGGGGGCAATGACTTCAGGCTCCACCACCGGGTTCCACCACAGACCTGACGGCCTCAGCTACGGGCGGCATAGACAATAGAGGCCGAGAACGAAGCCACTCGGATCCATGTCCCAGCCTCCCCCGAGATCTGGGAGAAGCTCCTGAAGCTCCTGGAGGTGTGAGCTGAAGCTCCTGGAGGTGTGACCTGAAGCTCCTGGAGGTGTGACCTGAAGCTCCTGGAGGTGTGAGCTGAAGCTCCTGGAGGTGTGACCTGAAGCTCCTGGAGGTGTGACCTGAAGCTCCTGGAGGTGTGAGCTGAAGCTCCTGGAGGTGTGAGCTGAAGCTCCTGGAGGTGTGACCTGAAGCTCCTGGAGGTGTGACCTGAAGCTCCTGGAGGTGTGAGCTGAAGCTCCTGGAGGTGTGACCTGAAGCTCCTGGAGGTGTGACCTGAAGCTCCTGGAGGTGTGAGCTGAAGCTCCTGGAGGTGTGACCTGAAGCTCCTGGAGGTGTGACCTGAAGCTCCTGGAGGTGTGACCTGAAGAACCTGGAGGTGTGACCTGAAGCTCCTGGAGGTGTGAGCTGAAGCTCCTGGAGGTGTGACCTGAAGCTCCTGGAGGTGTGACCTGAAGCTCCTGGAGGTGTGAGCTGAAGCTCCTGGAGGTGTGACCTGAAGCTCCTGGAGGTGTGACCTGAAGCTCCTGGAGGTGTGAGCTGAAGCTCCTGGAGGTGTGACCTGAAGCTCCTGGAGGTGTGACCTGAAGCTCCTGGAGGTGTGACCTGAAGAACCTGGAGGTGTGACCTGAAGCTCCTGGAGGTGTGAGCTGAAGCTCCTGGAGGTGTGAGCTGAAGCTCCTGGAGGTGTGAGCTGAAGCTCCTGACAGAGGTTCCTCCAGACGTTCCCCACAGACCCTCACACTTGGACCTGCCAGGTCCAAGTGTGAGGCTTCCTCCTCCAATCCAACTCACCAGCAGGTGGCGTCTGCAGCTCTGCCCCTCTCTTCCCCTGAGTGTCCAGGACACACGGCCGGAGCTCAGGGGACACGACCACAAAGTGAATCCTGGAGCTCGGGCCGAGGTCCTGGGGCCACCTGCACTTATCCTGAGACTCCATGTCCCATAATCCTCTGCTCTAATGTAGTTTATCCTGAGACTCCATGTCCCATAATCCTCTGCTCTAATGTAGTTTACACTGAGACTCCATGTCCCATAATCCTCTGCTCTAATGTATCTTATCCTGAGACTCCATGTCCCATAATCCTCTGCTCTGATGTAGTTTATCCTGAGACTCCATGTCCCATAATCCTCTGCTCTAATGTAGTTTACACTGAGACTCCATGTCCCATAATCCTCTGCTCTGATGTAGTTTATCCTGAGACTCCATGTCCCATAATCCTCTGCTCTAATGTAGTTTATCCTGAGACTCCATGTCCCATAATCCTCTGCTCTAATGTAGTTTATCCTGAGACTCCATGTCCCATAATCCTCTGCTCTAATGTAGTTTATCCTGAGACTCCATGTCCCATAATCCTCTGCTGCTCTGATGTCGTTTCCTGGAGTCGTGTTTGTTTCATTCTCATGTTTCACTCAAACCTGCACATTTAGCACGAGTTCTTCTCTCAGGCTGAAAACTCTCTGTTCCCCCTCGTGATGTCATCGTGTGGTGATACAGGAAGTGCTCCACTGTGTTTTTAAACTCCACACACCTTCACTAGAATCATCTGGATCATTTCAGTCCTGGAATAACCAGGACTGAAATGATTTTCATCACAGCTGTTCTCCTCTGTTTTATGGCGTGTTTTTAGCATGTTTTTAGCATGTTTTTAGCATGTTTTTAGCATGTTTTTAGCATGTTTTTAGCATGTCTGGGCGTGTTTCTCACCGTGTCCAACTCCTGCTCTTCGTCGCTGCCCTCCTCCTCCTCTTCGTTGAACTCGATGTCGGACTCTCCGGGGGCGATGGGGACGCTCAGGGTCAGGGAGGCGTTGGTCATGTAGCTGTCGTCAGACGCCACGTACTTCTCCACATGCCGCCCTGAGACACAGACACATGAACGCTCCAGAACGTCTGCGGCACCCGGGCGTCTGCGGCACACGGGCGTCTGCGGCACACGGGCGTCTGCGGCACCCGGGCGTCTGCGGCACCCGGGCGTCTGCACCTGGGCGTCTGCGGCACCCGGGCGTCTGCGGCACCCGGGCGTCTGCGGCACCCGGGCGTCTGCGGCACCCGGGCGTCTGCGGCACCCGGGCGTCTGCGGGACCCGGGCGTCTGCGGCACACGGGCGTCTGCGGCACCCGGGCGTCTGCGGGACCCGGGCGTCTGCGGCACACGGGCGTCTGCGGCACCCGGGCGTCTGCGGCACACGGGCGTCTGCGGCACACGGGCGTCTGCGGGACCCGGCGTCTGCGGCACACGGGCGTCTGCGGCACCCGGCCGTCTGCGGCACCCGGCCGTCTGCGGCACACGGGCGTCTGCGGCACCCGGGCGTCTGCGGCACACGGGCGTCTGCGGCACCCGGCGTCTGCGGCACCCGGCGTCTGCGGCACCCGGCGCCTGCGGCACCCGGCGTCTGCGGCACCCGGCGTCTGCGGCACCCGGCGTCTGCACCTGGCGTCTGCGGCACCCGGCGCCTGCGGCACCCGGGCGTCTGCGGCACACGGGCGTCTGCGGCACACGAGTGTCTGCGGCACCCGGGCGTCTGCGGCACACGGGCGTCTGCGGCACCCGGCGCCTGCACCTGGCGTCTGCGGCACCCGGGCGTCTGCACCTGGGCATCTGCGGCACACGGGCGTCTGCGGCACACGGGCGCCTGCGGCACCGGCGCCTGCGGCACCCGGCCGCCTGCGGCACCCGGCCGCCTGCGGCACACGGGCGCCTGCGGCACCCGGGCGTCTGCGGCACACGGGCGTCTGCGGCACCCGGGCGTCTGCGGCACACGGGCGTCTGCGGCACCCGGGCGTCTGCGGCACCCGGGCGTCTGCGGCACCCGGGCGACTGCGGCACCAGGGCGTCTGCGGCACGCGGGCGTCTGCACCTGGGCGTCTGGGGCACCCGGGCGTCTGCGGCACCCGGGCGTCTGCGGCACACGGGCGTCTGCGGCACACGGGCGTCAGCGGCACCCGGCGCCTGCACCCGGGCGTCTGCGGCACCCGGGCGTCTGCACCTGGGCGTCTGCGGCACACGGGCGTCTGCGGCACACGGGCGTCTGCGGCACCCGGGCGTCTGCGGCACCCGGGCGTCTGCGGCACCCGGGCGTCTGCGGCACCCGGGCGTCTGCGGCACCCGGGCGTCTGCGGCACCCGGGCGTCTGCGGCACACGGGCGTCTGCGGCACCCGGGCGTCTGCGGCACCCGGGCGTCTGCGGCACCCGGGCGTCTGCGGCACCCGGGCGTCTGCAGTACTATTTGCAGTAGTAGTAGTACCATATTTTTCGGACTATAAGTCACAAATGTGCCAAAGCTGCTTTAAACACATTATTACTCTGTGTTTACACTGAGCAGAGTAAAGTGGAGGAAGAGAGGAACAATCGAGCAGCAGAAAGAAAGTTTGGAGTGAGAGAAACTCGTGTTTGATGGAGAAAAGTGGAGGAAACTCAAACTGAAGTGAAGAAAACAAAAGCTGAATTTATGTGGAGCTGGAGGAGTTCCTCAGAAGTGACACGAGGAAGAAGAATTCAGTGGATTCAGTGATTTGGAGCGAGATGCAGAGTTCAGATTCTTCTGTTCTCTTGGTGTTTCTGTCATTTAACAGGAAATGTCGGCTCCTGGAGTCTGATTTATCAAATAAATTTACCCCAAAAAATGTGATAGTCCAGTGTGACTTTCATATGTTTTTTTCTTCTTCATTGTGCTGGTGCGACTTATACTCCAGAGTGACTTATAGTCCGAAAAATATGGTAGTGGTAGTAGCAGTAGTAGTAGTATTTGTAGTATTTGCAGTATTTGCAGTACTAGTAGTATTTGCAGTATTTGCAGTAGTATTTGCAGTATTTGCAGTAGTATTTGCAGTATTTGCAGTATTTGCAGTAGTATTTGCAGTAGTATTTACAGTAGTATTTGCAGTAGTATTTGCAGTACTCGCAGTAGTATTTGCAGTAGTATTTGCAGTATTTGCAGTAGTATTTGCAGTAGTCGCAGTAGTATTTGCAGTAGTATTTGCAGTACTCGCAGTAGTATTTGCAGTAGTATTTGCAGTAGTATTTGCAGTATTTGCAGTAGTATTTGCAGTAGCCGCAGTAGTATTTGCAGTAGTATTTGCAGTAGCCGCAGTAGTATTTGCAGTAGCCGCAGTAGTATTTGCAGTAGCCGCAGTAGTATTTGCAGTAGTCGCAGTAGTATTTGCAGTAGCCGCAGTAGTATTTGCAGTAGCCGCAGTAGTATTTGCAGTAGCCGCAGTAGTATTTGCAGTAGCCGCAGTAGTATTTGCAGTAGTCGCAGTAGTATTTGCAGTAGCCGCAGTAGTATTTGCAGTAGTATTTGCAGTAGTATTTGCAGTAGTCGCAGTAGTATTTGCAGTAGCCGCAGTAGTATTTGCAGTAGTATTTGCAGTACTATTTGCAGTAGTACTCGCAGTACTCGCAGTAGCCGCAGTAGTATTTGCAGTAGCCGCAGTAGTATTTGCAGTAGCCGCAGTAGTATTTGCAGTAGTATTTGCAGTAGCCGCAGTAGTATTTGCAGTAGTCGCAGTAGTATTTGCAGTAGCTGCAGTAGTATTTGCAGTAGCCGCAGTAGTATTTGCAGTAGTACTTTCAGTATTTGCAGTAGTCGCAGTAGTATTTGCAGTAGTCGCAGTAGTATTTGCAGTAGTCGCAGTAGTATTTGCAGTATTTGCAGTAGTATTTGCAGTAGCCGCAGTAGTATTTGCAGTAGTCGCAGTAGTATTTGCAGTAGCCGCAGTAGTATTTGCAGTAGTATTTGCAGTAGTATTTGCAGTAGTCGCAGTAGTATTTGCAGTAGCCGCAGTAGTATTTGCAGTATTTGCAGTAGTATTTGCAGTAGCCGCAGTAGTATTTGCAGTAGTATTTGCAGTAGCCGCAGTAGTATTTGCAGTAGCCGCAGTAGTATTTGCAGTAGCCGCAGTAGTATTTGCAGTAGTATTTGCAGTAGCCGCAGTAGTATTTGCAGTAGTCGCAGTAGTATTTGCAGTAGCTGCAGTAGTATTTGCAGTAGCCGCAGTAGTATTTGCAGTAGTACTCGTACCTATGACTCCTCCGTTGGCCTCTGTGTGGATGCTGCTCAGTCTCTTCAGTTTCAGAGCCTGAATCTGAGCTTCTCTTCGTTTCTCTCTCCTTTTCTTCAGGTTCCCGTTAAAGAAGTCGAGAACCTGAAACACAAAAGGACCTGAGATCACACACACTACACACACTATACACACTATACACACTATACACACTATACACACTATACACACTATACACACTATACACACACTATACACACTATACACACACTATACACACTATACACACTACACACACTATACACACTATACACACACTATACACACACTATACACACTATACACACTATACACACACTATACACACACTATACACACACTATACACACTATACACACTACACACACTATACACACTATACACACACTATACACACACTATACACACTATACACACTATACACACTATACACACACTATACACACTACACACACTATACACACTATACACACACTATACACACTATACACACACTATACACACACTATACACACTATACACACTATACACACTATACACACACTATACACACTACACACACTATACACACTATACACACACTATACACACTATACACACACTATACACACTACACACACTATACACACTATACACACTATACACACACTATACACACTATACACACACACTATACACACTACACACACACTATACACACTACACACACTACACACTCTATACACACTATACACACTACACACACTATACACACTATACACACACTATACACACTACACACACTACACACACTATACACACACTATACACACTATACACACTATACACACTATACACACACTACACACACTATACACACTATACACACTATACACACTACAATAATAATTCATACACACTACATACACTATACACACACTATACACACACTATACACACTATACACACACTATACACACTATACACACTATACACACACTATACACACTATACACACTATACACACTATACACACTATACACACTATACACACACTATACACACTATACACACTATACACACACTATACACACTATACACACTATACACACACTATACACACTATACACACTATACACACACTATACACACACTATACACACTATACACACACTATACACACTATATACACACTATACACACTATACACACACTATACACACTATACACACTATACACACACTATACACACACTATACACACACTATACACACACTATACACACTATACAATAATACACACTATACAATAATAATTATACACACACTATACACACACACACACACACAAACACACACACACACACACTATACACACTATACACACTATACACACACTATACACACTACACACACACACTATACACACTATACACACACTATACACACACTATACACACTATACACACTATACACACACTATACACACACACTATACACACACTATACACACTATACACACTATACACACACTATACACACTATACACACACTATACACACTACACACACACACTATACACACTATACACACACTATACACACACTATACACACACTATACACACTATACACACTATACACACACTATACACACACTATACACACACTATACACACACTATACACACTACACACACACACTATACACACTATACACACTATACACACACTATACACACACTATACACACACTATACACACACTATACACACTACACACACACACTATACACACTATACACACACTATACACACACACACTATACACACTATACACACTATACACACACTATACACACACTATACACACACACACACACAAACACACACACACACACTATACACACTATACACACTATACACACACTATACACACTACACACACACACTATACACACTATACACACACTATACACACACTATACACACTATACACACACTATACACACACACAGACACAGACACACACACACACACTAAACACACTATACACACTATACACACACTATACACACACTATACACACTATACACACACTATACACACACTATACACACACTATACACTATACACACACACACACACTCACACACACACACTATACACACACTATACACACACTATACACACACTATACACACACACTATACACACACTATACACACTATACACACACACTATACACACACTATACACACACACTCACACACACACACACTCTCTCTCTCTCTCTGTACCTGGTCTTTACACCACGTCACTCCGGTCCCGATCCGTTTTATGGCGATCTGCAGGTTGTTCATTTCTCCATCGTCGTCCGGAGCCGAAAGATTATCACAGCTGAAGGAGGAGAGGAGGAGCGCGAGGAACAAATTCAGCACCTGAGGAGAGAGGACAGCATGAGGAGGAGAGGAGGAGAGGAGGAGAGGAGGAGAGGAATAGGAGAGGAGGAGAGGAGGAGAGGAGGAAAGGAATAGGACAGGAGGAGAGGAGGAGAGGAATAGGAGAGGAGGAGAGGAGGAGGAGAGAGGAGGAGGAGAGGAGGAGAGGAATAGGAGAGGAGGAAAGGAGGAGGAGACAGGAGGAGGAGAGGAGGAGGAGAGGAGAGGAGGAGAGGAGGAGAGGAGGAGAGGAGCAGAGGAGGAGAGGAGGTGAGGAGAGAGGAGGAGGAGGAGAGGAAGAGGAGGAGGAGAGGAGGAGGAGGAGAGGAGGAGAGGAGAGGAAGAGGAGAGGAGAAGAGGAGGAGAGGAGGAGGAGGAGAGGAAGAGAGGAGGAGAGGAGGAGGAGGAGAGGAGAGAGGAGGAGAGGAGGAGAGGAGGAGGAGGAGAGAGGAGGTGGAGAGGAGGAGGAGAGGAGGAGAGGAGAGGAGGAGAGGAGGAGGAGGAGACGAAGAGAGGAGGAGAGGAGGAGGAGGAGAGGAAGAGAGGAGGAGAGGAGGAGAGGAGAGAGGAGGTGGAGAGGAGGAGAGGAGGAGGAGGAGAGGAGGAGGAGAGGAGGAGAGAGTAGGAGGAGGAGAGGAGGAGGAGAAGAGGAGGAGAGAGAAGGAGGAGGAGGAGAGGAGGAGAGAAGGAGGAGGAGAGGAGGAGGAGAGGAGGAGGAGGAGAGGAGGAGAGAGGAGGAGGAGAAGAGGAGGAGAGAGTAGGAGGAGGAGGAGAGGAGGAGGAGAGGAGGAGGAGAGGAGGAGAGGAGGAGAGAGTAGGAGAGGAGGAGAGGAGGAGAGAGTAGGAGAGGAGGAGAGAGTAGGAGAGGAGGAGAGGAGGAGAGAGTAGGAGAGGAGGAGAGGAGGAGAGAGTAGGAGAGGAGGAGAGGAGGAGAAGAGGAGGAGGAGAGGAGAAGAGAGTAGGAGGAGGAGGAGAGGAGGAGGAGAAGAGGGAGAGAAGAGGAGGAGGAGGAGAGGAGGAGGAGAGGGAGAGGAGGAGGAGAGGAGGAGGAGAGGAGGAGAAGAGGAGGAGAGGAGGAGAAGAGGAGAGGAGGAGGAGGAGAGGAGGAGAAGAGGAGGAGAGGAGGAGGAGGAGGAGAAGAGGAGGAGAGGAGGAGGAGGAGGAGAGGAGGGTTAGGGTCAAAGGGGCGGGGTCAGAGGGGGCGTGGTCAGAAGCTCAGAGGGAGCGGGGTCAGAGGGTCAGAGGGGGCGGGGACAGAGGGGCGGGGTCAGAGGGGGCGGGGTCAGAGGGTCAGAGGGGGCGTCGTCAGAAGGTCAGAGGGGGCGGGGTAAGAGGGGCGGGGTCAGAGGGTCAGAGCGGGCGGGGTCAGAGGGGGCGTCGTCAGAAGGTCAGAGGGGGCGGGGTAAGAGGGGCGGGGTCAGGGGCTGTATTGACCCTGTGACAGTTACATAACAAACATCAATAATGAACTAGAGCCACAGGTTTAACCAGGACTGATTTAGTCCTGGTTCAGGCCTGGTTCAGTCCTGGTTCAGTCCTGGTTTAGTCCTGGTTTAGTCCTGGTTCAGTCCTGGTTCAGTCCTGGTTCAGGCCTGGTTCAGTCCTGGTTTAGTCCTGGTTCGGTCCTGGTTCAGGCCTGGTTCAGTCCTGGTTCAGTCCTGGTTTAGTCCTGGTTTAGTCCTGGTTCAGTCCTGGTTCAGTCCTGGTTCAGTCCTGGTTCAGTCCTGGTTCAGTCCTGGTTCAGTCCTGGTTTAGTCCTGGTTCAGTCCTGGTTTAGTCCTGGTTCAGTCCTGGTTCAGTCCTGGTTCAGTCCTGGTTTAGTCCTGGTTTAGTCCTGGTTCAGTCCTGGTTCTGTCCTGGTACAGTCCTGGTTTAGTCCTGGTTCAGTCCTGGTTTAGTCCTGGTTTAGTCCTGGTTTAGTCCTGGTTCAGTCCTGGTTCAGTCCTGGTTCAGTCCTGGTTCAGTCCTGGTTCAGTCCTGGTTCAGTCCTGGTCTAGGGGGAGTGTGACCTTTCCTGTTAAAGCCTCAGACTCTTTTGTGTCTCTACATCGTTTACCTGAGCCCCTGAGAGGAGCTCAGCGGGGGCAAGAGGAGGGGGAGGGGGGGCGGGGGGGGCAGGGGGGCAGGGGGGCAGTTCTCTCACCTGGGGGTCTCTCAGGTAACAGCACTTAAACATTGAACACAGGATACACGAGATACACTTACACTTTAAACCCAGGGAACTGTGAACAAGAGCTTCAGATGCCCTCCCCTGTGTCAGATGCCCTCCCCTGTGTCAGATGCCCTCCCCTGTGTCAGATGCCCTCCCCTGTGTCAGATGCCCTCCCCCGTGTCAGATGCCCTCCCCCTGTGTCAGATGCCCTCCCCCTGTGTCAGATGCCCTCCCCCTGTGTCAGATGCCCTCCCCCTGGTTTAGTCCTGGTCCTGGTCTCTCAGGTGAACATGAGCAGTGCTTAAAGCTCGGTTACACTTTACATTATTCACGACTGACCCACACAGAGCTACAGTAGAACTAAACCAGGACTAAACCAGGCCTGAACCAGGACTGAACCAGGACTAAACCAGGACTGAACCAGGCCTGAACCAGGACTGAACCAGGACTAAACCAGGACTGAACCAGGACTGAACCAGGACTGAACCAGGACTGAACCAGGACTAAACCAGGACTAAACCAGGTCTGGACCAGGACTAAACCAGGACTGAACCAGGACTGAACCAGGACTAAACCAGGACTGAACCAGGTCTGGACCAGGACTGAACCAGGACTGAACCAGGACTGAACCAGGACTGAACCAGGACTAAACCAGGACTAAACCAGGACTAAACCAGGTCTGGACCAGGACTAAACCAGGACTGAACCAGGACTGAACCAGGACTGAACCAGGACTAAACCAGGACTAAACCAGGACTGAACCAGGACTGAACCAGGACTAAACCAGGACTAAACCAGGACTGAACCAGGACTGAACCAGGACTAAACCAGGACTAAACCAGGACTAAACCAGGACTGAACCAGGACTAAACCAGGACTGAACCAGGACTAAACCAGGACTGAACCAGGACTGAACCAGGACTAAACCGGACTCACCACGAGGTTCCCGATCACCATGACGAGCATGAAGACCAGGATGCAGAGCGGTTGCCCGGCGACCTCCATACAGTCCCACATGGTCTCGATCCACTCGCCGCACAGAACCCGGAACACGATCAGGAACGAGTGGAAGAAGTCCTTCATGTGCCAGCGAGGGAGAGAGCAGTCCCTGGAGATCTTACACACACAGTCCTGCAGGGGGCGCAAGGACACAGGGGTTACACACACAGTCCTGCAGGGGGCGCAAGGACACAGGCATTACACACACAGGCCTGCAGGGGGCGCAAGGACACAGGCATTACACATACAGTCCTGCAGGGGGCGCAAGGACACAGGCATTACACACACAGTCCTGCAGGGGGAGCAAGGACACAGGGGTTACACACACAGTCCTGCAGGGGGCGCAAGGACACAGGGGTTACACACACAGTCCTGCAGGGGGCGCAAGGACACAGGCATTACACACACAGGCCTGCAGGGGGCGCAAGGACACAGGCATTACACATACAGTCCTGCAGGGGGCGCAAGGACACAGGGATTACACACACAGTCCTGCAGGGGGCGCAAGGACACAGGCATTACACACACAGTCCTGCAGGGGGCGCAAGGACACAGGCATTACACACACAGTCCTGCAGGGGGCGCAAGGACACAGGGGTTACACACACAGGCCTGCAGGGGGCGCAAGGACACAGGCATTACACAAACAGTCCTGCAGGGGGCGCAAGGACACAGGCATTACACACACAGTCCTGCAGGGGGCGCAAGGACACAGGCATTACACACACAGGCCTGCAGGGGGCGCAAGGACACAGGCATTACACATACAGGCCTGCAGGGGGCGCAAGGACACAGGGATTACACACACAGTCCTGCAGGGGGCGCAAGGACACAGGGATTACACACACAGTCCTGCAGGGGGCGCAAGGACACAGGGGTTACACACACAGTCCTGCAGGGGGCGCAAGGACACAGGGATTACACACACAGTCCTGCAGGGGCGCAAGGACACAGGGGTTACACACACAGTCCTGCAGGGGGCGCAAGGACACAGGGATTACACACACAGTCCTGCAGGGGGCGCAAGGACACAGGGATTACACACACAGTCCTGCAGGGGGCGCAAGGACACAGGGATTACACACACAGTCCTGCAGGGGGCGCAAGGACACAGGGATTACACACACAGTCCTGCAGGGGGCGCAAGGACACAGGGATTACACACACAGTCCTGCAGGGGGCGCAAGGACACAGGGGTTACACACACAGTCCTGCAGGGGGCGCAAGGACACAGGGGTTACACACACAGTCCTGCAGGGGGCGCAAGGACACAGGCATTACACACACACAGGCCTGCAGGGGGCGCAAGGACACAGGCATTACACACACAGTCCTGCAGGGGGCGCAAGGACACAGGGATTACACACACAGTCCTGCAGGGGGCGCAAGGACACAGGGATTACACACACAGTCCTGCAGGGGGCGCAAGGACACAGGGATTACACACACAGTCCTGCAGGGGGCGCAAGGACACAGGCATTACACACACAGGCCTGCAGGGGGCGCAAGGACACAGGCATTACACACACAGGCCTGCAGGGGGCGTGACAGTTTGGGGTTTTTTACCTGGTAGTTTTTCCCGAACAGCTGCATCCCGACCACGGCGAAGATGAAGACGATGATGGCGAGGACGAGCGTGAGGTTCCCGAGGGCCCCCATGGAGTTCCCGATGATCTTTATGAGGGTGTTGAGCGTCGGCCACGAGCGAGCGAGTTTGAACACACGCAGCTGCAACGCACACAACGCACACACAACGTACGACTTTACACACGACTGCAGGGGGTTATACACACGATACACACAACGTACGACTTTACACACGAGTACAGGGGGTTATACACACACACACACAACGTACGACTTTACACACGACTGCAGGGGGTTATACACACGATACACACAACGTACGACTTTACACACGAGTACAGGGGGTTATACACACACACACACAACGTACGACTTTACACACGACTGCAGGGGGTTATACACACGATACACACAACATACACACAACGCACACACAACGTACGACTTTACACACGACTGCAGGGGGTTATACACACGATACACACAACGCACACACAACGTACGACTTTACACACGACTGCAGGGGGTTATACACACGATACACACAACATACACACAACGTACACACAACGTACGACTTTACACACGACTGCAGGGGGTTATACACACGATACACACAACGTACGACTTTACACACGACTGCAGGGGGCTATACACATGATACACACAACGTACGACTTTACACACGAGTACAGGGGGTTATACACACGATACACACAACGCACGACTTTACACACGACTGCAGGGGGTTATACACACGATACACACAACATACACACAACGTACGACTTCACACACGAGTACAGGGGGTTATATACACGATACACACAACGCACACACAACGTACGACTTTACACACGAGTACAGGGGGTTATACACACGATACACACAACATACACACAACGTACGACTTTACACACGAGTACAGGGGGTTATACACACGATACACACAACGCACACACAACGTACGACTTTACACACGAGTACAGGGGGTTATACACACGATACACACAACGCACACACAACGTATGACTTTACACACGAGTACAGGGGGTTATACACACGATACACACAACGCACACACAACGTACGACTTTACACACGACTGCAGGGGGTTATACACACGATACACACAACATACACACAACGTACGACTTTACACACGAGTACAGGGGGTTATACACACGATACACACAACGCACACACAACGCATTTACTCTTACACACGAGTACAGGGGGGTTATACACACGATACACACAACGCACACACAACGTATGACTTTACACACGAGTACAGGGGGTTATACACACGATACACACAACGTACGACTTTACACACGAGTACAGGGGGTTATACACTCAATACACACAACATACACACAACGCATTTACTTTACACACGAGTACAGGGGTTATACACACGATACACACAACGCACACACAACGTACGACTTTACACACGAGTACAGGGGGTTATACACACGATACACACAACGCACACACAACGTATGACTTTACACACGAGTACAGGGGGTTATACACACGATACACACAACGCACACACAACGTACGACTTTACACACGACTGCAGGGGGTTATACACACGATACACACAACATACACACAACGTACGACTTTACACACGAGTACAGGGGGTTATACACACGATACACACAACACACACACAACGTACGACTTTACACACGAGTACAGGGGGTTATACACACGATACACACAACGCACACACAACGTATTTACTTTACACACGAGTACAGGGGTTATACACACGATACACACAACGCACACACAACGTACGACTTTACACACGAGTACAGGGGGTTATACACACGATACACACAACGCACACACAACGTAGGACTTTACACACGAGTACAGGGGTTATACACACGATACACACAACGCACACACAACGTACGACTTTACACACGAGTACAGGGGTTATACACACGATACACACAACATACACACAACGTACGACTTTACACACGAGTACAGGGGGTTATACACACGATACACACAACACACACACAACGTACGACTTTACACACGAGTACAGGGGGGTTATACACACGATACACACAACGCACACACAACGTATGACTTTACACACGAGTACAGGGGGTTATACACACGATACACACAACGCACACACAACGTATGACTTTACACACGAGTACAGGGGGTTATACACACGATACACACAACGCACACACAACGTACGACTTTACACACGAGTACAGGGGGGTTATACACACGATACACACAACGCACACACAACGTATGACTTTACACACGAGTACAGGGGGTTATACACACGATACACACAACACACACACAACGTACGACTTTACACACGAGTACAGGGGGGTTATACACACGATACACACAACGCACACACAACGTATGACTTTACACACGAGTACAGGGGGTTATACACTCAATACACACTCAGGGATTCACAAGTTTGAAGTCTCGGTCCCGGACTTGGACTCACCAGTCTGAAGGAGCGCAGGACGCTCAGTCCTGGTCTTAGTCCCGGTCTTAGTCCCGGTCTTAGTCCCGGTCCTGGACTCACCAGTCTGAAGGAGCGCAGGACGCTCAGTCCTGGTCTTAGTCCCGGTCTTAGTCCCGGTCTTAGTCCCGGTCCTGGACTCACCAGTCTGAAGGAGCGCAGGACGCTCAGTCCTGGTCTTAGTCCCGGTCTTAGTCCCGGTCTTAGTCCCGGTCCTGGACTCACCAGTCTGAAGGAGCGCAGGACGCTCAGTCCTGGTCTTAGTCCCGGTCTTAGTCCCGGTCTTAGTCCCGGTCCTGGACTCACCAGTCTGAAGGAGCGCAGGACGCTCAGTCCCTCCACGTCGGAGAGTCCGAGCTCCATGAGGCTCAGACACACGATGATGCTGTCAAAGATGTTCCAGCCCGTCTGGAAATAAAAGTACGGATCCAACGCGATGATCTTCAGAACCATCTCGGCCGTGAAGATCCCAGAGAAAACCTGAAATACGCAGTGACATCACAAGGGGCTGGAGGCAGAACAGACGAATAATAGAGTCGCCTCAAAGACGAAACAAACACGACTCCAGGTGTGTTAGAGCGTGCACATGTGTGAGCGTGCACGTGTGAGCGTGCACATGTGTGAGCGTGCACATGTGTGTGAGAGTGCACATGTGTGAGAGTGCACATGTGTGTGAGAGTGCACATGTGTGAGAGTGCACGTGTGAGCGTGCACATGTGTGAGCGTGCACATGTGTGTGAGAGTGCACATGTGTGAGAGTGCACATGTGTGTGAGAGTGCACATGTGTGTGAGAGTGCACATGTGTGTGAGAGTGCACATGTGTGTGAGAGTGCACATGTGTGTGAGAGTGCACATGTGTGTGAGAGTGCACATGTGTGTGAGAGTGCACATGTGTTAGAGCGTGCACATGTGTGTGAGAGTGCACATGTGTGTGAGAGTGCACATGTGTGAGCGTGCACATGTGTGAGCGTGCACATGTGTGTGAGAGTGCACATGTGTGTGAGAGTGCACATGTGTGTGAGAGTGCACATGTGTGTGAGAGTGCACATGTGTGAGCGTGCACATGTGTGTGAGAGTGCACATGTGTGTGAGAGTGCACATGTGTGTGAGAGTGCACATGTGTGTGAGAGTGCACATGTGTGTGAGAGTGCACATGTGTGTGAGCGTGCACATGTGTGAGCGTGCACATGTGTGTGAGAGTGCACATGTGTGTGAGAGTGCACATGTGTTAGAGCGTGCACATGTGTGTGAGAGTGCACATGTGTGTGAGAGTGCACATGTGTGTGAGAGTGCACATGTGTGTGAGAGTGCACATGTGTGTGAGCGTGCACATGTGTGAGCGTGCACATGTGTGAGCGTGCACATGTGTGTGAGAGTGCACATGTGTTAGAGCGTGCACATGTGTGTGAGCGTGCACATGTGTGTGAGAGTGCACATGTGTGAACGTGCACATGTGTGTGAGCGTGCACATGTGTGAGCGTGCACGTGTGTGTGAAAGTGCACTGTGTGAGCGTGCACGTGTGTGAGAGCGTGCACGTGTGTGAGAGCGTGCACATGTGTGAGCGTGCACGTGTGTGAGCGTGCACGTGTGTGAGAGCGTGCACGTATGTGAGAGCGTGCACGTGTGTGAGAGTGCACATGTGTTAGAGTGTGCACGTGTGTGAGAGCGTGCATGTGTGTGAGAGCGTGCACGTGTGAGCGTTCACGTGTGTGAGCGTGCACGTGTGTTAGAGCGTGCACATGTGTTAGAGCGTGCACATGTGTGAGAGCATGCACGTGTGTGAGAGTGTGCATGTGTGTGAGCGTGCACGTGTGTGAGAGCATGCACGTGTGTGAGCGTGCACGTGTGTTAGAGTGTACACGTGTGTGAGCGTGCACGTGTGTGAGCGTGCACGTGTGTGAGCGTGCACGTGTGTGAGCGTGCACGTGTGTGTGTGAGTTTAGTCTTTGAGTGTTTTGGGGAACAGCTGCCCCTGAGTCAGCACAAACACAACTCCAACATCAGAGACAGAACTGAACCAGGACTAAACCAGGACTAAACCAGGACTAAACCAGGACTAAACCAGGACTAAACCAGGACTAAACCAGAACTAAACCAGAACTAAACCAGAACTAAACCAGGACTAAACCAGGACTAAACCAGAACTAAACCAGGACTAAACCAGGACTAAACCGGGACTAAACCGGGACTGAACCGGGACTGAACCAGGACTGAACCAGGACTAAACCAGGACTAAACCGGGACTAAACCGAGACTAAACCGGGACTGAACCGGGACTGAACCAGGACTAGATCAGGACTGGACCAGGACTTTCTTTCTTTTTCCTTTCTCCCTCTATCTCTTCCCTCTCTCCTGATGCAGGGTGACACCTGTCGCCTTCAGGTGACACCTGTCGTGTTCAGGTGAGTTGGCAGCGTGAGCAGCGTTAGCCGTTATCGTGTGCATTAGCATAGATCGGCCAATCAGCTTCGAGCATCGCCTCCAGGAAGTACAGAAAAGGAAACGCTGTGAATAACGCCCCGCCCCCGGCCACAAAACAAGCGGCAACAGAAAGACCGAGAGATGGGCCTGGGTTAGACCTGGATTAATCCTGGTGTAGTCCTGGTTCAGTCCTGCTTCAGTCCTGGTTGAGTTCTCACCAGGTTCCCGATGGTCAGCATCCTGTTGAAGTCAGGGGTCATGGGGTAGTGCTCCATGGCCATGAAGAGCGTGTTGAGGACGATGCAGATGGTGATGGCCAGGTCCAGGAAAGGGTCCATCACCATGACTTTGACGGCCGCCTTGAGCCGCAGCCAGCCGGGGTCGCACTCCCACACCAGAAAACGCTGTGCCAGTACGTACCAGCAGGGGGGGCAGCGGCGGCCGTGAGTCTCCTCCAGCTCTGAGCAAACACCACAGGAACAGAAGCATTTAGAACGGTTTTGTCGTATTTACGCCAAGAAAACATTCAAAAACTACAGAAATAAACTCCTCCCTGCGCTCTGATTGGCCGTTTAAGCCTTCCCCACGCTCTGATTGGCCGTTCGTACCCTCCATGGCATCCGTTAGGCAGCTGGTAGCGCTCAGGGTCCGCCCCCGTCTCTCTGAGCTGTGATTGGACGAGGGCCGAGGCAGAAGCATCGTACTGAGCTCTGTGGACGACGTGGGGACCTGGAAAACACATCTTCTGTTAGTGAAAACACATCTTCTGTTAGTGAAAACACATCTTCTGTTAGTGAAAACACATCTTCTGTTAGTGAAAACACATCTTCTGTTAGTGAAAACACATCTTCTGTTAGTGAAAACACATCTTCTGTTAGTGAAAACACATCTTCTGTTAGTGAAAACATGGCGTAAACACGTCATAAAAGTGTGTGTGTGTTTCTGTGTGTGTGTGTGTTTCTGTGTGTGTGTGTTTCTGTGTGTGTGTGTGTGTGTTTCCGTGTGTGTGTGTGTGTGTTTCCGTGTGTGTGTGTGTTTCTGTGTGTGCGTGTTTCTGTGTTTCTGTGTGTGTATGTGTGTGTGTGTGTTTCTGTGTGTGTGTGTGTATGTGTGTGTGTGTGGAGGAGGTGTTTGTGATATGAGGAGAGTCACAGGGACAGAAGTGTGACAGATAATGGGGGCACAGAGTACTTATACTGCAGTCCTGTAGAGAGTACTTATACTGCAGTCCTGTAGAGAGTACTTATACTGCAGTCCTGTAGAGAGTACTTATACTGCAGTCCTGTAGAGAGTACTTATACTGCAGTCCTGTAGAGAGTACTTATACTGCAGTCCTGTAGAGAGTACTTATACTGCAGTCCTGTAGAGAGTACTTATACTGCAGTCCTGTAGAGAGTACTTATACTGCAGTCCTGTAGAGAGTACTTATACTGCAGTCCTGTAGAAAGTACTTATACTGCAGTCCTGTAGAGAGTACTTATACTGCAGTCCTGTAGAAAGTACTTATACTGCAGTCCTGTAGAAAGTACTTATACTGCAGTCCTGTAGAGAGTACTTATACTGCAGTCCTGTAGAGAGTACTTATACTGCAGTCCTGTAGAAAGTACTTATACTGCAGTCCTGTAGAAAGTACTTATACTGCAGTCCTGTAGAAAGTACTTATACTGCAGTCCTGTAGAAAGTACTTATACTGCAGTCCTGTAGAGATTACTTATACTGCAGTCCTGTAGAGAGTACTTATACTGCAGTCCTGTAGAAAGTACTTATACTGCAGTCCTGTAGAAAGTACTTATACTGCAGTCCTGTAGAAAGTACTTATACTGCAGTCCTGTAGAGAGTACTTATACTGCAGTCCTGTAGAGAGTACTTATACTGCAGTCCTGTAGAAAGTACTTATACTGCAGTCCTGTAGAGAGTACTTATACTGCAGTCCTGTAGAGAGTACTTATACTGCAGTCCTGTAGAGAGTACTTATACTGCAGTCCTGTAGAGAGTACTTATACTGCAGTCCTGTAGAGAGTACTTATACTGCAGTCCTGTAGAGAGTACTTATACTGCAGTCCTGTAGAGAGTACTTATACTGCAGTCCTGTAGAGAGTACTTATACTGCAGTCCTGTAGAGAGTACTTATACTGCAGTCCTGTAGAGAGTACTTATACTGCAGTCCTGTAGAGAGTACTTATACTGCAGTCCTGTAGAGAGTACTTATACTGCAGTCCTGTAGAGAGTACTTATACTGCAGTCCTGTAGAGAGTACTTATACTGCAGTCCTGTAGAAAGTACTTATACTGCAGTCCTGTAGAAAGTACTTATACTGCAGTCCTGTAGAGAGTACTTATACTGCAGTCCTGTAGAAAGTACTTATACTGCAGTCCTGTAGAAAGTACTTATACTGCAGTCCTGTAGAGAGTACTTATACTGCAGTCCTGTAGAGAGTACTTATACTGCAGTCCTGTAGACAGTACTTATAATGCAGTCCTGTAGAAAGTACTTATACTGCAGTCCTGTAGAAAGTACTTATACTGCAGTCCTGTAGAAAGTACTTATACTGCAGTCCTGTAGAGAGTACTTATACTGCAGTCCTGTAGAGAGTACTTATACTGCAGTCCTGTAGCAAGTACTTATACTGCAGTCCTGTAGATATTACTTAGACTGCAGTCCTGTAGATAGTACTTATACTGCAGTCCTGTAGATAGTACTTATACTGCAGTCCTGTAGAGAGTACTTATACTGCAGTCCTGTAGAAAGTACTTATACTGCAGTCCTGTAGAGAGTACTTATACTGCAGTCCTGTAGAGAGTACTTATACTGCAGTCCTGTAGAGAGTACTTATACTGCAGTCCTGTAGAGAGTACTTATACTGCAGTCCTGTAGAGAGTACTTATACTGCAGTCCTGTAGAGAGTACTTATACTGCAGTCCTGTAGAGAGTACTTATACTGCAGTCCTGTAGAAAGTACTTATACTGCAGTCCTGTAGAGAGTACTTATACTGCAGTCCTGTAGAAAGTACTTATACTGCAGTCCTGTAGAAAGTACTTATACTGCAGTCCTGTAGAGAGTACTTATACTGCAGTCCTGTAGAGAGTACTTATACTGCAGTCCTGTAGAAAGTACTTATACTGCAGTCCTGTAGAGAGTACTTATACTGCAGTCCTGTAGAAAGTACTTATACTGCAGTCCTGTAGAAAGTACTTATACTGCAGTCCTGTAGAGAGTACTTATACTGCAGTCCTGTAGAGAGTACTTATACTGCAGTCCTGTAGAGAGTACTTATACTGCAGTCCTGTAGAGAGTACATATACTGCAGTCCTGTAGAAAGTACTACTACTTCAGTCCTGTAGCAAGTACTTATTCTGCATGCCTGGAGATAGTACTTATACTGCAGTCCTGTAGATAGTACTTATACTGCAGTCCTGTAGAGAGTACTTATACTGCAGTCCTGTAGAGAGTACTTATACTGCAGTCCTGTAGAGAGTACTTATACTGCAGTCCTGTAGAGAGTACTTATACTGCAGTCCTGTAGAGAGTACTTATACTGCAGTCCTGTAGAGAGTACTTATACTGCAGTCCTGTAGAGTGTACTTATACTGCAGTCCTGTAGAGAGTACTTATACTGCAGTCCTGTAGAGAGTACTTATACTGCAGTCCTGTAGAGAGTACTTATACTGCAGTCCTGTAGAGAGTACTTATACTGCAGTCCTGTAGAGAGTACTTATACTGCAGTCCTGTAGAGAGTACTTATACTGCAGTCCTGTAGAGAGTACTTATACTGCAGTCCTACAGCTGTGTCCGTGTGAATATGAGTCGATAAATATGTGGGGAGCAGCTGTGTGTGTCGGGGGGTTTCGTCGGGGGTTTCGTTGGGGTATTTCGTTGGGGTATTTCGTCGGGGTATTTCGTTGGGGTATTTCGTCGGGGGGTTCCGTTGGGGGGTTTCTTTGGGGGTTGGGGGTCCGGTCCTGCACAGTTTCAGCTGGACCGGGGACACACTGTTTATATCACACAGTGAATCCACTGTGTCGTCGGGAGCCACTTCAGGAGCAGCTTCCTCATAACACCAACACCAAAAGGATAAATCCATATTTCCAGCAGAAGTCCTGGTTTTGTCTGTTTAAAGTCGGCTCTTCTCCGGTCTCTTCACTGGACCTTTTCCCCTTCGAAAAGACACTTTCCACAGATGTTTTTTACTCATTTTGCTCATTTGTGGGTTCAGTTTTTGCCGCTCAAGTGACTGAGATGTAACCGAGAGAATCCGGTCATTTTTCAAAATAAAAGATGGTTCAGATACAACGAACCAGAATCTGCTGAACCTGTGTGTACAGTGAGGGTTTACACACGTATATACAGTATGTGTACACACGTATATACAGTATGTGTACACACGTATATACAGTATGTGTACACGCGTATATACAGTATGTGTTCACGCGTATATACAGTATGTGTTCACGCGTATATACAGTATGTGTACACGCGTATATACAGTATGTGTACACGCGTATATACAGTATGTGTTCACACGTATATACAGTATGTGTTCACACGTATATACAGTATGTGTTCACACGTATATACAGTATGTGTACACGCGTATATACAGTATGTGTACACGCGTATATACAGTATGTGTTCACACGTATATACAGTATGTGTTCACACGTATATACAGTATGTGTTCACGCGTATATACAGTATGTGTACACACGTATATACAGTATGTGTTCACACGTATATACAGTATGTGTTCACGCGTATATACAGTATGTGTTCACGCGTATATACAGTATGTGTTCACACGTATATACAGTATGTGTTCACACGTATATACAGTATGTGTTCACGCGTATATACAGTATGTGTTCACGCGTATATACAGTATGTGTTCACACGTATATACAGTATGTGTTCACACGTATATACAGTATGTGTACACGCGTATATACAGTATGTGTTCACACGTATATACAGTATGTGTTCACGCGTATATACAGTATGTGTTCACACGTATATACAGTATGTGTACACACGTATATACAGTATGTGTTCACGGGTATATACAGTATGTGTACACACGTATATACAGTATGTGTACACACGTATATACAGTATGTGTACACACGTATATACAGTATGTGTTCACACGTATATACAGTATGTGTACACACGTATATACAGTATGTGTTCACACGTATATACAGTATGTGTTCACACGTATATACAGTATGTGTTCACGGGTATATACAGTATGGGTTCACACGTATATACAGTATGTGTACACACGTATATACAGTATGTGTTCACACGTATATACAGTATGTGTTCACACGTATATACAGTATGTGTACACACGTATATACAGTGTGTTCAGTGCAGTTCCTTCTGTGTAAAGATGATTTGTTCCAGATTTAGCTCCGGATACTTTTCATTTGCAGTTCCAGAGCCAAGGACCTCACTGAGCCTCTGCAGTCACTGTGTTCTGTTCTAATGTGGTTTCCTCATCACAAACATGGGGGGCAGTGGGGGGCAGAAGGGGTCGGGGGGGGCAGAGGGGGGCAGAGGGGGCAGAAGGGGTCGGGGGGGGCAGTGGGGGGCAGAAGGGGTCGGAGGGGGCAGAGGGGGCAGAAGGGATCGGGGGGGGCAGAGGGGGCAGAGGGGTCGGGGGGGCAGAGGGGGCAGAAGGGATCGGGGGGGGCAGAGGGGGCAGAGGGGTCGGGGGGGCAGAGGGGGCAGAGGGGGCAGGGTGGGGGTCAGATGATTTCACAGCAGAGTTATTGCAGCTATGGACCTGTTCATACTCCACATGTCTGACAGTCTGGGGCCTCCATTGTTTCTATTTATATCCAGCCCCCCTCAGCCCTCTCCCCTCCCCCACCCGCTCGCCCGGGCTCCTCCTGCTCACCGTGAAGAGAGAGTCTGAATAGGGCCTGGGAGAGATCACTAGATGACTCAAACATGGAGGACTCTCAGACCTCTTCAGGCATTTTGTGATGAGGAATGTTGAGAAAAAATGAACCTCCCTGAAGTCGCCTCAAACTCAAACCTACAAAATCTGTGTCAGTCGTTTGTGCTGCAGAAAAGTTCAGTTTGTGATTCTGGTTCTTCAGATATTCACAGTTTTATTTTGGTCGATGACGTCGTCCAGAACCTCAGAATGTGAAACAGCCTCAGAACAGAAGAAAATGATGTCAAACGTTTGTATTTGGTTTGTGCTGTTTTGTGCTGTGACAGTTTCATTTGTGTGAGTTTATTTCTAAAATAATTATTTCTGTGGTAATTACAGGACGTCATTTCTGCTCAGCTGACGGAGACAAACTCCACAAAACTAGAGAAGAGAAACGACCTGAGGCTGAGGAAAAGTCTGTTTGTCTTTAGTCATTTGCTTTTGGTTCAGATTTTATAGAATAACACGATGATGAGGCGACTTCACAAAGGTCAAAAATTGGGGCTCTCAACATGAACTCGTTAACACATGCAGTTAATCACAAAAATATGGCACTAATGTTTTTACCGCAGATTAATCCCACAGTTTATTGTGAACGTGTTAAAGTGCAGATGGTCCTGAAGGCGGCGCAGGTCATTAGGTCAGTGATCAGGTCAGTGATCAGGTCCTGAAGGCGGCGCAGGTCATTAGGTCAGTGATCAGGTCAGTGATCAGGTCCTGAAGGCGGCGCAGGTCATTAGGTCAGTGATCAGGTCAGTGATCAGGTCCATGCGGATGTGAAGACGACAGATGAGACGGTGACTGGGGCTCAGGGCAAATTCATCTGCACAAAACTGCCCCACGGGACTTTAGATAAACTGAGGCAGTTTGCAGATGTCGCAGAGATGTTTAAAATACGTCTGAAAGCAAAACACGGGTTTGATTCAGCGGCTCGACGACGACACCAACAACAAACCGAGCACCACAACAACACTACAGCGAGAGAAACATGGCAATGATATCACTTCTTGATAATAAATTGCCTTTTTGTCAAAATATTTTGGTCTTTTTTGAAGAATAATTAACTGTGATTAATTGTGATTAATCAAAATTGTGATGTACAGTGAACCGTCGCTATAAGACGCTTCACCTTTCACGGCTTTGCTGTTTCGCAGATTTTTTTATACTTTTTTTCCTTTTTTCCCAGTGTCTTGTGTCTTGTGTTCTGAATCCTGAGGTCGTCTGGAAGTGAAAAGTCACGTTGGTCTTTCCCTCAGACCAGTGTCCACAGTTTCAGCCTCGTCTCTGTTCAGCCCGACACATTTACCTCTGCAAATTTCCTCCACGACAAAACCACAATGTGGAGGAAACGTTCTGCAGGACAAAGGCAAAAGGCCGAGGAAGAAGAAACTGTCACAGGAAAGAGAAACTTGTGCAGTGTTTCTATTTTTATTTCTTAAACAAATGGGCTGAAAACAGGTTTGGATCTTTGGTTTCATTTTAGTTCAGTATTGGACTGTAGAATAATTGTAAAAGTAAAGATGATACTGTCGCAGGTTCTTTGTGGAACACGACTGTGATGAACCAGACTGTGATTCTGAGGTAAACCACACGACTGATGAACCACACTGTGATTCTGAGGTAAACCACACGACTGTGATGAACCAGACTGTGATTCTGAGGTAAACCACACGACTGTGATGAACCAGACTGTGATTCTGAGGTAAACCACACGACTGTGATGAACCACACTGTGATTCTGAGGTAAACCACACGACTGTGATGAACCAGACTGTGAGTGTGAGTTAAACCACACGACTGTGATGAACCACACTGTGATTCTGAGGTAAACCACACGACTGTGATGAACCAGACTGTGATTCTGAGGTAAACCACACGACTGTGATGAACCAGACTGTGATTCTGAGGTAAACCACACGACTGATGAACCAGACTGTGATTCTGAGGTAAACCACACGACTGTGATGAACCAGACTGTGATTCTGAGGTAAACCACACGACTGTGATGAACCAGACTGTGATTCTGAGGTAAACCACACGACTGTGATGAACCACACTGTGATTCTGAGGTAAACCACACGACTGTGATGAACCAGACTGTGATTCTGAGGTAAACCACACGACTGTGATGAACCAGACTGTGATTCTGAGGTAAACCACACGACTGTGATGAACCACACTGTGATTCTGAGGTAAACCACACGACTGTGATGAACCAGACTGTGATTCTGAGGTAAACCACACGACTGTGATGAACCAGACTGTGATTCTGAGGTAAACCACACGACTGTGATGAACCACACTGTGATTCTGAGGTAAACCACACGACTGTGATGAACCAGACTATGATTCTGAGGTAAACCACACGACTGTGATGAACCAGACTGTGATTCTGAGGTAAACCACACGACTGTGATGAACCACACTGTGATTCTGAGGTAAACCACACGACTGTGATGAACCAGACTGTGATTCTGAGGTAAACCACACGACTGTGATGAACCACACTGTGATTCTGAGGTAAACCACACGACTGTGATGAACCACACTGTGATTCTGAGGTAAACCACACGACTCTGTGATGAACCACACTGTGATTCTGAGGTAAACCACACGACTGTGATGAACCAGACTGTGATTCTGAGGTAAACCACACGACTGTGATGAACCAGACTGTGATTCTGAGGTAAACCACACGACTGTGATGAACCAGACTGTGATTCTGAGGTAAACCACACGACTGTGATGAACCAGACTGTGATTCTGAGGTAAACCACACGACTGTGATGAACCAGACTGTGATTCTGAGGTAAACCACACGACTGTGATGAACCACACTGTGATTCTGAGGTAAACCACACGACTGTGATGAACCAGACTGTGATTCTGAGGTAAACCACACGACTGTGATGAACCACACTGTGATTCTGAGGTAAACCACACGACTGTGATGAACCAGACTGTGATTCTGAGGTAAACCACACGACTGTGATGAACCAGACTGTGATTCTGAGGTAAACCACACGACTGTGATGAACCAGACTGTGATTCTGAGGTAAACCACACGACTCTGTGATGAACCAGACTGTGATTCTGAGGTAAACCACACGACTGTGATGAACCACACTGTGATTCTGAGGTAAACCACACGACTGTGATGAACCACACTGTGATTCTGAGGTAAACCACACGACTGTGATGAACCAGACTGTGATTCTGAGGTAAACCACACGACTGTGATGAACCAGACTGTGATTCTGAGGTAAACCACACGACTGTGATGAACCAGACTGTGATTCTGAGGTAAACCACACGACTGTGATGAACCAGACTGTGATTCTGAGGTAAACCACACGACTGATGAACCAGACTGTGATTCTGAGGTAAACCACACGACTGTGATGAACCACACTGTGATTCTGAGGTAAACCACACGACTGTGATGAACCAGACTGTGATTCTGAGGTAAACCACACGACTCTGTGATGAACCAGACTGTGATTCTGAGGTAAACCACACGACTGTGATGAACCAGACTGTGATTCTGAGGTAAACCACACGACTGTGATGAACCAGACTGTGATTCTGAGGTAAACCACACGACTGTGATGAACCAGACTGTGATTCTGAGGTAAACCACACGACTGTGATGAACCACACTGTGATTCTGAGGTAAACCACACGACTGTGATGAACCAGACTGTGATTCTGAGGTAAACCACACGACTGTGATGAACCACACTGTGATTCTGAGGTAAACCACACGACTCTGTGATGAACCACACTGTGATTCTGAGGTAAACCACACGACTGTGATGAACCAGACTGTGATTCTGAGGTAAACCACACGACTGTGATGAACCAGACTGTGATTCTGAGGTAAACCACACGACTCTGTGATGAACCAGACTGTGATTCTGAGGTAAACCACACGACTGTGATGAACCACACTGTGATTCTGAGGTAAACCACACGACTGATGAACCAGACTGTGATTCTGAGGTAAACCACACGACTGATGAACCAGACTGTGATTCTGAGGTAAACCACACGACTGTGATGAACCAGACTGTGATTCTGAGGTAAACCACCTCGCGGCGTTTTCGGCTGCGCTCGCTGTGTTTTCGGCCGCACTCGTGGTGTTTTCGGCCGCGCTCGTGGTGTTTTCGGCCGCGCTCGCGGTGTTTTCGGCTGCACTCGCGGTGTTTTCGGCTGCACTCGCGGTGTTTTCGGCTGCACTCGCGGTGTTTTCGGCTGCACTCGCGGTGTTTTCGGCTGCACTCGCGGTGTTTTCGGCTGCACTCGCGGTGTTTTCGGCCGCGCTCGCGGTGTTTTCGGCTGCACTCGCGGTGTTTTCGGCTGCACTCGCGGTGTTTTCGGCTGCACTCTCTGTGTTTTCGGCCGCGCTCGCGGTGTTTTCGGCTGCACTCGCGGTGTTTTCGGCCGCGCTCGCGGTGTTTTCGGCTGCACTCGCGGTGTTTTCGGCTGCACTCGCGGTGTTTTCGGCTGCACTCGCGGTGTTTTCGGCTGCACTCGCGGTGTTTTCGGCTGCACTCTCTGTGTTTTCGGCCGCGCTCGCTGTGTTTTCGGCCGCACTCGTGGTGTTTTCGGCCGCACTCGCGGTGTTTTCGGCTGCACTCGTGGTGTTTTCGGCCGCGCTCGTGGTGTTTTCGGCCGCACTCGCTGCGTTTTCGGCTGCGCTCGCGGCGTTTTCGGCCGCGCTCGTGGTGTTTTCGGCTGCACTCGTGGTGTTTTCGGCTGCACTCACGCTCTCCTCGTTGACTTTCTCCATGGCGCAGGGGGGCACCTGCCCTGGGACCTGCCCGGGCAGCGGAGGAGATGAGACGCCGTTTTCAAAGCCCACGAGGAGGCGCCCGTTCACGTTCAGAGAGGGAAAGAAAACCTGCGGAGGACAGAGGAGTGTGAGCAACATTTACACTCTTCACTTTGGCACATTTTATGAATCGATGCTTTTGGATCAGGGCATCTGATCCAATTCATCCAAGTCAAATCTTACAAATCCAACACTTCTCCGTCTCTGCTGGGGTTCCCCAAGGCTCTGTCCTCGGACCGCTCCTTTTTATCATCTACATCCTTCCCCTTGGTTTTCTATTCCCGTAAACTCTGTCCTCTCCTCTCTTACCCTCTGTCCTCTCTTACCCTCTGTCCTCTCTTACCCTCTGTCCTCTCCTCTCTTACCCTCTGTCCTCTCTTACCCTCTGTCCTCTCTTACCCTCTGTCCTCTCTTACCCTCTCTCCTCTCTTACCCTCTGTCCTCTCTTACCCTCTGTCCTCTCTTACCCTCTGTCCTCTCTTACCCTCTCTCCTCTCCTCTCTTACCCTCTGTCCTCTCCTCTCTTACCCTCTGTCCTCTCCTCTCTTACCCTCACTCCTCCCTCCACCACATCTCCCCCTCCTCCCAGGACCTCCTCCCTCCACCACATCACCCCCTCCTCCAACAGCTACACTGGCTTCCCATAAAACAAAGAATTAATCTCACCACCTTCAGAGCCATAACCTGGCCCCACCTTACATCACTGACCTCCTCCACAACTCTACTCCTCCTCTCTCCTCTGCTTCTCCTCCTCTCCCCTCCTCTCTCCTCTGCTTCTCCCCCTCTCTCCTCCTCTCTCCTCCTCTCTTCTCCTCTCTCCCCCTCTCTCCTCCTCTCTCCTCCTCTCTCCTTGTCTCTTCTCCTCTCTCCCCCTCTCTCCTCCTCTCTCCTCCTCTCTTCTCCTCTCTCCCCATCTCTCCTCCTCTCTCCTCCTCTCTTCTCCTCTCCTCCTCTCTCCTCGTCTCTTCTCCTCTCTCCCCCTCTCTCCTCCTCTCTCCTCCTCTCTCCTCCTGTCTCCTCCTCTCTCCTCCTCCTCTCCTCCTGTCTCCTCCTCTCTCCTCCTCTCTCCTCCTCTCTCCTCGTCTCTCCTCCTCTCTCCTCCTCTCTCCTCGTCTCTCCTCGTCTCTCCTCCTCTCTCCTCCTCTCTCCTCCTCTCTCCCTCCTGACCTCTGCCATATTGACTCTTTTGCTCTTTTCAAATCCAGACTCACCTGTTCAGGCAGTCGTCACTTTCACCATCTCCCAGTTTTGTATCTGTTTTGCTCATTGTATTTTGTGATTGTTTTTAACGTGGTTTAGTCCAGCGTCCTGGTCCTCTCAGGTCAGATGGTTTAGTCCAGCGTCCTGGTCCTTTCAGGTCAGATGGTTTAGTCCAGCGTCCTGGTCCTCTCAGGTCAGATGGTTTAGTCCAGCGTCCTGGTCCTCTCAGGTCAGATGGTTTAGTCCAGCGTCCTGGTCCTTTCAGGTCAGATGGTTTAGTCCAGCGTCCTGGTCCTCTCAGGTCAGATGGTTTAGTCCAGCGTCCTGGTCCTCTCAGGTCAGATGGTTTAGTCCAGCGTCCTGGTCCTCTCAGGTCAGATGGTTTAGTCCAGCGTCCTGGTCCTCTCAGGTCAGATGGTTTAGTCCAGTGTCCTGGTCCTCTCAGGTCAGATGGTTTAGTCCAGCGTCCTGGTCCTCTCAGGTCAGATGGTTTAGTCCAGCGTCCTGGTCCTCTCAGGTCAGATGGTTTAGTCCAGCGTCCTGGTCCTCTCAGGTCAGATGGTTTAGTCCAGCGTCCTGGTCCTCTCAGGTCAGATGGTTTAGTCCAGCGTCCTGGTCCTCTCAGGTCAGATGGTTTAGTCCAGCGTCCTGGTCCTCTCAGGTCAGATGGTTTAGTCCAGTGTCCTGGTCCTTTCAGGTCAGATGGTTTAGTCCAGCGTCCTGGTCCTCTCAGGTCAGATGGTTTAGTCCAGCGTCCTGGTCCTCTCAGATCAGATGGTTTAGTCCAGTGTCCTGGTCCTGTCAGGTCAGATGGTTTAGTCCAGCGTCCTGGTCCTCTCAGGTCAGATGGTTTAGTCCAGCGTCCTGGTCCTTTCAGGTCAGATGGTTTAGTCCAGCGTCCTGGTCCTCTCAGGTCAGATGGTTTAGTCCAGCGTCCTGGTCCTTTCAGGTCAGATGGTTTAGTCCAGTGTCCTGGTCCTTTCAGGTCAGATGGTTTAGTCCAGCGTCCTGGTCCTTTCAGGTCAGATGGTTTAGTCCAGCGTCCTGGTCCTCTCAGGTCAGATGGTTTAGTCCAGCGTCCTGGTCCTCTCAGGTCAGATGGTTTAGTCCAGCGTCCTGGTCCTCTCAGGTCAGATGGTTTAGTCCAGCGTCCTGGTCCTTTCAGGTCAGATGGTTTAGTCCAGCGTCCTGGTCCTCTCAGGTCAGATGGTTTAGTCCAGCGTCCTGGTCCTCTCAGGTCAGATGGTTTAGTCCAGCGTCCTGGTCCTCTCAGGTCAGATGGTTTAGTCCAGCGTCCTGGTCCTCTCAGGTCAGATGGTTTAGTCCAGCGTCCTGGTCCTCTCAGGTCAGATGGTTTAGTCCAGCGTCCTGGTCCTTTCAGGTCAGATGGTTTAGTCCAGCGTCCTGGTCCTTTCAGGTCAGATGGTTTAGTCCAGCGTCCTGGTCCTCTCAGGTCAGATGGTTTAGTCCAGCGTCCTGGTCCTTTCAGGTCAGATGGTTTAGTCCAGCGTCCTGGTCCTCTCAGGTCAGATGGTTTAGTCCAGCGTCCTGGTCCTCTCAGGTCAGATGGTTTAGTCCAGCGTCCTGGTCCTTTCAGGTCAGATGGTTTAGTCCAGCGTCCTGGTCCTTTCAGGTCAGATGGTTTAGTCCAGCGTCCTGGTCCTTTCAGGTCAGATGGTTTAGTCCAGCGTCCTGGTCCTCTCAGGTCAGATGGTTTAGTCCAGCGTCCTGGTCCTTTCAGGTCAGATGGTTTAGTCCAGCGTCCTGGTCCTCTCAGGTCAGATGGTTTAGTCCAGCGTCCTGGTCCTCTCAGGTCAGATGGTTTAGTCCAGCGTCCTGGTCCTCTCAGGTCAGATGGTTTAGTCCAGCGTCCTGGTCCTCTCAGGTCAGATGGTTTAGTCCAGCGTCCTGGTCCTTTCAGGTCAGATGGTTTAGTCCAGCGTCCTGGTCCTCTCAGGTCAGATGGTTTAGTCCAGCGTCCTGGTCCTTTCAGGTCAGATGGTTTAGTCCAGCGTCCTGGTCCTTTCAGGTCAGATGGTTTAGTCCAGCGTCCTGGTCCTCTCAGGTCAGATGGTTTAGTCCAGTGTCCTGGTCCTTTCACATCAGATTAATTGAATAATTCGTATGGTGCTGTGTTACCTGTTCTGATGTGTTACCTGTGAGGTGCGGCTGTGGGTGCTGTAGGTGCTGGTTCTGCGTTTCGCCCACTGCTGCAGCGAGGTGAGGGGCCCCGGCGTGCTGTACTGGGCCCCGGCGTAGGCGCTGGGGCTGTACACGCCGCTGGAGGTGAACCTGGACGGCGGCCCCTCCAGGACGTCGCCGGGAACGCTGAACTCGTCGTCGGCCATTTCGCCCTCAGAGCCACGCCCCCTCAGCACGAAGTTAAAGATGGAGGAGACCTGAGAGCAACGGCGTGACGAGAACGAGCGGGAGAGGAGGGGATGGAGCGGCTGAAAGAGACGGAGACTGGGTCTGAGAGCGGGACTAGAGTGGGATTATAACGGGATTATAACGGGATTATAACGGAATTATAACGGAATTATAACGGAATTATAACGGGATTATAACAGGACTATAATCAGATTATAATGGGCCTATAATAGGACTTTAGCGGGGCTATAACAGGACTATAGTGGGATTATAACGGGGTTATAAACCAAGACTATAACGGGACTAAAACAAGACTGAGCCAGGACTGGAACAGGACTATTACGGGGCTAAACCAGGACTATAACTGGGTTATAATGAGATTATAACAGGACTAAACCAGGACTAAACCAGGTCTAAACCAGGACTAAACCAGGAATAAACCAGGACTAAACCAGGACTAAACTAGTTCTAAACCAGGTCTAAACCAGGTCTAAACCAGGACTAAACCAGGTCTAAACCAGGTCTAAACCAGGTCTAAACCAGGACTAAACCAGGTCTAAACCAGGACTAAACCAGGTCTAAACCAGGACTAAACCAGGTCTAAACCAGATCTAAACCAGGTCTAAACCAGGTCTAAACCAGGACTAAACCAGGTCTAAATAGGCCGTACCTTGGAGTCGGTGAGCAGCCTCTCTTCTGATAGGTTGGCTTCCAGGTTGGCCACGCCCACTAGCGCCTGGCTCCGCCTCCGCTCCTCCGCCGTGAGGTCAGGGGTCAGCGGAGGAGCGAAAGGTGAAAGGTCACGGGACATCACCGAGTCGGAGTCCAGGGCTTTTTGGGCCGCGGCCTGAAACAGAATAAACAGGTGAAGTGATGTGTGTGTGACGCTAACAGGAGGCACTGCTCTGTCTGAAGCTCTGTTCCCTGATTTAGACCTTAATCTGAGGTTTATTTAAACACAATAAAATAAAACAGTCATTACAGACTGATGCCAAACATGTTTTAATCCCCTTGGTTTTTTTCTTGAGGTTTCAGACAATCTAAAATCTGTTTGACCGTGTTTTCCAAAGCAGGATTATAATGGGATTATAATGGGACTATAACAGGACTATAACAGGATTATAATGGGACTATAACAGGACTATAACAGGATTATAATGGGACTATAACAGGACTATAACAGGACTATAACAGGACTATAACAGGATTATAATGGGACTATAACAGGACTATAACAGGATTATAATGGGACTATAACAGGACTATAACAGGATTATAATGGGACTATAACAGGACTATAACAGGATTATAATGGGATTATAACTGGACTATAACAGGACTATAACAGGACTATAACAGGACTATAATGGGATTATAACTGGACTATAACAGGACTATAACAGGACTATAACAGGACTATAACTGGACTATAACAGGACTATAACAGGACTATAACAGGATTATAATGGGATTATAATGGGACTATAACAGGACTATAACAGGACTATAACAGGACTATAACAGGACTATAACAGGATTATAACAGGACTATAACAGGACTATAACAGGACTATAATGGGATTATAACAGGACTATAACAGGACTATAACAGAACTATAATGGGATTATAATGGGACTATAACAGGACTATAACAGGACTATAACAGGACTATAATGGGATTATAATGGGACTATAACAGGACTATAACAGGACTATAACAGGACTATAACAGGACTATAACAGGACTATAATGGGATTATAACTGGACTATAACAGGACTATAACAGGACTATAACAGGATTATAATGGGACTATAACAGGACTATAACAGGATTATAATGGGATTATAACTGGACTATAACAGGACTATAACAGGACTATAACAGGATTATAATGGGACTATAACAGGACTATAACAGGACTATAACAGGATTATAATGGGACTATAACAGGACTATAACAGGATTATAATGGGACTATAACAGGAGTATAACAGGATTATAATGGGATTATAACTGGACTATAACAGGACTATAACAGGACTATAACAGGACTATAACAGGATTATAATGGGACTATAACAGGACTATAACAGGATTATAATGGGATTACAACTGGACTATAACAGGACTATAACAGGACTATAACAGGACTATAATGGGATTATAATGGGACTATAACAGGACTATAACAGGACTATAACAGGACTATAACAGGACTATAATGGGATTATAACAGGACTATAACAGGATTATAATGGGACTATAACAGGACTATAACAGGACTATAACAGGACTATAACAGGACTATAACAGGATTATAACAGGACTATAACAGGACTATAACAGGACTATAATGGGATTATAACAGGACTATAACAGGACTATAACAGAACTATAATGGGATTATAATGGGACTATAACAGGACTATAACAGGACTATAACAGGACTATAATGGGATTATAATGGGACTATAACAGGACTATAACAGGACTATAACAGGACTATAAAAGGACTATAACTGGACTATAACAGGACTATAACAGGACTATAACAGGACTATAACAGGACTATAATGGGATTATAACAGGACTATAACAGGATTATAATGGGACTATAACAGGACTATAACAGGATTATAAGAGGACTATAACTGGACTATAATGGGATTATAACAGGACTATAATGGGATTATAATGGAACTATAACAGGACTATAACAAGACTATAACAGGATTATAATGGGATTATAACGGGACTATAACAGGACTATAACAGGACTATAACAGGACTATAATGGGATTATAACAGGACTATAACAGGACTATAATGGGATTATAATGGGACTATAACAGGACTATAACAGGACTATAACAGGATTATAATGGGACTATAACAGGACTATAACAGGATTATAACAGGACTATAATGGGATTATAACAGGACTATAACAGGACTATAACAGGACTATAATGGGATTATAATGGGACTATAACAGGACTATAACAGGACTATAACAGGATTATAACAGGACTATAACAGGACTATAACTGGACTATAATGGGATTATAACAGGACTATAACAGGACTATAACAGGACTATAACAGGACTATAACAGGACTATAATGGGATTATAACAGGACTATAACAGGACTATAACAGGACTATAACAGGACTATAACAGGACTATAACGGGATTATAATGGGACTATAACAGGACTATAACAGGACTATAACAGGACTATAACAGGACTATAACAGGACTATAACAGGATTATAACAGGACTATAACAGGACTATAACAGGACTATAACAGGACTATAACAGGACTATAATGGGATTATAACAGGACTATAACAGGACTATAACAGGACTATAACAGGACTATAATGGGATTATAATGGGACTATAACAGGACTATAACAGGACTATAACAGGACTATAACTGGACTATAACAGGACTATAACAGGACTATAACAGGACTATAACAGGACTATAATGGGATTATAATGGGACTATAACAGGACTATAACAGGACTATAACAGGACTATAACTGGACTATAACTGGACTATAATGGGATTATAACAGGACTATAATGGGATTATAATGGGACTATAACAGGACTATAACAAGACTATAACAGGACTATAACAGGACTATAACAGGAATATAACAGGACTATAATGATATTATAATGGGACTATAACAGGACTATAACATGACTATAACACGACTATAACAGGACTATAACTGGACTATAATGGGATTATAACAGGACTATAATGGGATTATAATGGGACTATAACAGGACTATAACAAGACTATAACAGGACTATAACAGGACTATAACAGGATTATAACAGGACTATAACAGGACTATAACAGGATTATAATGGGACTATAACAGGACTATAACAGGATTATAACAGGACTATAACAGGACTATAACAGGACTATAACAGGACTATAATGGGATTATAACAGGACTATAACAGGACTATAACAGGACTATAACAGGACTATAACGGGATTATAATGGGACTATAACAGGACTATAACAGGACTATAACGGAACTATAATAGGATTATAACAGGACTATAACGGGACTATAACAGGATTATAACAGGACTATAACGGGATTATAATGGGACTATAATGGAACTATAACAGGACTATAACAAGACTATAATGGGACTATAACAGGACTATAACAGGACTATAACAGGACTATAACAGGACTATAACAGGACTATAACAGGACTATAATGGGATTATAATGGGACTATAACAGGACTATAACAGGACTATAACAGGACTATAACAGGACTATAATGGGATTATAATGGGACTATAACAGGACTATAACAGGATTATAACAGGACTATAACTGGACTATAATGGGATTATAACAGGACTATAATGGGATTATAATGGGACTATAACAGGACTATAACAAGACTATAACAGGACTATAACAGGACTATAACAGGATTATAACAGGACTATAACAGGACTATAAAAGGACTATAACAGGACTATAACAGGATTATAATGGCACTATAACAGGACTATAACAGGATTATAACAGGACTATCACAGGACTATAACAGGATTATAACAGGACTATCACAGGACTATAACAGGATTATAACAGGACTATAACAGGACTATAACAGGACTATAACAGGACTATAACAGGACTATAACAGGACTATAATGGGATTATAATGGGACTATAACAGGACTATAACAGGACTATAACAGGACTATAATGGGATTATAATGGGACTATAACAGGACTATAACAGGACTATAACAGGACTATAACAGGACTATCACAGGACTATAACAGGACTATAACAGGACTATAACAGGACTATAACAGGACTATAACAGGATTATAACAGGACTATAACAGGACTATAACAGGATTATAACAGGACTATAACAGGACTATAACAGGACTATAACAGGACTATAATGGGATTATAATGGGACTATAACAGGACTATAACAGGACTATAACAGGACTATAACAGGACTATAACAGGACTATAACAGGACTATAACAGGACTATAACAGGACTATAATGGGATTATAACAGGACTATAACAGGACTATAACAGGACTATAACAGGACTATAACGGGATTATAATGGGACTATAACAGGACTATAACAGGACTATAACAGGACTATAACAGGACTATAACAGGACTATAACAGGATTATAATGGGACTATAACAGGACTATAACAGGACTATAACAGGACTATAATGGGATTATAACAGGACTATAACAGGACTATAACAGGACTATAACAGGACTATAACAGGACTATAACAGGACTATAACAGGACTATAACAGGATTATAACAGGACTATAACAGGACTATAACAGGACTATAACAGGACTATAACAGGACTATAACAGGATTATAATGGGATTATAATGGGACTATAACAGGACTATAACAGGACTATAACAGGATTATAATGGGACTATAACAGGACTATAACAGGATTATAACAGGACTATAACTGGACTATAATGGGATTATAACAGGACTATAATGGGATTATAATGGGACTATAACAGGACTATAACGGGATTATAACAGGACTATAACAGGACTATAACAGGACTATAACAGGACTATAACAGGACTATAACAGGACTATAACAGGACTATAACAGGACTATAACAGGACTATCACAGGACTATAACAGGACTATAACAGGACTATAACAGGACTATAACAGGACTATAACAGGACTATAACAGGACTATAACAGGACTATAACAGGACTATAACAGGACTATAACAGGACTATAACAGGACTATAACAGGATTATAACAGGACTATAACAGGACTATAACAGGACTATAACAGGACTATAAAAGGACTATAACAGGACTATAACAGGACTATAACAGGACTATAACAGGACTATAACAGGACTATAATGGGATTATAATGGGACTATAACAGGACTATAACAGGACTATAACAGGACTATAATGGGATTATAATGGGACTATAACAGGACTATAACAGGACTATAACAGGACTATAATGGGATTATAACAGGACTATAACAGGACTATAACAGGACTATAACAGGACTATAATGGGATTATAATGGGACTATAACAGGACTATAACAGGACTATAACAGGACTATAACAGGACTATAACAGGACTATAACAGGACTATAACAGGACTATAATGGGATTATAATGGGACTATAACAGGACTATAACAGGACTATAATGGGATTATAATGGGACTATAACAGGACTATAACAGGACTATAACAGGACTATAACAGGACTATAACAGGACTATAACTGGACTATAACAGGATTATACCTGGACTATAACGGGACTAAACCACATGACACACTGCTCACAGGCTCCTGAGCATGTTTCCTTCCTTCAGCAGTATTCCCGTACCTGCTGCTCCTGTTTGAGCCGCTCCATCGCCTCCTGAAACTCGCGCTCCTTCTGGTTGGCTTCCATGATGGTGGCTTGATTCTGCTCCTCGTACGCCATGGCAACCACCGCAAGAATCAGGTTTACCAGGTAGAACGAGCCCAGGAAGATGACCACCACAAAGAACACCATGTACGTCTTACCCGCCGAGCGCAGAGTCTGCAAGAGACCAGACCAGGTCTAAACCGGGACTGAACCGGGACTAAACCAGGGCTAAACCGGGACTGAACCGGGACTAAACCAGGACTAAACCAGGACTGAACCAGGACTAAACCAGGACTAAACCAGGACTGAACCAGGACTAAACCAGGACTGAACCAGGACTGAACCAGGACTAAACCAGGACTAAACCAGGACTAAACCAGGACTGAACCAGGACTAAACCAGGACTGAACCAGGACTGAACCAGGACTAAACCAGGACTAAACCAGGACTAAACCAGGACTGAACCAGGACTGAACCAGGACTAAACCAGGACTGAACCAGGACTGAACCAGGACTGAACCAGGACTAAACCAGGACTGAACCAGGACTGAACCAGGACTAAACCAGGACTGAACCAGGACTAAACCAGGACTAAACCAGGACTGAACCAGGACAGAACCAGGACTGAACCGGGACTAAACCAGGACTAAACCCTAACCTCCTTGAGTGAGGAGTGTCTCTGGCCCTTAAAGAAACTCAGACAGAAGTTCAGGAGTTCCAGGGTTAAGTTAACCCCCAAAGACCTGAGGGCAGTTTTAGTACATTTAAAACTGCCCCTTTTACCCCTGATGAAGAGTTCTACCTCCTTTTGTTCAGTCCAACCTGTTATTTCACAATCTGCTGCTGTAGTTGTGTCATGAGGCTGTGAGAAAAGCTACAGGACCAGAAATAGAGATGAAAAAAAAACTGAACATACTTTCTTTTATACAAAACCCACAGCAAACATGTAGAAACAACTTTTTGGACATAAAAATGCTTAATTTAGGGCCTGAGCTACAAAAATGCAAAATCTCAAGTCTGTAAGTAAATTAAAAATCTCCTTATTGCCCTAAAAACAAAAAAGGTGCAGTGGCTCCATGACTTTCCTGGTCCAGTCCTGGAAACAGCTCCTGTCAGGACCACGGCCAGAGCCACAGCACTTCTGCATTTCCAGGGTGGAAATTACATTTGGATTTGTTCATTTGGACTGAAATAAACCTTTAAATAAAAATAGAAAGAGATGCACAATTACACACACCAAGATGTGTCATTTTCCATGTGTGTGAGAATTAACTCCACTTAGAGCAACTTTTTCCCTCGTTATAAACACACACAGTCAGAGGAGTCGACCATCTTGACTCACTTCACTCTTTGGCAGTAGTAGTAGTAGTAGTAGCAGCAGTAGTAGTAGTAGTAGTAGTAGTAGTAGTAGCAGCAGTAGTAGTAGTAGTAGTAGTAGTAGTAGCAGTAGTAGTAGTAGTAGTAGTAGTAGTAGCAGCAGTAGTAGTAGTAGTAGTAGTAGTAGTAGTAGTAGTAGTAGTAGTAGTAGTAGTAGTAGTAGTAGTAGTAGTAGTAGTAGTAGTAGTAGTAGTAGTACTGTAGTATTTTCACTCACTTGATGATAGAGGTTTTCCCAATAATCTTGTGTCATGAGTCTGAACAGGGAGAGAAAGGCCCAGCCGAACGTATCGAAACTCGTGTAGCCGTAGTTTGGGTTCCTCCCAGACTTTAGGCACACGAACCCGTCCGGACACCTCCTGAACACAGAAGAACATCAGTGCACAGGTCCTGAGCACAGAAGAACATCAGTGCACAGGTCCTGAACACAGAAGAACATCAGTGCACAGGTCCTGAACACAGAAGAACATCAGTGCACAGGTCCTGAACACAGAAGAACATCAGTGCACAGGTCCTGAACACAGAAGAACATCAGTGCACAGGTCCTGAACACAGAAGAACATCAGTGCACAGGTCCTGAACACAGAAGAACATCAGTGCACAGGTCCTGAACACAGAAGAACATCAGTGCACAGGTCCTGAACACAGAAGAACATCAGTGCACAGGTCCTGAACACAGAAGAACATCAGTGCACAGGTCCTGAACACAGAAGAACATCAGTGCACAGGTCCTGAACACAGAAGAACATCAGTGCACAGGTCCTGAACACAGAAGAACATCAGTGCACAGGTCCTGAGCACAGAAGAACATCAGTGCACAGGTCCTGAACACAGAAGAACATCAGTGCACAGGTCCTGAACACAGAAGAACATCAGAGCACAGGTCCAGAGCACAGAAGAACATCAGAGCACAGGTCCTGATCGCAGAAGAACATCAGAGCACAGGTCCTGAGCACAGAAGAACATCAGTGCACAGGTCCTGAGCACAGAAGAACATCAGTGCACAGGTCCTGAGCACAGAAGAACATCAGTGCACAGTTCCTGAACACAGAAGAACATCAGTGCACAGGTCCTGAGCACAGAAGAACATCAGTGCACAGGTCCTGAACACAGAAGAACATCAGTGCACAGGTCCTGAGCACAGAAGAACATCAGTGCACAGGTCCTGAACACAGAAGAACATCAGTGCACAGGTCCTGAACACAGAAGAACATCAGTGCACAGGTCCTGAGCACAGAAGAACATCAGTGCACAGGTCCTGAACACAGAAGAACATCAGTGCACAGGTCCTGAACACAGAAGAACATCAGTGCACAGGTCCTGAACACAGAAGAACATCAGTGCACAGGTCCTGAGCACAGAAGAACATCAGCGCACAGGTCCTGATCACAGAAGAACATCAGTGCACAGGTCCTGATCACAGAAGAACATCAGTGCACAGGTCCTGAACACAGAAGAACATCAGTGCACAGGTCCTGAACACAGAAGAACATCAGTGCACAGGTCCTGAGCACAGAAGAACATCAGTGCACAGGTCCTGAGCACAGAAGAACATCAGTGCACAGGTCCTGAGCACAGAAGAACATCAGTGCACAGGTCCTGAGCACAGAAGAACATCAGTGCACAGGTCCTGATCACAGAAGAACATCAGTGCACAGGTCCTGAACACAGAAGAACATCAGTGCACAGGTCCTGAACACAGAAGAACATCAGTGCACAGGTCCTGAACACAGAAGAACATCAGTGCACAGGTCCTGAACACAGAAGAACATCAGTGCACAGGTCCTGAACACAGAAGAACATCAGTGCACAGGTCCTGAGCACAGAAGAACATCAGTGCACAGGTCCTGAGCACAGAAGAACATCAGTGCACAGGTCCTGAACACAGAAGAACATCAGTGCACAGGTCCTGAGCACAGAAGAACATCAGTGCACAGGTCCTGAGCACAGAAGAACATCAGTGCACAGGTCCTGAACACAGAAGAACATCAGTGCACAGGTCCTGAGCACAGAAGAACATCAGTGCACAGGTCCTGAGCACAGAAGAACATCAGTGCACAGGTCCTGAGCACAGAAGAACATCAGTGCACAGGTCCTGAACACAGAAGAACATCAGTGCACAGGTCCTGAGCACAGAAGAACATCAGTGCACAGGTCCTGAGCACAGAAGAACATCAGTGCACAGGTCCTGAACACAGAAGAACATCAGTGCACAGGTCCTGAGCACAGAAGAACATCAGTGCACAGGTCCTGAGCACAGAAGAACATCAGTGCACAGGTCCTGAGCACAGAAGAACATCAGTGCACAGGTCCTGAACACAGAAGAACATCAGCGCACAGGTCCTGAACACAGAAGAACATCAGTGCACAGGTCCTGAACACAGAAGAACATCAGTGCACAGGTCCTGAGCACAGAAGAACATCAGTGCACAGGTCCTGAACACAGAAGAACATCAGTGCACAGGTCCTGAGCACAGAAGAACATCAGTGCACAGGTCCTGAGCACAGAAGAACATCAGTGCACAGGTCCTGAGCACAGAAGAACATCAGTGCACAGGTCCTGAGCACAGAAGAACATCAGTGCACAGGTCCTGAGCACAGAAGAACATCAGTGCACAGGTCCTGACCACAGAAGAACATCAGTGCACAGGTCCTGAACACAGAAGAACATCAGTGCACAGGTCCTGAGCACAGAAGAACATCAGTGCACAGGTCCTGAACACAGAAGAACATCAGTGCACAGGTCCTGAGCACAGAAGAACATCAGTGCACAGGTCCTGAGCACAGAAGAACATCAGTGCACAGGTCCTGAACACAGAAGAACATCAGTGCACAGGTCCTGAACACAGAAGAACATCAGTGCACAGGTCCTGAACACAGAAGAACATCAGTGCACAGGTCCTGAACACAGAAGAACATCAGTGCACAGGTCCTGAACACAGAAGAACATCAGTGCACAGGTCCTGAGCACAGAAGAACATCAGTGCACAGGTCCTGAACACAGAAGAACATCAGTGCACAGGTCCTGAACACAGAAGAACATCAGTGCACAGGTCCTGAGCACAGAAGAACATCAGTGCACAGGTCCTGACCACAGAAGAACATCAGTGCACAGGTCCTGAGCACAGAAGAACATCAGTGCACAGGTCCTGAGCACAGAAGAACATCAGTGCACAGGTCCTGAACACAGAAGAACATCAGTGCACAGGTCCTGAGCACAGAAGAACATCAGTGCACAGGTCCTGAACACAGAAGAACATCAGTGCACAGGTCCTGAACACAGAAGAACATCAGTGCACAGGTCCTGAACACAGAAGAACATCAGTGCACAGGTCCTGAACACAGAAGAACATCAGTGCACAGGTCCTGAGCACAGAAGAACATCAGTGCACAGGTCCTGAACACAGAAGAACATCAGTGCACAGGTCCTGAGCACAGAAGAACATCAGTGCACAGGTCCTGAGCACAGAAGAACATCAGTGCACAGGTCCTGAACACAGAAGAACATCAGTGCACAGGTCCTGAGCACAGAAGAACATCAGTGCACAGGTCCTGAGCACAGAAGAACATCAGTGCACAGGTCCTGAACACAGAAGAACATCAGTGCACAGGTCCTGATCACAGAAGAACATCAGTGCACAGGTCCTGAACACAGAAGAACATCAGTGCACAGGTCCTGAACACAGAAGAACATCAGTGCACAGGTCCTGAGCACAGAAGAACATCAGTGCACAGGTCCTGAACACAGAAGAACATCAGTGCACAGGTCCTGAACACAGAAGAACATCAGTGCACAGGTCCTGAACACAGAAGAACATCAGTGCACAGGTCCTGAACACAGAAGAACATCAGTGCACAGGTCCTGATCACAGAAGAACATCAGTGCACAGGTCCTGAGCACAGAAGAACATCAGTGCACAGGTCCTGAACACAGAAGAACATCAGTGCACAGGTCCTGAGCACAGAAGAACATCAGTGCACAGGTCCTGAACACAGAAGAACATCAGTGCACAGGTCCTGAACACAGAAGAACATCAGTGCACAGGTCCTGAACACAGAAGAACATCAGCGCACAGGTCCTGAACACAGAAGAACATCAGTGCACAGGTCCTGAACACAGAAGAACATCAGTGCACAGGTCCTGAGCACAGAAGAACATCAGTGCACAGGTCCTGAGCACAGAAGAACATCAGTGCACAGGTCCTGAACACAGAAGAACATCAGCGCACAGGTCCTGAACACAGAAGAACATCAGTGCACAGGTCCTGAACACAGAAGAACATCAGTGCACAGGTCCTGAGCACAGAAGAACATCAGTGCACAGGTCCTGAACACAGAAGAACATCAGTGCACAGGTCCTGAACACAGAAGAACATCAGTGCACAGGTCCTGAACACAGAAGAACATCAGTGCACAGGTCCTGAACACAGAAGAACATCAGTGCACAGGTCCTGAGCAGAACTTGACGTCCTGGAGAAAAACGAGGCTCAGGAGGAAACTCACGTTTTATAAAAAGCTCAAATAGTTTGAACAGAATCACATCTGAGGTGAGGCCAGTGTGTTTCTGCAGCTCTTCACAGACACATGTTCTTCACTCCTCCACACTCAGAACATGCAAACTCCACACAGACTCAGGCAGAACATGCAAACTCCACACAGACTCAGGCAGAACATGCAAACTCCACACAGACTCAGGCAGAACATGCAAACTCCACATACAAAGATCCGGGGATCGAACCCACAACCTTCTGCTGAGGCGTGACTCAGACACTGAGACGCCAAACCAGAACTAAACCAGGACTGAACCAGGACTAAACTAGGACTGAACCAGGACTGAACCAGGACTGAACCAGGACTGAACCAGGACTGAACCAGGACTAAACCAGGACTGAACCAGGACTGAACCAGGACTGAACCAGGACTAAATCAGGACTAAATCAGGACTAAACCAGGTCTAAACCAGGACTGAACCAGGACTGAACCAGGACTAAACCAGGACTGAACCAGGACTGAACCAGGACTGAACCAGGACTGAACCAGGACTGAACCAGGACTAAACCAGGACTGAACCAGGACTGAACCAGGACTGAACCAGGACTGAACCAGGACTAAACCAGGACTGAACCAGGACTGAACCAGGACTGAACCAGGACTAAACCAGGACTGAACCAGGACTGAACCAGGACTGAACCAGGACTGAACCAGGACTAAACCAGGACTGAACCAGGACTGAACCAGGACTGAACCAGGACTAAACCAGGACTGAACCAGGACTGAACCAGGACTGAACCAGGACTAAACCAGGACTAAACCAGGACTGAACCAGGACTGAACCAGGACTGAACCAGGACTAAACCAGGACTGAACCAGGACTGAACCAGGACTGAACCAGGACTAAACCAGGACTAAACCAGGACTGAACCAGGACTGAACCAGGACTGAACCAGGACTGAACCAGGACTAAACCAGGACTGAACCAGGACTGAACCAGGACTGAACCAGGACTAAACCAGGACTAAACCAGGACTGAACCAGGACTGAACCAGGACTGAACCAGGACTGAACCAGGACTGAACTCTAAGTCCAGGACCATCTCGTTTGGGTCTCAAAGTTTTTCCAGGAGAATCATGATTTGAAAGGTTTATGAGACGAGTTTCTCTGGGGAATTGAACCGACAACCAGACGGTGACTCACAGGAGGAGGAGGAGGAGAGGAGGAGGAGAGGAGGAGGAGGAGGAGAGGAGGAAGAGAGGAGAGGAGGAGGAGAGGAGAGAGGAGAGAGGAGGAGAGGAGAGAGGAGAGAGGAGGAGAGGAGGAGGAGGAGGAGAAGGAGGAGGAGGAGAGAAGGAGGAGAGGAGGAGGAGAGAAGGAGGAGAGGAGAGAGGAGGAGGACAGGAGGTGGAGGAGAAGGAGGAGGTGGAGAGGAGGAGGAGAGGAGGAGAGAGGAGAAGGAGGAGGAGGAGAGGAGGAGGAGAGGAGGAGGAGAGGAGGAGAAGGAGGAGGAGGAGAGGAGGAGGAGAGGAGGAGAGGAGGAGAGGAGGAGGAGGAGAAGGAGGAGGAGAAGGAGGAGGAGGAGAGGAGGAAAAGAGGAGGAGGAGGAGAGGAGGAGGAGAGGAGAGAGGAGGAGAGGAGGAGGAGGAGAAAAAGGAGGAGGAGAGGAGGAGGAGAGGCGAGAGGAGGGGAGGAGGAGAGGAGGAGGAGGAGAAGGAAAGGAGGAGGAGAGGAGGAGGAGAGGAGAGAAGGAGAGGAGGAAGAGGAGAGGAGGAAGAGAGGAGGAAGAGAGGAGGAGGAGGAGGAAGAGAGGAGAAGAGGAGGAAGAGAGGAGGAAGAGAGGAGGAGGAGGAGGAGGAGAGGAGGAGGAGAGGAGAGAGGAGGAGAGGAGGAGGAGAAGGAGGAGGAGGAGAGGAGGAGGAGAGGAGGAGGAGAGGAGAGAGGAGGAGAGGATAGAGGAGGAGAGGAGGAGGAGAGGAGGAGGAGAGGAGAGAGGAGGAGAGGAGGAGGAGGAGGAGGAGAAGGAGGAGGAGAAGAGGAGGAGGAGAGGAGGAAGAGAGGAGAGGAGAGAGGAGGAGGTGCCTGATTCTCTGTGGACCAATCAGACGGCTTCGTTCAAACTCACAGAAACCCTCGGCCAATCAGATGCGGTGCTGATTCAGCCGTCGCCGCGGGAACGAAAATCAATACAAACGACATCATCACAAGATCAACTTTTCATAACGAGATCATCAACAAGACGACCAATCACAACAGAGACCAGGACCAGACCAGGACCAGACCAGGACCAGACCAGGACCAGACCAGGACCAGACCAGGACCAGACCAGGACCAGACCAGGACCAGACCAGGATTAGGACCAGGTTCAGACCAGGACTAGGCCAAGGATGGATCCTGTGCTAGTCCTGGTCCTGGTCTGGTCCTGGTCCTGGTCCTGGTCCTGGTCTGGTCTGGTCCTGGTCTGGTCTGGTCCTGGTCTGGTCCTGGTCTGGTCCTGGTCTGGTCCTGGTCTGGTCCTGGTCTGGTCCTGGTCTGAACCTGGTCTGGTCCTGGTCTGAACCTGGTCTACATCCGGTCCGGTCCTCGGAGGTAAACAGCAGTGATGGAGCGTGGGAAGCGTCGCCCACGGAGACGGAGATGGAGACGGTCTCCGAGGCGACGCGACGGAGGAGGTTCACCTGAGACTCAACAATATCAAGACCTGAACCAGGACTGAACCAGGTCTGAACCAGGTCTAAACCAGGTCTAAACAAGGACTAAACCAGGTCTAAACCAGGGCTAGTTTTAGTTTTGGTTCAGTCCTGGTTTAGTCCTGGTTTAGACCTGGTTTAGACCTGGTTTAGTCCTGGTTTAGTTCTGGTTTAGACCTGGTTTAGATCTCGTTCAGACCTGGTTTAGTCCTTGTTTAGACCTGGTTTAGACCTGGTTTAGTCCTGGTTTATTTCTGAGGAAGGATCACAGAGACAGAAGCAGGTCAGTGCTGATGAGAAACGCCCCTGAACATTAAGTTTACCACGATTCAGTGAACATGGCACAGACCGGATTTAGTCCTGCTTTAGTCCTGCTTTAGACCTGCTTTAGACCTGGTTTAGTCCTGCTTTAGTCCTGCTTTAGTCCTGCTTTAGTCCTGGTTTAGTCCTGCTTTAGTCCTGCTTAAGTCCTGCTTTAGTCCGGCTTTAGACCTGCTTTAGACCTGGTTTAGACCTGGTTTAGTCCTGCTTTAGTCCGGCTTTAGACCTGCTTTAAACCTGGTTTAGTCCTGGTTTAGTCCTGGTTTAGTCCTGGTTTAGTCCTGGTTTAGTCCTGGTTTAGACCTGCTTTAGTCCTGCTTCAGTCCTGGTTTAGTCCTGCTTTAGTCCTGCTTTAGTCCGGCTTTAGACCTGCTTTAGACCTGGTTTAGACCTGCTTTAGTCCTGCTTTAGTCCGGCTTTAGACCTGCTTTAGACCTGGTTTAGTCCTGCTTTAGTCCTGGTTTAGTCCTGCTTTAGACCTGCTTTAGACCTGGTTTAGTCCTGCTTTAGTCCTGGTTTAGTCCAGCTTTAGTCCTGGTTTAGTCCAGCTTTAGTCCTGGTTTAGTCCTGGTTTAGTCCTGGTTTATTCCTGCTTCAGTCCTGGTTTAGTCCAGGTTTAGTCCAGGTTTAGACCTGGTTTAGTCCTGGTTTAGTCCTGGTTTAGTCCTGGTTTAGACCTGGTTTAGTCCTGGTTTAGTCCTACTTTAGTCCTGCTTTAGTCCTGGTTTAGTCCTGGTTTAGTCTTGGTTTAGACCTGGATTAGTCCTGGTTTAGTCCTACTTTAGTCCTGCTTTAGTCCTGGTTTAGTCCTGGTTTAGTCCTGCTTTAGTCCTGCTTTAGTCCTGGTTTAGTCCTGGTTTAGTCCTGGTTTAGTCCTGGTTTAGTCCTGCTTTAGTCCTGGTTTATTCCTGGTTTAGTCCTGGTTTAGACCTGGTTTAGTCCTGGTTTAGTCCTGGTTTAGTCCTGGTTTAGACCTGGTTTAGTCCTACTTTAGTCCTGCTTTAGTCCTGGTTTAGTCCTGGTTTAGTCTTGGTTTAGACCTGGTTTAGTCCTGGTTTAGTCCTACTTTAGTCCTGCGTTAGTCCTGGTTTAGTCCTGGTTTAGTCCTGGTTTAGTCCTGCTTTAGTCCTGCTTTAGTCCTGGTTTAGTCCTGCTTTAGTCCTGCTTTAGTCCTGGTTTAGTCCTGGTTTAGTCCTGGTTTATTCCTGGTTTAGTCCTGGTTTAGACCTGGTTTAGTCCTGGTTTAGACCTGGTTTAGTCCTGGATTAGACCTGGTTTAGTCCTGGTTTAGTCCTGGTTTAGTCCTGGTTTAGTCCTGGTTTAGTCCTGGTTTAGTCCTGGTTTAGACCTGCTTTAGTCCTGGTTTAGACCTGCTTTAGTCCTGGTTTAGTCCTGGTTTAGTCCTGGTTTAGTCCTGGTTTAGTCCTGGTTTAGTCCTGGTTTAGTCCTGGTTTAGTCCTGGTTTAGTCCTGGTTTAGACCTGGTTTAGTCCTGGTTTAGTCCTGGTTTATTCCTGGTTTAGTCCTGGTTTAGACCTGGTTTAGTCCTGGTTTAGACCTGGTTTAGTCCTGGATTAGACCTGGTTTAGACCTGGTTTAGTCCTGGTTTAGTCCTGGTTTAGTCCTGGTTTAGACCTGGTTTAGTCCTGGTTTAGACCTGGTTTAGACCTGCTTTAGTCCTGGTTTAGTCCTGGTTTAGTCCTGGTTTATTCCTGGTTTAGTCCTGGTTTAGTCCTGGTTTAGTCCTGGTTTAGTCCTGGTTTAGTCCTGGTTTAGACCTGGTTTAGACCTGGTTTAGTCCTGGTTTAGTCCTGGTTTAGACCTGCTTTAGTCCTGGTTTAGTCCTGGTTTAGTCCTGGTTTATTCCTGGTTTAGTCCTGGTTTAGTCCCGGTTTAGTCCTGGTTTAGTCCTGGTTTAGTCCTGGTTTAGTCCTGGTTTAGTCCTGGTTTAGTCCTGGTTTAGTCCTGGTTTAGTCCTGGTTTAGTCCTGGTTTAGACCTGGTTTAGTCCTGGTTTAGACCTGGTTTAGTCCTGGTTTAGACCTGGTTTAGACCTGCTTTAGTCCTGGTTTAGTCCTGGTTTAGTCCTGGTTTATTCCTGGTTTATTCCTGGTTTAGTCCTGGTTTAGTCCTGGTTTAGTCCTGGTTTATTCCTGGTTTATTCCTGGTTTATTCCTGGTTTAGTCCTGGTTTAGTCCTGGTTTAGTCCTGGTTTAGTCCTGGTTTAGTCCTGGTTTAGACCTGCTTTAGTCCTGGTTTAGTCCGGCTTTAGTCCTGCTTTAGTCCGGCTTTAGTCCTGGTTTAGTCCTGGTTTAGTCCTGGTTTAGTCCAGCTTTAGTCCTGGTTTAGTCCTGGTTTAGTCCTGGTTTAGTCCTGGTTTAGTCCTGGTTTATTCCTGGTTTAGTCCTGGTTTATTCCTGGTTTAGTCCTGGTTTAGTCCTGGTTTAGTCCTGGTTTAGACCTGGTTTAGTCCTGGTTTAGTCCTGGTTTAGACCTGGTTTAGTCCTGGTTTAGACCTGGTTTAGTCCTGGTTTAGACCTGGTTTAGACCTGGTTTAGTCCTGGTTTAGTCCTGGTTTATTCCTGGTTTAGTCCTGGTTTAGACCTGCTTTAGTCCTGGTTTAATCCAGCTTTAGTCCTGGTTTAGTCCAGCTTTAGTCCTGGTTTAGTCCTGCTTTAGTCCTGGTTTAGACCTGCTTTAGTCCTGCTTTAGTCCTGGTTTAGTCCTGGTTTAGACCTGGTTTAGTCCTGGTTTAGACCTGGTTTAGTCCTGGTTTAGACCTGGTTTAGACCTGGTTTAGTCCTGCTTTAGTCCTGGTTTAGTCCTGGTTTAGTCCTGGTTTAGTCCTGGTTTAGACCTGCTTTAGTCCTGGTTTAGACCTGGTTTAGACCTGGTTTAGACCTGGTTTAGTCCTGGTTTAGTCCTGGTTTAGTCCTGGTTTAGTCCTGGTTTAGTCCTGGTTTAGTCCTGGTTTAGTCCTGGTTTAGTCCTGGTTTAGTCCTGGTTTAGACCTGCTTTAGTCCTGGTTTAGACCTGCTTTAGTCCTGGTTTAGACCTGCTTTAGTCCTGGTTTAGTCCTGCTTTAGTCCTGGTTTAGTCCGGCTTTAGTCCTGGTTTAGTCCTGGTTTAGTCCTGGTTTAGTCCTGGTTTAGTCCTGGTTTAGTCCTGGTTTAGTCCTGGTTTATTCCTGGTTTAGTCCTGGTTTAGTCCTGGTTTAGTCCTGGTTTAGACCTGGTTTAGTCCTGGTTTAGTCCTGGTTTAGACCTGGTTTAGTCCTGGTTTAGACCTGGTTTAGTCCTGGTTTAGACCTGGTTTAGACCTGGTTTAGTCCTGGTTTAGTCCTGGTTTAGTCCTGGTTTATTCCTGGTTTAGTCCTGGTTTAGTCCTGGTTTAGTCCTGGTTTAGACCTGGTTTAGTCCTGGTTTAGTCCTACTTTAGTCCTGCTTTAGTCCTGGTTTAGTCCTGGTTTAGTCTTGGTTTAGACCTGGTTTAGTCCTGGTTTAGTCCTACTTTAGTCCTGCTTTAGTCCTGGTTTAGTCCTGGTTTAGTCCTGCTTTAGTCCTGCTTTAGTCCTGGTTTAGTCCTGGTTTAGTCCTGGTTTAGTCCTGGTTTAGACCTGGTTTAGTCCTGGTTTAGACCTGGTTTAGTCCTGGTTTAGTCCTGGTTTAGACCTGGTTTAGACCTGGTTTAGTCCTGGTTTAGTCCTGGTTTAGTCCTGGTTTAGTCCTGGTTTAGTCCTGGTTTAGACCTGCTTTAGTCCCGGTTTAGACCTGCTTTAGTCCTGGTTTAGTCCTGGTTTAGTCCTGGTTTAGTCCTGGTTTATTCCTGGTTTAGTCCTGGTTTAGTCCTGGTTTAGTCCTGGTTTAGTCCTGGTTTAGTCCTGGTTTAGACCTGGTTTATTCCTGGTTTAGTCCTGGTTTAGTCCTGGTTTAGTCCTGGTTTAGACCTGGTTTAGTCCTGGTTTAGTCCTGGTTTAGTCCTGGTTTAGTCCTGGTTTAGACCTGGTTTAGTCCTGGTTTAGACCTGGTTTAGACCTGGTTTAGTCCTGGTTTAGTCCTGGTTTAGTCCTGGTTTAGTCCTGGTTTAGACCTGCTTTAGTCCTGCTTTAGTCCTGGTTTAGACCTGGTTTAGTCCTGCTTTAGTCCTGGTTTAGACCTGGTTTAGTCCTGGTTTAGTCCTGGTTTAGTCCTGGTTTAGTCCTGGTTTAGTCCTGGTTTAGACCTGCTTTAGTCCTGCTTTAGTCCTGGTTTAGACCTGCTTTAGTCCTGCTTTAGTCCTGGTTTAGTCCGGCTTTAGACCTGATCTTCTAAATCGACTCAAACTCTGAAGTTTTATTAAAGTCGTTTGTCTGAGGCGGATTCAGAGACAAACTCCCAACACGTTTAACTCGGAGCTGTTCCCGGAAAATGTTCCGTGTTCCACGTTTTCCGTGTGAGGAGGAGAAGGAAGAGTGTGGGAGGAGGAGGGAAGAGTGTGGGAGGAGAAGGGAAGAGTGTGGGAGGAGGGAAGAGTGTGGGAGGAGAAGGGAAGAGTGTGGGAGAAGGAGGGAAGAGTGTGGGAGGAGAAGGGAAGAGTGTGGGAGGAGGAGGGAAGAGTGTGGGAGGAGGAGGGAAGAGTGTGGGAGGAGGAGGGAAGAGTGTGGGAGGAGGAGGGAAGAGTGTGGGAGGAGAAGGAAGAGTGTGGGAGGAGGAGGGAAGAGTGTGGGAGGAGGAGGGAAGAGTGTGGGAGGAGAAGGGAAGAGTGTGGGAGGAGGAGGGAAGAGTGTGGGAGGAGGAGAAGGAAGAGTGTGGGAGGAGGAGGGAAGAGTGTGGGAGGAGGAGGGAAGAGTGTGGGAGGAGGAGGGAAGAGTGTGGGAGGAGGAGGGAAGAGTGTGGGAGGAGGAGAAGGAAGAGTGTGGGAGGAGGAGGGAAGAGTGTGGGAGGAGAAGGAAGAGTGTGGGAGGAGGAGGGAAGAGTGTGGGAGGAGGAGGGAAGAGTGTGGGAGGAGAAGGAAGAGTGTGGGAGGAGGAGGGAAGAGTGTGGGAGAAGGAGGGAAGAGTGTGTGAGGAGGAGAAGGAAGAGTGTGGGAGGAGGAGGGAAGAGTGTGGGAGAAGGGAAGAGTGTGGGAGGAGAAGGGAAGAGTGTGGGAGGAGAAGGAAGAGTGTGGGAGGAGAAGGGAAGAGTGTGGGAGGAGGAGGGAAGAGTGTGGGAGGAGAAGGAAGAGTGTGGGAGGAGAAGGAAGAGTGTGGGAGGAGGAGGGAAGAGTGTGGGAGGAGAAGGGAAGAGTGTGGGAGGAGAAGGAAGAGTGTGGGAGGAGGAGGGAAGAGTGTGGGAGGAGAAGGGAAGAGTGTGGGAGGAGAAGGGAAGAGTGTGGGAGGAGGAGGGAAGAGTGTGGGAGGAGAAGGGTAGAGTCTGGGAGAAGGAGGGAAGAGTGTGGGAGGAGAAGGAAGAGTGTGGGAGGAGAAGGAAGAGTGTGGGAGGAGGAGGGAAGAGTGTGGGAGGAGAAGGGAAGAGTGTGGGAGAAGGAGGAAGAGTGTGGGAGGAGGAGGGAAGAGTGTGGGAGGAGAAGGGAAGAGTGTGGGAGGAGGAGGAAGAGTGTGGGAGGAGGAGGAAGAGTGTGGGAGGAGAAGGAAGAGTGTGAGAGGAGGAGGGAAGAGTGGGGGAGGAGGAAGGAAGAGTGTGGGAGGAGGAGGGAAGAGTGTGGGAGGAGGAGGGAAGAGTGTGGAAGGAGGGAAGAGTGTGGGAGGAGAAGGGAAGAGTGTGGGAAAAGGAGGAAGAGTGTGGGAGAGAAGGAAGAGTGTAGGAGAGAAGGAAGAGTGTGGGAGGAGGAGGGAAGAGTGTGGGAGGAGGAGAAAGAGTGTGGGAGGAGGAGGAAGAGTGTGGGAGGAGGAGGGAAGAGTGTGGAAGGAGGAGGAAGAGTGTGGGAGGAGAAAGGGAAGAGTGTGGGAGGAGAAAGGAAGAGTGTGGGAGGAGAAGGGAAGAGTGTGGAGAGAAGCGAAAGTGTGGGAGGAGAAGGGAAGAGTGTGGGAGGAGGGAAGAGTGTGGGAGGAGAAGGAAGAGTGTGGGAGAAGGGAAGAGTCTGGGAGAGAAAGGGAAGAGTGTGGGAGGAGGAGAGGAAGAGTGTGGGAGGAGGAGAAGGAAGAGTGTGGGAGGAGGAGGGAAGAGTGTGGGAGGAGAAGGAAGAGTGTGGGAGAAGGAGGAAGAGTGTGTGAGGAGGAGAAGGGAAGAGTGTGGGAGGAGGAGGAAGAGTGTGGGAGAAGGAGAGGGAAGAGTGTGAGGAGGAGAAGGAAGAGTGTGGGAGGAGGAGGAAGAGTGTGGGAGAAGGAGGAAGAGTGTGTGAGGAGGAGAAGGAAGAGTGTGGGAGAGAGGGAAGAGTGTGGGAGGAGAAGGAAGAGTGTGGGAGGAGAAGGAAGAGTGTGGGGAGGAGAAAGGGAAGAGTGTGGGAGAAGGAGGAAGAGTGTGGGAGGAGAAGGAAGAGTGTGGGAGGAGAAAGGGAAGAGTGTGGGAGGAGGAGGGAAGAGTGTGGGAGGAGGAGGAAGAGTCTGGGAGAGGAGGGAAGAGTGTGGGAGGGAGGAAGAGTGTGGGAGGAGGAGAGGAAGAGTGTGGGAGGAGGAGGAAGAGTGTGGGAGGAGAAGGGAAGAGTGTGGGAGGAGAAGGAAGAGTGTGGGAGGAGGAGGAAGAGTGTGGGAGAAAGGGAAGAGTGTGGGAGGAGAAAGGAGAAGAGTGTGGGAGGAGGAGGAGGAAGAGTGTGGGAGGAGAAGGGAAGAGTGTGTGGGAGGAGAAGGAAGAGTGTGGGAGGAGGAGGAAGAGTGTGGGAGGAGGAAGAGTGTGGGAGGAGAAGGGAAGAGTGTGGGAGGAGGGAGGAAGAGGGAGGAGAGTGTGGGAGGAGGAGAGAAGAGTGTGGGAGGAGGAGGAAGAGTGTGGGAGGAGGAAGAGTGTGGGAGGAGGAGGAAGAGTGTGGGAGGAGAGAAGAGTGTGGGAGGAGGAGGAAGAGTGTGGGAGGAGGAGGAAGAGTGTGGGAGGAGAAGGAAGAGTGTGGGAGGGAGGAAGAGTGTGGGAGAAGGAAGAGTGTGGGAGGAGGAGAAGGGAAGAGTGTGGGAGAGAAGGAAGAGTGTGGGAGGAGAGGGAAGAGTGTGAGAGAAGGAAGAAGGGAAGAGTGTGGGAGGAGAAAGGGAAGAGTGTGGGAGGAGGAGGGAAGAGTGTGGGAGAGGAGGAAGAGTGTGGAGGAGAAAGGGAAGAGTGTGGGAGGAGAGGAAGAGTGTGGGAGGAGAGGAGTGTGGGAGGAGAAGGAAGAGTGTGGGAGGAGGAAGAGTGTGGGAGAAGAAGAGAGAAGAAGAGTGTGGGAGGAGGAGGAAGAGTGTGGGAGGAGGAGGAAGAGTGTGGGAGGAGGAGGAAGAGTGTGGGAGGAGGAGGAAGAGTGTGGGAGGAGAAGGAAGAGTGTGGGAGGAGGAGGGAAGAGTGTGGGAGGAGGAGGGAAGAGTGTGGGAGGAGAAGGGAAGAGTGTGGGAGGAGGGAAGAGTGTGGGAGGAGAAGGGAAGAGTGTGGGAGGAGAAGGAAGAGTGTGGGAGGAGGAGGGAAGAGTGTGGGAGAAGGGAAGAGTGTGGGAGGAGGAGGCACGAGTGAGGGTGTAGGAGGAAGAGTGTGGGAGGAGAAGGAAGAGTGTGGGAGGAGGAGGGGAAGAGTGTGGGAGGAGAAAGGGAAGAGTGTGGGAGGAGAAAGGAAGAGTGTGGGAGGAGAAAGGGAAGAGTGTGGGGAGGAGGGAAGAGTGTGGGAGGAGAGAAGGAAGAGTGTGGGAGGAAGGAGGAAGAGTGTGGGAGAGAAAGGGAAGAGTGTGGGAGGAGGAGGAAGAGTGTGGGAGAAGGGAAGAGTGTGGGAGGAGGAGGAAAGAAAGAGTGTGGGAGGAGGGAAGAGTGTGGGAGGAGGGAAGAGTGTGGGAGGAGAAAGGGAAAGAGTGTGGGAGGAGGAGGAAGAGTGTGGGAGGAGAAGGGGAAGAGTGTGGGAGGAGGAGGGAAGAGTGTGGGGAGGAAAGGAAGAGTGTGGGGAGAAGGAAGAGTGTGTGGGAGGAGGAGGGTAGAGTGTGGGAGGAGAAGGGAAGAGTGTGGGAGGAGGAGGAGAAGAGTGTGGGAGGAGAAGGAAGAGTGTGAGGAGGAGGAAGAGTGTGGGAGAAGGAAGTGTGTGAGGAGAAAGGGGAAGAGTGTGGGAGGAAGGAAGAGTGTGGGAGGAGAAGGGAAGAGTGTGGGAGAGAGAGGGAAGAGTGTGGGAGGAGGAGGAAGAGTGTGGGAGTGTGGGAGGAGGGAAGAGTGTGGGAGGAGGAGGGAAGAGTGTGGGAGGAGAAGGGAAGAGTGTGGGAGGAGGGAAGAGTGTGGGAGGAGAAGGGAAGAGTGTGGGAGAACGGAAGAGTGTGGGAGGAGGAGGGAAGAGTGTGGGAGGAGAAGGGAAGAGTGTGGGAGGAGGGAAGAGTGTGGGAGGAGAAGGGAAGAGAGGGGGAGGAGGGAAGAGTTTGGGAGGAGGAGGGCAGAGTGGGGGAGGAAGAGTGTGGGGAAGAGTCTGGGAGAAGGAGGGAAGAGTGTGGGAGGAGAAGGAAGAGTGTGGGAGGAGGAGGGAAGAGTGTGGGAGGAGGGAAGAGTGTGGGAGGAGAAGGGAAGAGTGTGGGAGGAGAAGGAAGAGTGTGGGAGGAGGAGGGAAGAGTGTGGGAGAAGGGAAGAGTGTGGGAGGAGGAGGGAAGAGTGTGGGAGGAGAAGGGAAGAGTGTGGGAGGAGGGAAGAGTGTGGGAGGAGAAGGGAAGAGTGTGGGAGAAGGGAAGAGTGTGGGAGGAGAAGGGAAGAGTGTGGGAGGAGGAGGGAAGAGTGTGGGAGGAGAAGGGAAGAGTGTGGGAGAAGGAGGAAGAGTGTGGGAGAAGGAGGAAGAGTGTGGGAGGAGAAGGAAGAGTGTGGGAGGAGAAGGGAAGAGTGTGGGAGGAGGAAGAGTGTGGGAGAGAAGGGAAGAGTGTGGGAGGAGGGAAGAGTGTGGGAGGAGAAGGAAGAGTGTGGGAGAGAGAAGAGTGTGGGAGGAGGAGGGAAGAGTGTGGGAGAAGGGAAGAGTGTGGGAGGAGGAGGGAAGAGTGTGGGAGGAGAAGGGAAGAGTGTGGGAGGAGGAGGGAAGAGTGTGGGAGGAGGAGGGAAGAGTAGGGGAGAAGGGAAGAGTGTGGGAGGAGAAGGGAAGAGTGTGGGAGCAGAAGGGAAGAGTGTGGGAGGAGGAGGAAGAGTGTGGGAGGAGTAGGGAAGAGTGTGGGAGGAGAAGGAAGAGTGTGGGAGGAGAAAGGGAAGAGTGTGGGAGGAGAAGGAGGGAAGAGTGTGGGAGGAGAAGGGAAGAGTGTGGGAGGAGGAGGGAAGAGTGTGGGAGAAGGGAAGAGTGTGGGAGGAGGAGGGAAGAGTGTGGGAGGAGGAGGAGGGAAGAGTGTGGGAGGAGAAGGAAGAGTGTGGGGAGAGAAGGGAAGAGTGTGGGAGGAGGGAGGGAAGAGTGTGGGAGGAGGAGGAAGAGTGTGGGAGGAGAAGGGAAGAGTGTGGGAGGAGAAGGAAGAGTGTGGGAGGAGGAGGAGAAAGAGTGTGGGAGGAGGAGGAGAAGAGTGTGGGAGGAGGAGGGAAGAGTGTGGGAGAAGGAGAAGAGTGTGGGAGGAGGAGGAAGAGTGTGGGAGGAGAAGGAAGAGTGTGGGAGGGAGAGGAAGAGTGTGGGAGGAGAGGAAGAGTGTGGGGAGGAGGAAGAGTGTGGGAGGAGAAGGAAGAGTGTGGGAGGAGAAGGGAAGAGTGTGGGAGGAGGAAGAGTGGGAAGAGTGTGGGAGGGAAGAGTGTGGGAGAGGAGGAAGAAGGGAAGAGTGTGGGAGGAGGAAGAGAAGAGTGTGGGAGTGTGGGAGGAGGAAGAGTGTGTGTGAGAGAAGGGAAGAGTGTGGGAGGAGGAGGAAGAGTGTGGGAGGAGAAAGGAAGAGTGTGGGAGAAGGGAAGAGTGTGGAAGGAGGAGGAGGAAGAGTGTGGGAGGAGAAGGGAAAGAGTGTGGGAGGAGGAGAAGAGTGTGGGAGGAGAAGGGAAGAGTGTGGGAGAGAGGGAAGAGTGTGGGGAGGAGAAAGGGAAGAGTGTGGGAGGAGAAGGGAAGAGTGTGGGAGGAGAAAGGGAAGAGTGTGGGAGGAGGAGGAAGAGTGTGGGAGAGGAGAAGGAAGAGTGTGGGAGGAGGTGGGAAGAGTGTGGGAGAAGGGAAGAGTGTGGGAGAAGGGAAGAGTGTGGGAGGAGGAGGGAAGAGTGTGGGAGGAGAAGGGAAGAGTGTGGGAGAAGGGAAGAGTGTGGGAGGAGGAGGGAAGAGTGTGGGAGGAGAAGGGAAGAGTGTGGGAGAAGGAGGAAGAGTGTGGGAGGAGAAGGGAAGAGTGTGGGAGGAGAAGGGAAGAGTGTGGGAGGAGGAGGGAAGAGTGTGGGAGGAGAAGGGAAGAGTGTGGGAGGAGATGGAAGAGTGTGGGAGGAGAAAGGGAAGAGTGTGGGAGAAAGGAGAAGAGTGTGGGAGGAGGAGGGAAGAGTGTGGGAGGAGAAGGGAAGAGTGTGGGAGGAGAAGGGAAGAGTGTGGGAGGAGGGAAGAGTGTGGGAGGAGAAGGGAAGAGTGTGGGAGGAGTAGGAGGAAGAGTGTGGGAGGGAGAAGGGAGAAGAGTGTGGGAGGAGAAGGAAGAGTGTGGGAGGAGGAGGGAAGAGTGTGGGAGGAGAAGGGAAGAGTGTGGGAGGAGGGAAGAGTGTGGGAGGAGAAGGGAAGAGTGTGGGAGGAGAAGGGAAGAGTGTGGGAGGAGGAGGGAAGAGTGTGGGAGAAGGGAAGAGTGTGGGAGAAGGGAAGAGTGTGGGAGGAGGAGGGAAGAGTGTGGGAGGAGAAGGGAAGAGTGTGGGAGAAGGGGAAGAGTGTGGGGAGGGAAGAGTGTGGGAGAAGAAGGGAAGAGTGTGGGAGGAGGGGAAGAGTGTGGGAGGGAGAAGGGAAGAGTGTGGGAGTAGGGAAGAGTGTGGGAGGAGAGGAAAGAGTGTGGGAGGAGAAGGGAAGAGTGTGGGAGGAGGAGAGAGGAGGGAGAGTGTGGGAGAAGGGAAGAGTGTGGGAGGAGAAAGGGAAGAGTGTGGGAGAGGAGGAGGAAGAGTGTGGGAGGAAGAGTGTGGGAGGAGAAGGGAAGAGTGTGGGAGTAGGGAAGAGTGTGGGAGGAGAAGGGAAGAGTGTGGGAGGAGAAGGGAAGAGTGTGGGAGGAGGGAAGAGTGTGGGAGGAGAAGGGAAGAGTGTGGGAGGAGGGGGGAGTGTGGGAGGAGGAAGAGGTGGGAGGAGAGTGTGGGAGGAGAAGGGAAGAGTGTGGGAGGAGGGAAGGAGTGTGGGAGGAGAAGGAAGAGTGTGGGAGGAAAGGGAAAGAGTGTGGGAGGAGAAGGGAAGAGTGTGGGAGGAGAAAGGAAGAGTGTGGGAGGAGAGAGAGAAGGAAGAGTGTGGGAGAGGAGGGAAGAAGGAAGAGTGAAGAGTGTGGGAGGAGTGTGGGAGGAAGGAGTGTGGGAGAAGGGAAGAGTGTGGGAGGAGGAGGAAGAGTGTGGGAGGAGAAGGAAGAGAGAGGGAAGAGTGTGGGAGGAGAAGGGAAGAGTGTGGGAGAAGGGAAGAGTGTGGGAGGAGGAGGGAAGAGTGTGGGAGGAGAAGGGAAGAGTGTGGGAGAAGGAGGAAGAGTGTGGGAGGAGAAGGGAAGAGTGTGGGAGGAGAAGGGAAGAGTGTGGGAGGAGGAGGGAAGAGTGTGGGAGAAGGGAAGAGTGTGGGAGGAGGAGGGAAGAGTGTGGGAGAAGAGAGTGTGGGAGGAGGAAGAGTGTGGGAGGAGAAGGGAAGAGTGTGGGAGAAGGAAGAGTGTGGGAGGAGAAAGGGAAGAGTGTGGGAGGAGAAAGGGAAGAGGTGTGTGGGAGGAGAAGGGAAGAGTGTGGGAGGAGAAGGAAGAGTGTGGGAGGAGGAGGGAAGAGTGTGGGAGAAGGGAAGAGTGTGGGAGGAGAAGGGAAGAGTGTGGGAGAAGGGAAGAGTGTGGGAGGAGGAGGGAAGAGTGTGGGAGGAGGAGGGAAGAGTGTGGGAGGAGAAGGGAAGAGTGTGGGAGAAGGGAAGAGTGTGGGAGGAGAAAGGGAAGAGTGTGGGAAGGGAGTGTGGGAGGAAGGAAGAGTGTGGGAGAAGGGAAGAGGAGGAGGAAGAGTGTGGGAGGAGAAGGGAAGAGTGTGGGAGAAGGAGGGAGAGTGTGGGAGGAGAAAGGGAAGAGTGTGGGAGGAGGAGGGAAGAGTGTGAGGAGGGAAGAAAGGGAAGAGTGTGGGAGGAGGAAGGAAGAGTGTGGGAGGGGAGGAGTGTGGGAGGAGAAGGGAAGAGTGTGGGAGGAGTAGGGAAGAGTGTGGGAGGAGGGAAGAGTGTGGGAGGAGAAGGGAAGAGTGTGGGAGGAGGAGGGAAGAGTGTGGGAGGAGAAGGGAAGAGTGTGGGAGGAGGAGGGAAGAGTGTGGGAGGAGGAGGGAAGAGTGTGGGAGGAGAAGGAGGAAGAGTGTGGGAGAAGGAGGAAGAAGACAAACTGAGTGTGAGGCTGCCACACCTCAGCCCACTCCCACATCCCGCTCACAAATCCACAGAGACGTGGAGGAAAGTCCCAAGAGACGACTGGAGGAGCCGGATCGTCCGGATCAGAAGGACGAGCCAACGAGCTCCAACCACCGGGATTATTGTGAAGAAGAAGAAACGTTTACAGGATCCAGAAGAAACTCATTCAGCTTTAAAATCAGAACAAACCCACTGACTTCAGGACTAAGATTAACTCACAAGAATCATTTTCAGCAGAATTCAGAGTTTACAGGGACTTTTTAAAGAGGAACTCAGTTTAGGCGCCACGGTGGCTGAGTGGCAACACTCAGGCCTCACAGCAAGAAGGTTGAGGGTTCGATCCCCGGGTCACCCGGGCCTTTCTGTGTGGAGTTTGCATGTTCTCTCCATGTCTGGATGGGTTTCCTCCGGGTGCTCCGGTTTCCCCCATCAACTCAAAACATGCAGCACCTGAACTAACATAAGGACCATGATGTCCACCTGTGGCTCCACCCGCAGAGGGGTGCAGAGGGGTTCATAGGGGTTCATGGGGGTTCATGGGGTCCAGAGGGGTTCAGGGGGTTCTTAGGGGTTCATAGGGGTTCAGGGGGTTCAGGGGGTTCATAGGGGTTCAGGGGGTTCAGAGGGGTTCACAGGGTTCATAGGGGTTCAGGGGGTTCATAGGGGTTCTTAGGGGTTCATAGGGGTTCATAGGGGTTCAGGGGGTTCATAGGGGTTCTTAGGGGTTCAGGGGGTTCAGAGGGCTTCATAGGGGTTCATAGGGGCTCATAGGGGTTCAGGGGGTTCATAGGGATTCAGGGGGTTCTTAGGGGTTCATAGGGGTTCATAGGGGTTCAGGGGGTTCAGAGGGCTTCATAGGGGCTCATAGGGGTTCAGGGGGTTCTTAGGGGTTCATAGGGGTTCAGGGGGTTCTTAGGGGTTCATAGGGGTTCAGGGGGTTCAGGTGCAGCAAACTGCCCCCGTGACCCAGCGGATTAAGCGGGAGAAGATGGATGGATTTTTTATTTAGAATTAAATTATTTGTATTCAGAATTAAATTAGTTTTGTGCAGAATTAAAGCTCATGTCAAATGTCGAAGTGAAACAACAAAAGTGAAATTTATAATCTGCTGTTTAAGGAACATGGTTACAGCTAATTCCCCATGGGGTAAATACCCCTCTTTAATGCCCCATGGGGTAAATACCCCTCTTTAATGCCCCATGGGGTAAATACCCCTCTTTAATGCCCCATGTTCTGTTCTGTTCTGTGGTTCATTTCTTCTCTCTGATGCTGAGGGACACAGTTTGGACGCTTCAGAGACAGGTGCAGGTGCAGGTGCAGCTCTGGCAGGTGCAGGTGCAGCTTTGGCAGGTGCAGGTGAAGCTCTGGCAGGTGCAGCTCTGGCAGGTGCAGGTGCAGGTGCAGCTCTGGCAGGTGCAGGTGCAGCTCTGGCAGGTGCAGGTGCAGGTGCAGCTCTGGCAGGTGCAGGTGCAGCTCTGGCAGGTGCAGCTCTGGCAGGTGCAGGTGCAGGTGCAGCTCTGGCAGGTGCAGCTCTGGCAGGTGCAGGTGCAGCTCTGGCAGGTGCAGGTGCAGGTGCAGCTCTGGCAGGTGCAGCTCTGGCAGGTGCAGGTGCAGGTGCAGCTCTGGCAGGTGCAGGTGCAGGTGCAGCTCTGGCAGGTGCAGGTGAAGCTCTGGCAGGTGCAGGTGCAGGTGCAGCTCTGGCAGGTGCAGGTGCAGGTGCAGCTCTGGCAGGTGCAGGTGCAGGTGCAGCTCTGGCAGGTGCAGGTTTCCGGTCACAGACTCAGTGTTGAATCAGACGGATAAATAAGTCTGAAAGTTTCCTCTGCGTCGCCGTGTTAAAAGCAACAATCAATGTTCCGTCTGTATCTGTCTGTCGCTCCTCCCCCTCTCCTCCTCCTCTCCTCCTCCTCTCCTCTCCTCCTCCTCCTCCCCCTCTCCTCTCCTCCTCTAAAGATAATAACCCTAATGTCTTTAAGAGCTCATTGATTGGAGCGTTGGTCAGTCTGATGTAAACACTCCGACAGGAAACACAATAAACCATTTCAGAAGTCCTCAGCAGACCCCACCTCCCCCCACCAGGGTTAGACCAGGTCTGGACCAGGGTCTGGACCGGGTCTGGACCAGGGTCTGGACCGGGTCTGGACCTGCTGTAGTCCTGGTCTGGTCCTGGTCCGGGTCTGGATTTGTGTTTCCAGGAGTTTGAGTTTGGAGTTAGTGAACGTTGTTTAATGAACTTCCTTTTTAACTCCTCGTTAACTCTCCATCTCCCCCCTCCATCTCCTCCCTCCATCTCCCCCCTCCATCTCCCCCCTCCATCTCCTCCCTCCATCTCCCCCCTCCATCTCCCCCCTCCATCTCCTCCCTCCATCTCCTCCCTCCATCTCCCCCCTCCATCTCCTCCCTCCATCTCCTCCCTCCATCTCCCCCCTCCATCTCCCCCCTCCATCTCCCCCTCCATTTCCCCCCTCCATCTCCCCCTCCATCTCCCCCCTCCATCACTTTACTCCATCACTTTACTCTTTCTTTCTTTCTCTTTCTCTCACTTCTTTCCCGCCATCTGCACTTTACTCAGAGTGTTGTTTTACTATGAAAAATATATTAAAATATATAAAAAGCAAATGAAACTAAACAGAAGAATGTATTTGTTTATAAGTCCTGCTCCAGTCCTGGTTTAGTCCTGGTTTAGTCCTGGTTTAGTCCTGGTTTAGTCCTGGTTCAGTCCTGGTTTAGTCCTGGTTTAGTCCTGGTTTAGTCCTGGTTCAGTCCTGGTTCACTCCTGGTTCACTCCTGGTTCAGTCCTGGTTTAGTCCTGGTTCAGTCCTGGTTCAGTCCTGGTTCAGTCCTGGTTCACTCCTGGTTCAGTCCTGGTTTAGTCCTGGTTTAGTCCTGGTTCAGTCCTGGTTCACTCCTGGTTCAGTCCTGGTTCAGTCCTGGTTCAGTCCTGGTTCACTCCTGGTTCAGTCCTGGTTCAGTCCTGGTTTAGTCCTGGTTTAGACCTGGTTTAGTCCTGGTTTAGTCCTGGTTTAGTCCTGGTTCAGTCCTGGTTTAGTCCTGGTTCAGTCCTGGTTCAGTCCTGGTTTAGTCCTGGTTTAGTCCTGGTTTAGACCTGGTTTAGTCCTGGTTCAGTCCTGGTTCAGTCCTGGTTCAGTCCTGGTTTAGTCCTGGTTTAGTCCTGGTTTAGACCTGGTTTAGTCCTGGTTCAGTCCTGGTTCAGTCCTGGTTCAGTCCTGGTTCAGTCCTGGTTCAGTGCTGGTTTAGTGCTGGTTTAGTCCTGGTTTAGTCCTGGTTTAGTCCTGGTTCAGTCCTGGTTCAGTCCTGGTTTAGTCCTGGTTTAGTCCTGGTTTAGTCCTGGTTTAGTCCTGGTTCAGTCCTGGTTTAGTCCTGGTTTAGACCTGGTTTAGTCCTGGTTCAGTCCTGGTTCAGTCCTGGTTTAGACCTGGTTTAGTCCTGGTTCAGTCCTGGTTTAGTCCTGGTTTAGTCCTGGTTCAGTCCTGGTTTAGTCCTGGTTTAGTCCTGGTTTAGACCTGGTTTAGTCCTGGTTCAGTCCTGGTTCAGTCCTGGTTTAGTCCTGGTTTAGTCCTGGTTTAGTCCTGGTTCAGTCCTGGTTTAGTCCTGGTTTAGTCCTGGTTCAGTCCTGGTTTAGTCCTGGTTTAGTCCTGGTTTAGACCTGGTTTAGTCCTGGTTCAGTCCTGGTTCAGTCCTGGTTTAGTCCTGGTTTAGTCCTGGTTTAGTCCTGGTTTAGTCCTGGTTCAGTCCTGGTCTCAGATTTATTTCTTTTTTTGCGTAGGTTTCAAATTTTAAATAATTCTGTCCTTGCCCCTGCACCTGCCCCTCGTGCACAGTTCTCGTGCACAGTTCTCGTGCACAGTTCTCGTGCACAGTTCTCGTGCGCTCCCCTCGTGCGCTCCCCTCGTGCGCGCTCACAGATGCCCTGCCCTCGTGCGCTCCCCTCGTGCGCGCTCACAGATGCCCTGCCCTCGTGCGCTCCCCTCGTGCGCGCTCACAGATGCCCTGCCCTCGTGCGCTCCCCTCGTGCGCGCTCACAGATGCCCTGCCCTCGTGCGCTCCCCTCGTGCGCGCTCACAGATGCCCGCCCGCTGAGGACAGAGCTGCTCCCGCTGAGGCTCAATATGGACCCAGAGGAAAAGTGAAGAGTTCAAATGAGGAACGAGGAGGAGCCCAGAAACACAGAAACACACTTTAACCCACAGAAACACAGAACTGAGGACACAAAACACACTTTAACCCACAGAAACACAGAACTGAGGACACAAAACACCCTTTAACCCACAGAAACACAGAACTGAGGACACAAAACACACTTTAACCCACAGAAACACAGAACTGAGGCCACAAAACACACTTTAACCCACAGAAACACAGAACTGAGGACACAAAACACACTTTAACCCACAGAAACACAGAACTGAGGCCACAAAACACACTTTAACCCACAGAAACACAGAACTGAGGACACAAAACACACTTTAACCCACAGAAACACAGAACTGAGGACACAAAACACACTTTAACCCACAGAAACACAGAACTGAGGACACAAAACACACTTTAACCCACAGAAACACAGAACTGAGGACACAAAACACCCTTTAACCCACAGAAACACAGAACTGAGGACACAAAACACACTTTAACCCACAGAAACACAGAACTGAGGCCACAAAACACACTTTAACCTACAGAAACACAGAACTGAGGACACAAAACACACTTTAACCCACAGAAACACAGAACTGAGGACACAAAACACACTTTAACCCACAGAAACACAGAACTGAAGACACAAAACACACTTTAACCCACAGAAACACAGAACTGAGGACACAAAACACACTTTAACCCACAGAAACACAGAACTGAGGCCACAAAACACACTTTAACCCACAGAAACACAGAACTGAGGACATAAAACACACTTTAACCCACAGAAACACAGAACTGAGGACACAAAACACACTTTAACCCACAGAAACCTGGAACTGAGGACATAAAACACACTTTAACCCACAGAAACACAGAACTGAGGACACAAAACACACTTTAACCCACAGAAACACAGAACTGAGGACACAAAACACACTTTAACCCACAGAAACACAGAACTGAGGCCACAAAACACACTTTAACCTACAGAAACACAGAACTGAGGACACAAAACACACTTTAACCCACAGAAACACAGAACTGAGGACACAAAACACACTTTAACCCACAGAAACACAGAACTGAGGACACAAAACACACTTTAACCCACAGAAACACAGAACTGAGGACACAAAACACACTTTAACCCACAGAAACACAGAACTGAGGCCACAAAACACACTCTCCTCTCTCCTCTCCTCTCCTCCTCTCCTCTCCTCTCCTCTCTCCTCTCTCCTCTCCTCTCTCCTCTCTCCTCCTCTCTCCTCTCCTCCTCTCTCCTCTCCTCTCTCCTCTCCTCTCCTCCTCCTCTCTCCTCTCTCCTCTCCTCTCCTCCATAATAGTAATAGTAAATAATAATATGGTAATGATAGTAATGTAAGTAGTAATAATAGATAATGATAATGATAGTAATATATAATATGATGATATTAATAGTAATGATATAATGATGTATTGTAATGATAGTAATGATGATAATGATAGTAATGATAGTAATGATAGTAATTAATAATGATAGTAATAGTAATGATAGTAATGATAATGATAATAATGATAATGAAATGATGATAATGATAATAATGATGATAGTAATGATAGTAATGATATGATAATATAATGATAGTAATGTGTTTGATGTAATGATAGTAATGATAATATTAATGATAGTAATGATAATTAATGATAATGATAGTAATGATAGTAATGATAATAGTAATGATAATGATAGTAATGATAATGATAGTAATGATATGATAATATGATAATGATAATGATAATGATAATGATAATAATGATAATGATAATGATAATAATAATAATATAATGTCATATCATCTCACAGATCTGACCTTCTCTCTTCCCTTCTGCGCTCAGCCTGTTCCAGTGATTCAGCAGAGTTTAACAGAGGAACAAAGAGCTGCACAAAAGTATAAAGTGTGTTTTAGTGTGAGACTGAACTGTCCCATCTCCACAGCCACGAGAGCAGCTCCTCCAGGAGAACACATCTGAACCAGGAGGAAGAACCTGACAGACGTCTGTTCCATCGCATCAGCGCACGAGCTGTTTTATCAGCACTTATACTGTATGCAAATGAGCTGTATGCAAATGAGCTGTATGCAAATGAGCCATGCGCTTTGAAGTTTGGTTTGTGTAAAACGTAAACTAATGTGCCAAAGCTGCATTAACCCTGAAGACTCGACGACATCGTCCACGACTCAGAGGAACATGTTTCTATAACCACAGAAACGTCCTTTTCCCCTCTGAAAGTGCAGACATAGAGGTTTCCGTACATTTCTGCGGCTTTATCCTACGTCACACTCACGCTGTGTGATGACGGGAGCAAAACGAGTGTCCAATAGGAACTTTGTTTTCCCCAAACTCATGCGCTCCGTCCATTTTGATGGAGCCAAACTTTGCCAAAGAGTGAAGTGAGTCAAGATGGTCGACTCCTCTGACTGTGTGTGTTTATAACGAGGGAAAAAGTCGCTCTAAGTGGAGTTAATTCTCACACACATGGAAAATGACACATCTTGGTGTGTGTAATTGTGCATCTCTTTCTATTTTTATTTAAAGGTTTATTTCAGTCCAAATGAACAAATCCAAATGTAATTTCCACCCTGGAAATGCAGAAGTGCTGTGGCTCTGGCCGTGGTCCTGACAGGAGCTGTTTCCAGGACTGGACCAGGAAAGTCATGGAGCCACTGCACTTTTTTGTTTTTAGGGCAATAAGGAGATTTTTAATTTACTTACAGACTTGAGATGTTGCATTTTTGTAGCTCAGGCCCTAAATTAAGCGTTTTTTATGTCCAAAAAGTTGTTTCTACATGTTTGCTGTGGGTTTTGTATAAAAGAGTGAATTTTATTTTCTGTTTTTTTTTTCATCTCTATTTCTGGTCCTGTAGCTTTTCTCACAGCCTCATGACACAACTACAGCAGCAGATTGTGAAATAACAGGTTGGACTGAACAAAAGGAGGTAGAACACTTCATTAGGGGTAAAAGGGGCAGTTTTAAAAGAAACATTAAGAACAAAATCCAGGTGAGGAGAAATGTACTAAAACTGCCCTCAGGTCTTCAGGGGTGAAGCAGATTTTCTGTATTTTACCCAAACAAATGTCAGTTTCTGCCTCTTTACTGTTGCAGCATCAGACTGGTTAAAAACAGGGACACTGGGACATTTCTGTGCAAAACTGGGCCAAATGAGTGGTTTTATCTAAAAGAACGGGGGGTAAATACTGTGCCCCCTCTCTGGACTCTGTGGGGGGTAAATACTGTGCCCCCTCTCTGGACTCTGTGGGGGGTAAATACTGTGCCCCCTCTCTGGACTCTGTGGGGGGTAAATACTGTGCCCCCTCTCTGGACTCTGTGGGGGGGTAAATACTGTGCCCCCTCACCGTACTCTGTGGGGGTAAATACTGTGCCCCCTCTCTGGACTCTGTGGGGGGTAAATACTGTGCCCCCTCTCTGGACTCTGTGGGGGGTAAATACTGTGCCCCCTCTCTGGACTCTGTGGGGGGTAAATACTGTGCCCCCTCTCTGGACTCTGTGGGGGGTAAATACTGTGCCCCCTCTCTGGACTCTGCGGGGGGGTAAATACTGTGCTCCCCTCTCTGGACTCTGTGTGGGGGGTAAATACTGTGCCCCCTCTCTGGACTCTGTGGGGGGTAAATACTGTGCTCCCCTCTCTGGACTCTGTGGGGGGTAAATACTGTGCCCCCTCTCTGGACTCTGTGGGGGGTAAATACTGTGCCCCCTCTCTGGACTCTGTGGGGGGTAAATACTGTGCCCCCTCTCTGGACTCTGTGTGGGGTAAATACTGTGCTCCCCTCTCTGGACTCTGTGGGGGGGTAAATACTGTGCCCCCTCTCTGGACTCTGTGGGGGGTAAATACTGTGCTCCCCTCTCTGGACTCTGTGGGGGGTAAACACTGTGCTCCCCTCTCTGGACTCTGTGGGGGGTAAATACTGTGCCCCCTCTCTGGACTCTGTGGGGGGTAAATACTGTGCCCCCTCTCTGGACTCTGTGGGGGGTAAACACTGTGTCGTGTTTTGTGGTGCTAGAGTTTGATTGACAGGTGCAGTAAAGACGTGGACAGTCCAGAGTCTGAATCTGCTGACCGCTCCCGCCTTCGCCAACACGCTAACGGGGACAGCATCACGCTAACACGCTAACACGCTAACAGATGCAGAGTGACAGACGGGTCAGAGGTGGGGCCGGGGTCAGGGGTCACGCAGGGGTCACTGTCACGGCGAGTTTTCACCACCGAGACTCAAAACTGAACTTTAAACTCCCAAAGCACAAAGTCTGGAGAAGCTGGAGTCGTGTTTGTTTCCTTCATGTTTGAGGAACTCTTTATTATTCGTCTGTTACATCTGCAAAGCTCCAAACACTCTGTTCCACCTCGTGATGTCATCAAGTGGTGGTTTCCAACGTAACAGCTCCTTTTCCTTTAGGACTGAAATGATCCAGATGATTCTAGTGAAGGTGTGTGGAGTTTAAAAACACAGTGGAGCACTTCCTGTATCACCACACGATGACATCACCAGGTGGAACAGAGAGTTTTCAGTCTGAGAGAAGAACTCGTGCTAAATGTGCAGGTTTGAGTGAAACATGAGAATGAAACAAACACGACTCCAGGAAACAACATCAGAGCAGCAGAGGATTATGGGACATGGAGTCTCAGGATAAACTACATTAGAGCAGAGGATTATGGGACATGGAGTCTCAGGATAAACTACATTAGAGCAGAGGATTATGGGACATGGAGTCTCAGGATAAACTACATTAGAGCAGAGGATTATGGGACATGGAGTCTCAGGATAAACTACATTAGAGCAGAGGATTATGGGACATGGAGTCTCAGGATAAACTACATTAGAGCAGAGGATTATGGGACATGGAGTCTCAGGATAAACTACATTAGAGCAGAGGATTATGGGACATGGAGTCTCAGGATAAACTACATCAGAGCAGAGGATTATGGGACATGGAGTCTCAGGATAAACTACATTAGAGCAGAGGATTATGGGACATGGAGTCTCAGTGTAAACTACATTAGAGCAGAGGATTATGGGACATGGAGTCTCAGGATAAACTACATTAGAGCAGAGGATTATGGGACATGGAGTCTCAGGATAAACTACATCAGAGCAGAGGATTATGGGACATGGAGTCTCAGGATAAACTACATTAGAGCAGAGGATTATGGGACATGGAGTCTCAGGATAAACTACATCAGAGCAGAGGATTATGGGACATGGAGTCTCAGGATAAACTACATCAGAGCAGAGGATTATGGGACATGGAGTCTCAGTGTAAACTACATTAGAGCAGAGGATTATGGGACATGGAGTCTCAGGATAAACTACATTAGAGCAGAGGATTATGGGACATGGAGTCTCAGGATAAACTACATCAGAGCAGAGGATTATGGGACATGGAGTCTCAGGATAAACTACATTAGAGCAGAGGATTATGGGACATGGAGTCTCAGGATAAACTACATTAGAGCAGAGGATTATGGGACATGGAGTCTCAGGATAAACTACATTAGAGCAGAGGATTATGGGACATGGAGTCTCAGGATAAACTACATTAGAGCAGAGGATTATGGGACATGGAGTCTCAGGATAAACTACATTAGAGCAGAGGATTATGGGACATGGAGTCTCAGGATAAACTACATTAGAGCAGAGGATTATGGGACATGGAGTCTCAGGATAAACTACATTAGAGCAGAGGATTATGGGACATGGAGTCTCAGGATAAACTACATTAGAGCAGAGGATTATGGGACATGGAGTCTCAGGATAAACTACATTAGAGCAGCAAAACGAGATCGTTTAAATGAATCCAAGAAGTCTGTAGAGTTCTAAAGTGTCCTGATGTGAGAGTGCACGTACGAGAGTGCACGTACGAGAGTGCACGTACGAGAGTGCACGTACGAGAGTGCACGTATGAGAGTGCACGTGGGTATAATGCTGTGCCTTGGGGCGAGTGGCAGCGAAGCATGAACCAAACATGTGAACAACACATCCACCCGATACAGGACTAAACCAGGACTGAACCAGGACTGAACCAGGACTAAACCAGGACTGAACCAGGACTGAACCAGGACTAAACCAGGACTGAACCAGGACTGAACCAGGACTAAACCAGGACTGAACCAGGATTGAACCAGGACTGAACCAGGACTGAACCAGGACTAAACCAGGACTAAACCAGGACTGAACCAGGACTAAACCAGGACTGAACCAGGACTGAACCAGGACTAAACCAGGACTAAACCAGGACTGAACCAGGACTAAACCAGGACTGAACCAGGACTGAACCAGGATTAAACCAGGACTAAACCAGGACTAAACCAGGACTGAACCAGGACTAAACCAGGACTAAACCAGGACTGAACCAGGACTAAACCAGGACTAAACCAGGACTAAACCAGGACTGAACCAGGACTAAACCAGGACTGAACCAGGACTAAACCAGGACTGAACCAGGACTAAACCAGGACTGAACCAGGACTGAACCAGGACTAAACCAGGACTAAACCAGGACTAAACCAGGACTGAACCAGGACTAAACCAGGACTAAACCAGGACTAAACCAGGACTGAACCAGGACTAAACCAGGACTGAACCAGGACTAAACCAGGACTAAACCAGGACTAAACCAGGACTGAACGAGGACTAAACCAGGACTGAACCAGGACTAAACCAGGACTAAACCAGGACTGAACCAGGACTGAACCAGGACTGAACCAGGACTAAACCAGGACTAAACCAGGACTATAACAGGACTAAACCAGGACTAAACCAGGACTAAACCAGGACTATAACAGGACTAAACCAAAACTAAACCAGGACTAAACCAGGACTAAACCAGGACTGAACCAGGACTAAACCAGGACTGAACCAGGACTAAACCAGGACTAAACCAGGACTAAACCAGGACTGAACCAGGACTAAACCAGGACTAAACCACGACTGAACCAGGACTAAACCAGGACTGAACCAGGACTAAACCAGGACTAAACCAGGACTGAACCAGGACTAAACCAGGACTGAACCAGGACTAAACCAGGACTAAACCAGGACTAAACCAGGACTGAACCAGGATTGAACCAGGACTAAACCAGGACTAAACCAGGACTGAACCAGGACTAAACCAGGACTAAACCAGGACTAAACCAGGACTGAACCAGGACTAAACCAGGACTGAACCAGGACTAAACCAGGACTAAACCAGGACTAAACCAGGACTGAACGAGGACTAAACCAGGACTGAACCAGGACTAAACCAGGACTAAACCAGGACTGAACCAGGACTGAACCAGGACTGAACCAGGACTAAACCAGGACTAAACCAGGACTATAACAGGACTAAACCAGGACTAAACCAGGACTAAACCAGGACTATAACAGGACTAAACCAAAACTAAACCAGGACTAAACCAGGACTAAACCAGGACTGAACCAGGACTAAACCAGGACTGAACCAGGACTAAACCAGGACTAAACCAGGACTAAACCAGGACTGAACCAGGACTAAACCAGGACTAAACCAGGACTAAACCAGGACTAAACCAGGACTAAACCAGGACTGAACCAGGACTAAACCAGGACTGAACCAGGACTAAACCAGGACTAAACCAGGACTGAACCAGGACTAAACCAGGACTGAACCAGGACTAAACCAGGACTAAACCAGGACTGAACCAGGACTGAACCAGGACTGAACCAGGACTAAACCAGGACTAAACCAGGACTAAACCAGGACTGAACCAGGACTAAACCAGGACTGAACCAAGACTAAACCAGGACTAAACCAGGACTAAACCAGGACTGAACGAGGACTAAACCAGGACTGAACCAGGACTAAACCAGGACTAAACCAGGACTGAACCAGGACTGAACCAGGACTAAACCAGGACTAAACCAGGACTAAACCAGGACTAAACCAGGACTAAACCAAAACTAAACCAGGACTAAACCAGGACTAAACCAGGACTGAACCAGGACTAACCAGGACTAAACCAGGACTAAACCAGGACTGAACCAGGACTAAACCAGGACTAAACCAGGACTGAACCAGGACTAAACCAGGACTGAACCAGGACTAAACCAGGACTGAACCAGGACTAAACCAGGACTAAACCAGGACTAAACCAGGACTATAACAGGACTAAACCAGGACTAAACCAGGACTAAACCAGGACTAAACCAGGACTGAACCAGGACTAAACCAGGACTAAACCAGGACTAAACCAGGACTGAACCAGGACTAAACCAGGACTAAACCAGGACTGAACCAGGACTAAACCAGGACTAAACCAGGACTATAACAGGACTAAACCAGGACTAAACCAGGACTAAACCAGGATTAAACCAGGACTAAACCAGGACTGAACCAGGACTAAACCAGGACTAAACCAGGACAAAACCAGTACTAAACCAGGACTAAACCAGGACTAAACCAGGTCTAAACCAGGACTATAGCAGGACTAAACCAGGACTAAACCAGGACTAAACCAGGACTAAACCAGGACTGAACCAAAACTAAACCAGGACTGAACCAGGACTAAACCAGGACTAAACCAGGACTATACCAGGACTGAACCAGGACTAAACCAGGACTAAACCAGGACTGAACCAGGACTAAACCAGGACTGAACCAGGACTAAACCAGGACTGAACCAGGACTAAACCAGGACTGAACGAGGACTAAACCAGGACTAAACCAGGACTGAACCAGGACTAAACCAGGACTGAACCAGGACTAAACCAGGACTGAACCAGGACTAAACCAGGACTGAACGAGGACTAAACCAGGACTGAACCAGGACTAAACCAGGACTAAACCAGGACTGAACCAGGACTGAACCAGGACTGAACCAGGACTAAACCAGGACTAAACCAGGACTAAAACAGGACTAAACCAGGACTAAACCAGGACTAAACCAGGACTATAACAGGACTAAACCAAAACTAAACCAGGACTAAACCAGGACTAAACCAGGACTGAACCAGGACTAAACCAGGACTAAACCAGGACTGAACCAGGACTAAACCAGGACTGAACCAGGACTAAACCAGGACTGAACCAGGACTAAACCAGGACTAAACCAGGACTGAACCAGGACTAAACCAGGACTGAACCAGGACTAAACCAGGACTAAACCAGGACTAAACCAGGACTGAACCAGGACTGAACCAGGACTAAACCAGGACTAAACCCGGACTAAACCAGGACTGAACCAGGACTAAACCAGGACTGAACCAGGACTAAACCAGGACTAAACCAGGACTAAACCAGGACTGAACCAGGACTGAACCAGGACTAAACCAGGACTAAACCAGGACTAAACCAGGACTGAACCAGGACTAAACCAGGACTGAACCAGGACTAAACCAGGACTAAACCAGGACTAAACCAGGACTGAACGAGGACTAAACCAGGACTGAACCAGGACTAAACCAGGACTGAACCAGGACTGAACCAGGACTAAACCAGGACTAAAGCAGGACTAAACCAGGACTAAACCAGGACTAAACCAGGACTGAACCAGGACTAACCAGGACTAAACCAGGACTAAACCAGGACTGAACCAGGACTAAACCAGGACTAAACCAGGACTGAACCAGGACTAAACCAGGACTGAACCAGGACTAAACCAGGACTAAACCAGGACTAAACCAGGACTAAAACAGGACTAAACCAGTACTAAACCAGGACTAAACCAGGACTAAACCAGGACTGAACCAGGACTAAACCAGGACTAAACCAGGACTAAACCAGGACTAAACCAGGACTGAACCAAGACTAAACCAGGACTAAACCAGGACTGAACCAGGACTAAACCAGGACTAAACCAGGACTATAACAGGACTAAACCAGGACTAAACCAGGACTAAACCAGGATTAAACCAGGACTAAACCAGGACTGAACCAGGACTAAACCAGGACTAAACCAGGACAAAACCAGTACTAAACCAGGACTAAACCAGGACTATACCAGGACTAAACCAGGACTATAGCAGGACTAAACTAGGACTAAACCAGGACTAAACCAGGACTAAACCAGGACTGAACCAAAACTAAACCAGGACTGAACCAGGACTAAACCAGGACTAAACCAGGACTATACCAGGACTGAACCAGGACCAAAACACTGCAGTCCTGTGAGGTCTGAGGAGCTTCAACTGGACTTTGTTTTATTTGTTTCGTCACAAACTTTTCACTGTGTCTCAAGTTGATTTGAACAGGTTAAATATGAAACGCTTCCAAACTCCTGCAGATCTGTTCCTCTGGGCAGAACCCACTCACCACCACAGGGTATTTTGGTTTGTCCAGATCATCTGCAATGGAACAACACATCCACAACACAGTCCACACATCACTGCAGAGGGAAGTTCTGCTGTCCAGACCCTCTGTACTCGCTGTGTTTGTGCAACTCCTGGAGTCTGTGGATATTTTGCAGCTGATTCATCCAGATTCTGTGGGGTGATGCTCGCTGGAGGCACTGCTCTGTCTGACGCTGTTACTCAGGTTAGTTTGGCTGAACCCAGTCTGACCATAAAGACCTGACTGAACTTCAGCCGCTGATCTGACCTGAGCTGTAAAACCCCCTGATCACATGACACTCACATTAGCATTAGCATTAGCATTAGCATTAGAGTTAGCGTTAGTTTTTCAGTCAGTCTCTCATCTCCATCCATCTTCTCCCGTTTATCCGGCTGGGTCACGGGGGCCCCTGACCCCCTGAGCCCCTGACCCCCTGACCCCCTGAGCCCCTGACCCCCTGAGCCCCTCTGTGAGGAGCCACAGGAGGAGGACGTCCTGGTCCCTGATGTTAGTTCAGGCGCTGCAGGTTTTGAGACTCAAAACATGCAGTTCTTCACCTTTTCGTTTGGGTGACCAGATTTTCCAAATAAAAACCTGGGACATCCCTGTTCTGTGGTGGTTGATAATAATAAAATAGTGAAACGAGTGTGATTATGGAAAATGCACTTGGCACTAGCATGACTCAGTATAGTCACATTTTCTTTATATTTTGGTGATTTTTATACAGTTTTTTCTGTATTTTACTTAAACAAATGACAATTTAAGCCTCTCTTTCCTGTTGGCAGGATCAGATTGGTAAAAATAGGGACACTGGGACATTTCCTGTGTAAAACTGGGACTGTCCCGGGTAAATAGGGACGTCTGGTCACTTATAATGTCAAACTCCTGAACAGGACCATGAACCCACTGATCACAGTGTGTTACCACGGTAACTGCCAAACACTATGCCACAAACCCACAGGTAGAGTCCCACCCTGAGTGTGTGTGTGTGTCAGGAGTGTGTGTGTATAGTGTGTATAGTGTGTGTATAGTGTGTGTATAGTGTGTATAGTGTGTATAGTGTGTGTATAGTGTATAGTGTGTGTATAGTGTGTATAGTGTGTATAGTGTATAGTGTGTGTATAGTGTGTGTATAGTGTGTATAGTGTATAGTGTGTATAGTGTATAGTGTGTGTATAGTGTGTATAGTGTGTGTATAGTGTATAGTGTGTATAGTGTGTATAGTGTATAGTGTGTGTATAGTGTGTGTATAGTGTGTATAGTGTGTGTATAGTGTATAGTGTGTATAGTGTGTGTAGTGTGTAATGTGTATAGTGTGTGTAGTGTGTGTATAGTGTGTATAGTGTGTATAGTGTGTAGTGTGTAGTGTGTGTATAGTGTGTATAGTGTATAGTGTGTATAGTGTGTATAGTGTGTATAGTGTGTAGTGTGTATAGTGTGTGTAGTGTGTAGTGTGTATAGTGTGTGTAGTGTGTGTATAGTGTGTATAGTGTGTGTAGTGTGTAGTGTGTTTAGTGTGTATAGTGTGTATAGTGTGTAGTGTGTATAGTGTGTGTGTAGTGTGTATAGTGTGTATAGTGTGTGTAGTGTGTAGTGTGTATAGTGTGTGTAGTGTGTGTAGTGTGTAGTGTGTGTAGTGTGTATAGTGTGTGTAGTGTGTGTATAGTGTGTATAGTGTGTAGTGTGTAGTGTGTGTATAGTGTGTATAGTGTGTATAGTGTATAGTGTGTATAGTGTGTATAGTGTGTATAGTGTGTAGTGTATAGTGTGTAGTGTGTATAGTGTGTGTAGTGTGTGTATAGTGTGTATAGTGTGTGTAGTGTGTAGTGTGTATAGTGTGTATAGTGTGTGTAGTGTGTAGTGTGTATAGTGTGTGTGTAGTGTGTATAGTGTGTATAGTGTGTGTAGTGTGTATAGTGTGTATAGTGTGTGTAGTGTGTAGTGTGTATAGTGTGTGTAGTGTGTGTAGTGTGTAGTGTGTAGTGTGTATAGTGTGTGTAGTGTGTGTAGTGTGTGTAGTGTGTAGTGTGTATAGTGTGTGTGTCGTACCCTGCGTCGCTGCTGTTTCCACAGATTAATGCGTCTTTGGCTCCTTCCACTTTGTAGAAGTTTTCTGAAAATGAAAACGTAAAGTTCAACTTTAGTCCTGATGATTCTTCTGCACGAGGTTAGACCTGGTTTAGACCTGGTTCAGTCCTGGTTCAGTCCTGGTTTAGTCCTGGTTTAGACCTGGTTTAGACCTGGTCTAGACCTGGTCCAGTCCTGGTCCAGTCCTGGTCCAGACCTGGTCCAGACCTGATCCAGTCCTGGTCCAGACCTGATCCAGTCCTGGTCCAGACCTGGTCCAGACCTGATCCAGACCTGGTCCAGTCCTGGTCCAGTCCTGGTCCAGACCTGGTCCAGACCTGGTCCAGACCTGATCCAGTCCTGGTCCAGACCTGGTCCAGTCCTGGTCCAGACCTGGTCCAGACCTGATCCAGTCCTGGTCCAGACCTGATCCAGTCCTGGTCCAGACCTGGTCCAGACCTGATCCAGACCTGGTCCAGACCTGATCCAGTCCTGGTCCAGACCTGGTCCAGACCTGATCCAGACCTGATCCAGACCTGATCCAGACCTGATCCAGACCTGATCCAGAACTGCTCCAGACCTGATCCAGACCTGATCCAGACCTGATCCAGACCTGATCCAGACCTGATCCAGACCTGCTCCAGAACTGCTCCAGACCTGATCCAGACCTGATCCAGACCTGATCCAGACCTGATCCAGACCTGATCCAGACCTGCTCCAGACCTGGTCCAGACCTGATCCAGACCTGATCCAGACCTGGTCCAGACCTGATCCAGACCTGATCCAGACCTGATCCAGACCTGGTCCAGACCTGGTCCAGACCTGGTCCAGTCCTGGTCCAGACCTGGTCCAGACCTGATCCAGACCTGATCCAGACCTGGTCCAGACCTGGTCCAGACCTGATCCAGACCTGATCCAGTCCTGGTCCAGGCTGGTCTTTATGGCGTGTTTGGGAAGTGCTTTATTGCAGCACTGATGCATTGTGGGAGTTGTATTATCGTGACATTGATCTGCGCGGCTCCAGTTTCGGCTTTTAACGGTCGATACGGCGACGGACGCTTCAACAAACAGCACAGCCCCCGGGAATCCGCCCGGCAACCACTTAGAGACCAGGCCCCACGCCGTACGGGCCAGATCTGTGGAACCAGGACTGAACCAGGACTGAACCAGGACTGAACCAGGTCTAAAGAAGGACCAAAACCAGGGATATTTCTCGTCAGAAATAGAACTAAACCAGGACCAAAGCAGAAATGTACTCAGAGCTAAACCAAGACTAACCCCGGTCTAGTCCAAGTCTCGTCCCAGTCCAGTCCCAGTCTAGTCCCAGTCTAAACCCAGTTGAGACCCAGTCTCGTCCTAGTCCAGTCCCGGTCTAAACCCGGTCTAAACCCAGTCTGGTCCCGTGTGGCACTGACCGTCGGAGTTGATGAAGTTGTCGAGCGAGGCCCAGGTCTTGTTGTTGCAGTAGAAGACGGTGGTGCTGTTGTCGAAGGCGTCCAGCGGGGGGAGCCCTTCCATCGGGGGCAGGAGCCGCAGGTCCGTCCCCGGCGGCAGCAGCAGGTCGACCGGGTGCAGGTTATGAGGCAAACCCACCGACGTCACGTTAGTGTGGAAGCAGTGAGCGGTGGAGCGGACGCACTTCTGAGGAGGGAGAGGACAACTGACACCACTGACACAACTGACATGCAACTGACACAACTGACACAACTGACACAACTTACACCACTGACACCACTGACACCACTGACACGCAACTGACACAACTGACACAACTGACACCACTGACACGCAACTGACACAACTGACACAACTGACATGCAACTGACACCACTGACACGCAACTGACACCACTGACACTCAACTGACACCACTGACACCACTGACACGCAACTGACACAACTGACATGCAACTGACACAACTGACACAACTGACACCACTGACACACAACTGACACCACTGAGCTCATCTACAAAGCTCTTCTGGGGTTTTAAAGTCCACACAGTTTTAAATGTCTCCTCCCTCACCTGGCCCCATCCCCTAACCTGGCCCCTCCCCTCACCTGGCCCCTCCCCTAACCTGGCCCCTCCCCTCACCTGGCCCCTCCCCTCACCTGGCCCCTCCCCTCACCTGGCCCCTCCCCTTCCCTGGCCCCTAGAGACGTTTTCTTTGGGCAGATCTGTGTTTTTGGCCCGTCCTGTTTTCTCTTCTCACCTTGGTTCATGTTTCTGTACTTTGGACAAATGTTTTAACTGTGATTTATTCAGAACTTTGACAATGACAATCAACTCTCCATCGATTTGTAACTTTAATCTCCATTTCCTCAAAAAGACAAAAGGGAAAAAAAGGATCTAAAGCTCCTACACACACAAAATGAGGCTTAAGATATAAACACTTAAATCTACCAGAAAAAGGCTTAAGGAGAAGGAGAACCAGTGACACAGGTGTAGGCTTAAGGAGAAGGAGAACCAGTGACACAGGTGTAGGCTTAAGGAGGGGGAGAACCAGTGACACAGGTGTAGGCTTAAGGAGGGGGAGAACCAGTGACACAGGTGTAGGCTTAAGGAGGGGGAGAACCAGTGACACAGGTGTAGGCTTAAGGAGGGGGAGAACCAGTGACACAGGTGTAGGCTTAAGGAGAAGGAGAACCAGTGACACAGGTGTAGGCTTAAGGAGAAGGAGAACCAGTGACACAGGTGTAGGCTTAAGGAGGGGGAGAACCAGTGACACAGGTGTAGGCTTAAGGAGGGAGAGAACCAGTGACACAGGTGTAGGCTTAAGGAGGGGGAGAACCAGTGACACAGGTGTAGGCTTAAGGAGAAGGAGAACCAGTGACACAGGTGTAGGCTTAAGGAGGGGGAGAACCAGTGACACAGGTGTAGGCTTAAGGAGGGGGAGAACCAGTGACACAGGTGTAGGCTTAAGGAGGGGGAGAACCAGTGACACAGGTGTAGGCTTAAGGAGAGGGGAGAACCAGTGACACAGGTGTAGGCTTAAGGAGAAGGAGAACCAGTGACACAGGTGTAGGCTTAAGGAGGGGGAGAACCAGTGACACAGGTGTAGGCTTAAGGAGGGGAGAACCAGTGACACAGGTGTAGGCTTAAGGAGGGGGAGAACCAGTGACACAGGTGTAGGCTTAAGGAGTTGGAGAACCAGTGACACAGGTGTAGGCTTAAGGAGGGAGAGAACCAGTGACACAGGTGTAGGCTTAAGGAGTTGGAGAACCAGTGACACAGGTGTAGGCTTAAGGAGTTGGAGAACCAGTGACACAGGTGTAGGCTTAAGGAGGGGGAGAACCAGTGACACAGGTGTAGGCTTAAGGAGGGTGAGAACCAGTGACACAGGTGTAGGCTTAAGGAGGGGGAGAACCAGTGACACAGGTGTAGGCTTAAGGAGGGAGAGAACCAGTGACACAGGTGTAGGCTTAAGGAGGGGAGAACCAGTGACACAGGTGTAGGCTTAAGGAGAGAACCAGTGACACAGGTGTAGGCGGAGAACCAGTGACACAGGTGTACCAGTGACACAGGTGTTAAGGAGGGGGAGAACCAGTGACACAGGTGTAGGCTTAAGGAGGGGAGAACCAGTGACACAGGTGTAGGCTTAAGGAGGGGAGAACCAGTGACACAGGTGTAGGCTTAAGGAGGGGGAGAACCAGTGACACAGGTGTAGGCTTAAGGAGGGGGAGAACCAGTGACACAGGTGTAGGCTTAAGGAGTGGGGAGAACCAGTGACACAGGTGTAGGCTTAAGGAGGGGGAGAACCAGTGACACAGGTGTAGGCTTAAGGAGGGGAGAACCAGTGACACAGGTGTAGGCTTAAGGAGTTCGAGAACCAGTGACACAGGTGTAGGCTTAAGGAGGGGAGAACCAGTGACACAGGTGTAGGCTTAAGGAGGGGGAGAACCAGTGACACAGGTGTAGGCTTAAGGAGGGGAGAACCAGTGACACAGGTGTAGGCTTAAGGAGGGGAGAACCAGTGACACAGGTGTAGGCTTAAGGAGGAGGGGAGAACCAGTGACACAGGTGTAGGCTTAAGGAGGGGAGAACCAGTGACACAGGTGTAGGCTTAAGGAGGGGGAGAACCAGTGACACAGGTGTAGGCTTAAGGAGGGGGAGAACCAGTGACACAGGTGTAGGCTTAAGGAGGGGGAGAACCAGTGACACAGGTGTAGGCTTAAGGAGGGGGAGAACCAGTGACACAGGTGTAGGCTTAAGGAGGGGGAGAACCAGTGACACAGGTGTAGGCTTAAGGAGGGGGAGAACCAGTGACACAGGTGTAGGCTTAAGGAGAAGGAGAACCAGTGACACAGGTGTAGGCTTAAGGAGGGGGAGAACCAGTGACACAGGTGTAGGCTTAAGGAGAAGGAGAACCAGTGACACAGGTGTAGGCTTAAGGAGGGGGAGAACCAGTGACACAGGTGTAGGCTTAAGGAGGGGGAGAACCAGTGACACAGGTGTAGGCTTAAGGAGGGGGAGAACCAGTGACACAGGTGTAGGCTTAAGGAGAAGGAGAACCAGTGACACAGGTGTAGGCTTAAGGAGGGGGAGAACCAGTGACACAGGTGTAGGCTTAAGGAGAAGGAGAACCAGTGACACAGGTGTAGGCTTAAGGAGAAGGAGAACCAGTGACACAGGTGTAGGCTTAAGGAGGGGGAGAACCAGTGACACAGGTGTAGGCTTAAGGAGGGGGAGAACCAGTGACACAGGTGTAGGCTTAAGGAGAAGGAGAACCAGTGACACAGGTGTAGGCTTAAGGAGGGGGAGAACCAGTGACACAGGTGTAGGCTTAAGGAGGGGGAGAACCAGTGACACAGGTGTAGGCTTAAGGAGGGGGAGAACCAGTGACACAGGTGTAGGCTTAAGGAGGGGGAGAACCAGTGACACAGGTGTAGGCTTAAGGAGGGGGAGAACCAGTGACACAGGTGTGAGTGGAAGTGGGCGGAGTTACCTGTCGTAGGTTTCCCATGAAGAGCTGCAGGCCGATGAGGGCGAAGACGCTGAGGCAGAAGACGGTGAGGATCATGACGTCAGCCAGTTTCTTCACAGACTGGATGAGGGCGCCCACGATGGTCTTCAGGCCTGGACAGCAGGGGGCGCCGCAGAGGGGGAACAGAACAGGTTTAACCATGGAGTTTTAGAGGAATAAAGAGACAAAAGAAAGAAGCCAGTCTCAGATTGTTTGTGCTGAGGAAACATGATCACAGGTCAGAAAAGAGCGTCTGAGGGTTTGTGCTTAAATGTTGGGGGAGATTTTAAAGGGACAGTTCAGAGTTTGGTTCATAGTTCCTCGTTTCCAGAGGGTTGGAGACGTGTGGAGACACTGTGTCCTTGTATTTGCAGAGGTGCTGGTGCAGGTCAATGGCCACAGTCGTCCTGCCACTAAAAACAGTCTGAGCTCCACAGACCCGAGGAAAAGACCTGCAGACGGTGAACGACTGAGTCACAGATGTTTGTAATAAATCTGACCTTTGCGTCGCCTGAATCGTCGCCTGAATCGTCGCCTGAATCGTCGCCTGAATCGTCGCCTGAATCGTCGCCTGAATCGTCGCCTGAATCGTCGCCTGAATCGTCGCCGGAATCGTCGCCTGAATCGTCGCCTGAATCGTCGCCTGAATCGTCGCCTGAATCGTCGCCGGAATCGTCGCCTGAATCGTCGCCTGAATCGTCGCCTGAATCGTCGCCTGAATCGTCGCCTGAATCGTCGCCTGAATCGTCGCCTGAATCGTCGCCGGAATCGTCGCCTGAATCGTCGCCTGAATCGTCGCCGGAATCGTCGCCTGAATCGTCGCCTGAATCGTCGCATGTTCAGGTTCTGTTTTCTCACGTATCAGTCGCTGCTGCCGAGCTTCTGTCAGGAAGAACAACTCACTGCTGCTTTTTTATGAAATAATTCAATTCTTTTACAGTAATTTTCACACAAGTAAAACAAAAGGTGAACAAGAAGCTGGAGGAGTGACAGAAATACACAGGAAAAGAGGGAATAAAATTGTACCAAAATGAACAGTGCTCAGGGTTTCCCACAGTGCTCAGGGTTTCCCACAGTGCTCAGGGTTTCCCACAGTGCTCAGGGTTTCCCACAGTGCTCAGGGTTTCCCACAGTGCTCAGGGTTTCCCACAGTGCTCAGGGTTTCCCAGTGCTCAGGGTTTCCCACAGTGCTCAGGGTTTCCCAGTGCTCTGGGTTTTCCACAGTGCTCAGGGTTTCCCACAGTGCTCAGGGTTTCCCACAGTGCTCAGGGTTTCCCACAGTGCTCAGGGTTTCCCACAGTGCTCAGGGTTTCCCACAGTGCTCAGGGTTTCCCACAGTGCTCAGGGTTTCCCACAGTGCTCAGGGTTTTCCACAGTGCTCAGGGTTTTCCACAGTGCTCAGGGTTTCCCACAGTGCTCAGGGTTTCCCACAGTGCTCAGGGTTTCCCACAGTGCTCAGAGTTTTCCACAGTGCTCAGGGTTTCCCAGTGCTCAGGGTTTTCCACAGTGCTCAGGGTTTCCCACAGTGCTCAGGGTTTCCCACAGTGCTCAGGGTTTTCCACAGTGCTCAGGGTTTCCCACAGTGCTCAGGGTTTCCCACAGTGCTCAGGGTTTCCCACAGTGCTCAGGGTTTCCCAGTGCTCAGGGTTTCCCACAGTGCTCAGGGTTTCCCACAGTGCTCAGGGTTTCCCACAGTGCTCAGGGTTTCCCAGTGCTCAGGGTTTCCCAGTGCTCAGGGTTTTCCACAGTGCTCAGGGTTTTCCACAGTGCTCAGGGTTTCCCACAGTGCTCAGGGTTTCCCACAGTGCTCAGGGTTTCCCACAGTGCTCAGGGTTTCCCACAGTGCTCAGAGTTTTCCACAGTGCTCAGGGTTTCCCAGTGCTCAGGGTTTTCCACAGTGCTCAGGGTTTCCCACAGTGCTCAGGGTTTCCCACAGTGCTCAGGGTTTCCCACAGTGCTCAGGGTTTCCCACAGTGCTCAGGGTTTCCCACAGTGCTCAGGGTTTCCCACAGTGCTCAGGGTTTTCCACAGTGCTCAGGGTTTCCCACAGTGCTCAGGGTTTCCCACAGTGCTCAGGGTTTCCCACAGTGCTCAGGGTTTCCCACAGTGCTCAGGGTTTCCCACAGTGCTCAGGGTTTCCCACAGTGCTCAGGGTTTTCCACAGTGCTCAGGGTTTTCCACAGTGCTCAGGGTTTTCCACAGTGCTCAGGGTTTTCCACAGTGCTCAGGGTTTTCCACAGTGCTCAGGGTTTTCCACAGTGCTCAGGGTTTTCCACAGTGCTCAGGGTTTTTCACAGAGTTCTTTATGAAAAGCTTTGAAGTTTGGTCGACTCTGAAAGAATCTATTTTATGAATAAAAAATCTCCCTGAAATGATGATGATGATGATGATGATGATGATGATGATGATGATGGAGTTAAGAGTTAAATTCTTCTGATAATTATTTACAACAAAGACAAACAAAACATTTTCTAATTTAACATTTGGAGCTGACGACACGACTGCAGCTCAGACAGAATCGTCCAGAGGCAGCGGTGGGTTTGACTCTAAAATACTTCTGTGACTCAGACGTTCACCGTCTGCAGCTCTTTTCCTCGGGTCTGTGGCTCAGACTGTTTTTAGTGGCAGGACGACTGTGGCCATTGACCTGCACCAGCACCAGCACCTCTGCAAATACAAGGACACAGTGTCTCCACACGTCTCCCACACTCTGGAAACGAGGAACCGAACTCACACCTGCCACTTGAATGTTCCAGGCTGAAGAGGAGCAGCAGGTTGGATGTGTGGTGGTTAAATAAAAGAGCCCAGGTTCCTGAGGTTCCTCAGGTTCCTGAGGTTCCTCAGGTTCCTGAGGGCCCTGAAGGTTTAAAGTGTGGGTAAAGTGTGTCCGGGACGTTTCCTCTGGTGACATCAGCAGAGGGATCAGGGTTTTCTGCTCACACTGAGACTGAGCTGAAGTCAGACTGAGACACACTGACCCCAGGGACGCTCCACCACCAATTTAAGGTCCCAAACCAGGACTAAACCAGGACTGAACCAGGACTGAACCAGGACTGAACCAGGACTAAACCAGGACTAAACCAGGACTAAACCAGGACTGAACCAGGACTAAACCAGGACTGAACCAGGACTAAACCAGGACTGAACCAGGACTAAACCAGGTGTGATTCTGAGACGGGCTTTTTCCGTGCTTACAGATGGCGGCTGTTTTAAATATCATGTTTCCACCATCTTCATGACGCTCAGAGACAGACGCTGGGTGGAGGTCTGAACATTTCAAATTCTTTTACATAAAAAAACTGTTTCAGTTCAGATTTTCACCCAAAACATGAAACAATTTCACTGAATCTAAAATACATCAAAAGCAAACACAAAGTGAGAGAACAGAGGGAGGACACAGCAAACGAGGAAATGGAATCAAGAACCAAGGTCTGGACCAGGTCTGGACCAGGTCTGGACCAGGTCTGGACCAGGTCTGGACCAGGTCTAAACCAAGGACTGGACCAGGTCTAAACCAAGGTCTGGACCAGGTCTAAACCAAGGACTGAACCAGGACTAAACCAAGGTCTGAACCAAGGTCTGAACCAGGTCTGAACCAGGACTATCTCAGGACTAAACCAGGACTGAACCAGGACTATCTCAGGTCTGAACCAGGACTAAACCAGGACTAAACCAGGACTATCTCAGGACTAAACCAGGACTGAACCAGGACTATCTCAGGTCTGAACCAGGACTAAACCAGGACTAAACCAGGACTATCTCAGGACTAAACCAGGACTGAACCAGGACTAAACCAGGACTATCTCAGGACTAAACCAGGACTGAACCAGGACTAAACCAGGACTATCTCAGGTCTGAACCAGGACTAAACCAGGACTATCTCAGGACTGAACCAGGACTAAACCAGGACTATCTCAGGTCTGAACCAGGACTAAACCAGGACTATCTCAGGACTGAACCAGGACTAAACGGGGCCTGCTGTTGGTCTTTTCTTCTCACACAAACACATATTGACGTGTTTGTGTTTTGCCTTTTCAGACTCAGGTTAAACTCTTTTATATTTTCACTCCTCAGCATTTCTCGTGTCGCACTTTCACAGCTCATTTTTCTGTTGGATTTGTGTGTTTTGCGTTGGTTTGTGCTGAGTATGTGTGTATTATATATATATATATATATATATGTGTGTGTGTGTGTGTGTGTGTGTGTGTGTGTGTTATAGCTGAGTCCGGGGTACAGGGCCACAGAGGAGCACCTGAGCGACGCCTGAGCGACGCCTGAGCGACGCCTGAGCGACGCCTGGGTTCAGCTGTCTCCGTGCTGGACAGAGCTTTAAAGGCCTGAGCTGCAGAACCTCTGCAGAGCTGCAGGTTTTTCTTTCTGATATTTTAGTGCTTCTTGTTCCTGATCTGCGCTGGTTTTTCCTGGTGGATTTGAGCTCCTGCAGGCCTCACCTCAGACCCTCACCGCTCCACTGTGACTCTGGTTCAGAAGGACATTTTCCATTCATTTAGTTTCAAACTCTTCAAATACATAAGAAACAGGACAGCGAACGTCCAGGATGCAGAGAGAGTCCAGAAACATGTTTCCAATGCAGAGAGAGTCCAGAAACATGTTTCCAATGAGGCCAGCGAACGTCCAGGATGCAGAGAGAGTCCAGAAACATGTTTCCAATGAGGACAGTGAACGTCCAGGATGCAGAGAGAGTCCAGAAACATGTTTCCAATGAGGCCAGCGAACGTCCAGGATGCAGAGAGAGTCCAGAAACATGTTTCCAATGCAGAGAGAGTCCAGAAACATGTTTCCAATGAGGACAGCGAACGTCCAGGATGCAGAGAGAGTCCAGAAACATGTTTCCAATGCAGAGAGAGTCCAGAAACATGTTTCCAATGAGGACAGCGAACGTCCAGGATGCAGAGAGAGTCCAGAAACATGTTTCCAATGAGGACAGCGAACGTCCAGGATGCAGAGAGAGTCCAGAAACATGTTTCCAATGAGGACAGCGAACGTCCAGGATGCAGAGAGAGTCCAGAAACATGTTTCCAATGAGGACAGCGAACGTCCAGGATGCAGAGAGAGTCCAGAAACATGTTTCCAATGAGGACAGTGAACGTCCAGGATGCAGAGAGAGTCCAGAAACATGTTTCCAATGAGGACAGTGAACGTCCAGGATGCAGAGAGAGTCCAGAAACATGTTTCCAATGAGGACAGCGAACGTCCAGGATGCAGAGAGAGTCCAGAAACATGTTTCCAATGCAGAGAGAGTCCAGAAACATGTTTCCAATGAGGACAGTGAACGTCCAGGATGCAGAGAGAGTCCAGAAACATGTTTCCAATGAGGACAGTGAACGTCCAGGATGCAGAGAGAGTCCAGAAACATGTTTCCAATGAGGACAGTGAACGTCCAGGATGCAGAGAGAGTCCAGAAACATGTTTCCAATGAGGACAGCGAACGTCCAGGATGCAGAGAGAGTCCAGAAACATGTTTCCAATGCAGAGAGAGTCCAGAAACATGTTTCCAATGCCACAACTCACTCCCATAATCCACCAAAAACTAAAACCTCTCCTGTTCCATCTGCGTTCCCTCCGTCATAATTATCTATATGTAATTATTTTAGAAACAGATTTCAGTAAAATGAGCTCTTATGGTCATGAGCTCCACAGAGCTGGTTCGTCCTGAGCCTCCACACTTTTACTCTCATTTTATTTTCAGAAAGTCTGTGGGAAAATCAAATGCAAAATGTACTTCCAGAACCAGAGGGGGCGCTCCCTGAGCCATATATGGTCGTGTTCTCACCTGGCAGAGCCATATATGGTCATGTTCTCACCTGGCAGAGCCATATATGGTCATGTTCTCACCTGGCAGAGCCATATATGGTCGTGCTCTCACCTGGCAGAGCCATATATGGTCGTGCTCTCACCTGGCAGAGCCATATATGGTCGTGCTCTCACCTGGCAGAGCCATATATGGTCGTGCTCTCACCTGGCAGAGCCATATATGGTCGTGCTCTCACCTGGGATGACGGAGATGGTTTTTAGCGCTCGTAGAACCCGAAACGTTCTCAGCGCCGAGACGTTGCCGAGGTCCACAAACTCTGTGACATATCTACAACAAGGAGACAAGACAAGGACAGAGGAGACGAGGACGTGAGGAGACAAGGAGACAGGAGACAAGGACACGAGGAGGCGAGGAGGCAGGGAGAGGAGACGAGGAGAGAGGAGACGAGCCGTAGGAGATGAAGGCTGCGGTTTCAGAGTTCCTCCTGTGAGAGTGAAGCTCCGTCCTGAACAGCGTCGTCTCCGTTTGCACATTTCACTCTTTTCTTCTGTTTAAAACAGGAACTTTGAACTAAATCTCAGCGTCTGTCACCAGTGAAACACCCAAACCCACTGCTCCTGACGCGTTTGACCCAGACACCCTGGAGGACGGGGCAAACGGGTCAAATGCAGAGACACTTTTCTACAGCTAAAGGGTAAAGAGCCGTTTCTGCTCCTGTGGATTTGAGCTTTTCCTTCAGCAGGAGCGTCTCTTCCTCAGGGGATCCTCCTGGACACGTGTGAGTGACGGGGAAACAAACCCCAGAGGAACAGGGAGAACATGCAAACTCCACACAGGACACTGTGGAAGAAAACATGGCTGTATGTTCAGTGTGATGATCCAGTGTGGATATCGTGGGCCACTCTATCGATAGTTGTCGATTGTTTAGAGCTCAGAGCTCTCTGTGACTCAGTGAATATGAGTGTTCTCTCTGTGACTCAGTGAATATGAGTGTTCTCTCTGTGACTCAGTGAATATGAGTGTTCTCTCTGTGACTCAGTGAATATGAGTGTTCTCTCTGTGACTCGGTGAATATGAGTGTTCTCTCTGTGACTCAGTAAATATGAGTGTTCTCTCTGTGACTCAGTGAATATGAGTGTTCTCTCTGTGACTCGGTGAATATGAGTGTTCTCTCTGTGACTCAGTAAATATGAGTGTTCTCTCTGTGACTCAGTGAATATGAGTGTTCTCTCTGTGACTCAGTGAATATGAGTGTTCTCTCTGTGACTCAGTGAATATGAGTGTTCTCTCTGTGACTCAGTGAATATGAGTGTTCTCTCTGTGACTCAGTGAATATGAGTGTTCTCTCAGTGACTCAGTGAATATGAGTGTTCTCTCTGTGACTCAGTGAATATGAGTGTTCTCTCTGTGACTCAGTGAATATGAGTGTTCTTTCTGTGACTCAGTGAATATGAGTGTTCTCTCAGTGACTCAGTGAATGAGAGTGTTCTCTCTGTCACTCAGTGAATATGAGTGTTCTCTCTGTGACTCAGTGAATATGAGTGTTCTCTCTGTGACTCAGTGAATATGAGTGTTCTCTCTGTGACTCAGTGAATATGAGTGTTCTCTCTGTGACTCAGTGAATATGAGTGTTCTTTCTGTGACTCAGTGAATATGAGTGTTCTCTCTGTGACTCAGTGAATATGAGTGTTCTCTCTGTGACTCAGTGAATATGAGTGTTCTCTCTGTGACTCAGTGAATATGAGTGTTCTCTCTGTCACTCAGTGAATATGAGTGTTCTTTCTGTGACTCAGTGAATATGAGTGTTCTCTCTGTGACTCAGTGAATATGAGTGTTCTCTCTGTCACTCAGTGAATGAGAGTGTTCTCTCTGTCACTCAGTGAATATGAGTGTTCTCTCTGTCACTCAGTGAATATGAGTGTTCTCTCTGTCACTCAGTGAATATGAGTGTTCTCTCAGTGACTCAGTGAATGAGAGTGTTCTCTCTGTCACTCAGTGAATATGAGTGTTCTCTCTGTCACTCAGTGAGTATGAGTGTTCTTTCTGTGACTCAGTGAATATGAGTGTTCTCTCTGTGACTCAGTGAATATGAGTGTTCTCTCTGTGACTCAGTGAATGAGTGTTCTCTCTGTCACTCAGTGAATATGAGTGTTCTCTCTGTGACTCAGTGAATATGAGTGTTCTCTCTGTGACTCAGTGAATGAGAGTGTTCTCTCTGTCACTCAGTGAATATGAGTGTTCTCTCTGTCACTCAGTGAATATGAGTGTTCTCTCTGTCACTCAGTGAATATGAGTGTTCTTTCTGTGACTCAGTGAATATGAGTGTTCTCTCTGTGACTCAGTGAATATGAGTGTTCTCTCTGTGACTCAGTGAATGAGTGTTCTCTCTGTCACTCAGTGAATATGAGTGTTCTCTCTGTGACTCAGTGAATATGAGTGTTCTCTCTGTGACTCAGTGAATATGAGTGTTCTCTCTGTGACTCAGTGAATGAGAGTGTTCTCTCTGTGACTCAGTGAATATGAGTGTTCTCTCTGTCACTCAGTGAATATGAGTGTTCTCTCTGTGACTCAGTGAATATGAGTGTTCTCTCTGTGACTCAGTGAATGAGTGTTCTCTCTGTGACTCAGTGAATATGAGTGTTCTCTCTGTGACTCAGTGAATATGAGTGTTCTCTCTGTGACTCAGTGAATATGAGTGTTCTCTCTGTGACTCAGTGAATATGAGTGTTCTCTCTGTGACTCAGTGAATATGAGTGTTCTTTCTGTGACTCAGTGAATATGAGTGTTCTCTCAGTGACTCAGTGAATGAGAGTGTTCTCTCTGTCACTCAGTGAATATGAGTGTTCTCTCTGTCACTCAGTGAATATGAGTGTTCTCTCTGTGACTCAGTGAATATGAGTGTTCTCTCTGTGACTCAGTGAATATGAGTGTTCTCTCTGTGACTCAGTGAATATGAGTGTTCTTTCTGTGACTCAGTGAATATGAGTGTTCTCTCTGTGACTCAGTGAATATGAGTGTTCTCTCTGTGACTCAGTGAATGAGTGTTCTCTCTGTCACTCAGTGAATATGAGTGTTCTTTCTGTGACTCAGTGAATATGAGTGTTCTCTCTGTGACTCAGTGAATATGAGTGTTCTCTCTGTCACTCAGTGAATGAGAGTGTTCTCTCTGTCACTCAGTGAATATGAGTGTTCTCTCTGTCACTCAGTGAATATGAGTGTTCTCTCTGTCACTCAGTGAATATGAGTGTTCTCTCAGTGACTCAGTGAATGAGAGTGTTCTCTCTGTCACTCAGTGAATATGAGTGTTCTCTCTGTCACTCAGTGAGTATGAGTGTTCTTTCTGTGACTCAGTGAATATGAGTGTTCTCTCTGTGACTCAGTGAATATGAGTGTTCTCTCTGTGACTCAGTGAATGAGTGTTCTCTCTGTCACTCAGTGAATATGAGTGTTCTCTCTGTCACTCAGTGAATATGAGTGTTCTTTCTGTGACTCAGTGAATATGAGTGTTCTCTCTGTGACTCAGTGAATATGAGTGTTCTCTCTGTGACTCAGTGAATGAGAGTGTTCTCTCTGTCACTCAGTGAATATGAGTGTTCTCTCTGTCACTCAGTGAATATGAGTGTTCTCTCTGTCACTCAGTGAATATGAGTGTTCTTTCTGTGACTCAGTGAATATGAGTGTTCTCTCTGTGACTCAGTGAATATGAGTGTTCTCTCTGTGACTCAGTGAATGAGTGTTCTCTCTGTCACTCAGTGAATATGAGTGTTCTCTCTGTCACTCAGTGAATATGAGTGTTCTCTCTGTCACTCAGTGAATATGAGTGTTCTTTCTGTGACTCAGTGAATATGAGTGTTCTCTCTGTGACTCAGTGAATATGAGTGTTCTCTCTGTGACTCAGTGAATGAGAGTGTTCTCTCTGTCACTCAGTGAATATGAGTGTTCTCTCTGTCACTCAGTGAATATGAGTGTTCTCTCTGTGACTCAGTGAATATGAGTGTTCTCTCTGTGACTCAGTGAATATGAGTGTTCTTTCTGTGACTCAGTGAATATGAGTGTTCTCTCAGTGACTCAGTGAATATGAGTGTTCTCTCTGTGACTCAGTGAATATGAGTGTTCTCTCTGTCACTCAGTGAATATGAGTGTTCTCTCTGTGACTCAGTGAATATGAGTGTTCTCCCTGTGACTCAGTGAATATGAGTGTTCTTTCTGTGACTCAGTGAATATGAGTGTTCTCTCAGTGACTCAGTGAATATGAGTGTTCTCTCTGTGACTCAGTGAATATGAGTGTTCTCTCTGTGACTCAGTGAATATGAGTGTTCTCTCTGTGACTCAGTGAATATGAGTGTTCTCTCTGTGACTCAGTGAATATGAGTGTTCTCTCTGTGACAGAGGATGTTCTGCTGGTGCTGAGTCTGTTCTGTGCGTATGTCGCGTTGCAGATGCTGCGTAAACATGTGAAACCGGGACACTCAAAAACCCGATCATACCCGGGACACTGATGTGCAGGGAAACACACTCTGAGGAATATAGGGATCTCCAAGGAGCCAGAGCCGAGCCGTGGGACTGTGAGGCTCCAGAGTTTGTGCTCAGACCTCCTCAGGCTCCGTTACACAGACACATTCAGTTTGGCCATTAACATGAACCTGATCCAAGAAATTCTTAACGATCGATTATCGATTAATCGACTCATCAGCCCGACTCTACTTCCTGCTTCAGAGGAAACTCGTTTATGTGACACGGTTGACATTTTCACTGTTTTGAGGATTAAAATGTTTGTGTTTCTTATGAACGTTGCACAAGAAGTGATTTCACAAAAACTTTTAGCATCAAAGCCATGATTTAGCCTTTGTTTTTCCGAAACCGTATCGAACAGATCGGAGTATTTGTTATGTGCAGATCTGTATCGTATCGAACACATTGGAGTATTTGTTATGTGCAGATCTGTATCGTATCGAACACATTGGAGTATTTGTTATGTGTAGATCTGTATCGTATCGAACAGATTGGAGTATTTGTTATGTGTAGATCTGTATCGTATCGAACAGATTGGAGTATTTGTTATGTGCAGATCTGTATCGTATCGAACAGATTGGAGTATTTGTTATGTGCAGATCTGTATCGTATCGAACAGATTGGAGTATTTGTTATGTGTAGATCTGTATCGTATCGAACAGATTGGAGTATTTGTTATGTGCAGATCTGTATCGTATCGAACAGATTGGAGTATTTGTTATGTGTAGATCTGTATCGTATCGAACAGATTGGAGTATTTGTTATGTGCAGATCTGTATCGTATCGAACAGATTGGAGTATTTGTTATCTGTGAGTGCAGATCTGTATCGTATCGAACAGATTGGAGTATTTGTTATGTGCAGATCTGTATCGTATCGAACACATTGGAGTATTTGTTATGTGCAGATCTGTATCGTATCGAACAGATTGGAGTATTTGTTATGTGTAGATCTGTATCGTATCGAACAGATTGGAGTATTTGTTATGTGCAGATCTGTATCGTATCGAACAGATTGGAGTATTTGTTATGTGCAGATCTGTATCGTATCGAACAGATTGGAGTATTTGTTATGTGCAGATCTGTATCGTATCGAACAGATTGGAGTATTTGTTATGTGCAGATCTGTATCGTATCGAACAGATTGGAGTATTTGTTATGTGCAGATCTGTATCATATCGAACAGATTGGAGTATTTGTTATGTGCAGATCTGTATCGTATCGAACAGATTGGAGTATTTGTTATGTGTAGATCTGTATCGTATCGAACAGATTGGAGTATTTGTTATGTGTAGATCAGTATCGTATCGAACAGATTGGAGTATTTGTTATCTGTGAGTGTAGATCAGTATCGTATCGAACAGATCGGAGTATTTGTTATGTGTAGATCAGTATCGTGGCCTGTGTATCGGATCTCATCTTTTAAATGGTTAAACTCATGAAGGTGAAAAATGAGGACGCTCTAAACACAGAAGAGACGTGACGACGAATTCTGGAGCTCTGAGAACTGTTTAGAATGAACAAGTTCTGTTCTTCACGATTTCTGACGGTAAAACTCCTGAACAGATTTGTGATTCTGTGATTCTGTGATTCTGTGATTCTGTGATTCTGTGATTCTGTGATTCTGTGATTCTGTGATTCTGTGATTCTGTGATTCTGTGATTCTGTGATTCTGTGATTCTGTGATTCTGTGATTCTGTGATTCTGTGATTCTGTGATTTTGAGCGTCTGAAACTTGAGCCTTCTTCTCGCGCTGCTTTTGTTCCTCTCTTCTCGTTCTCTTCTCTGATTGGTCGAACTGTTACCGGGCAGAAAACACAGGTCGATAACACACTGATCACATGACACAGACAGAGGAAGACGATTGGCCGCCGGAGGGTCGGGTGGGCGGGTTCTGGGGCTGTTTCCCGTCCTGTGATTGGCCGGTTCTTACCTGGGATGACGGAGATGGTTTTGAGCGCACGAAGGACCCGAAACGTGCGCAGCGCCTGGAGGTTACCCACTTTAATAAACTCTGTGAGCAGCCTGTAGGGGGCGCCACACACACACAGATACACACACACACACACACACGTACACACACACACACATGTACACACACACACATACACACACACACATGTACACACACATACACACACACATGTACACACACACACATACACACACACACATGTACACACACACACACAGATACACACACACGTACACACACACACACACACACATGTACACACACACACACACACACACACACACACACACACACACACACACACACACATGTACACACACACACATACACACACACACATGTACACACACACACAAACACACACACACACACACATACACATACACACAGACACACACACATACATATACACACACACACATACACACACATACATATACACACACACACACACACATATACACACACACACATACACACACATACATATACACACACACATACATATACACACACACACACACACACAACAGGACAACAGGCCCCAGAGACATTAAACACATCAGAATGAAATAAAAGAAGAAAAACAATATGTCAAGACAGACCTACACCAGGACTAAACCAGGACTAAACCAGGACTAAACCAGGACTAAACCAGGACTAAACCAGGACTAAACCAGGACTAAACAAAGACTGAAACAGGACTAAACCAGGACTAAACAAAGACTAAACCAGGACTAAACCAGGACTAAACCAGGACTAAACCAGGACTAAACAAAGACTGAAACAGGACTAAACCAGGACTAAACAAAGACTGAACCAGGACTGAACCAGGACTGAACCAGGACTAAACCAGGACTGAACCAGGACTAAACCAGGACTTAACAACGACTAAACCAGGACTAAACCAGGACTAAACAAAGACTGAACCAGGACTGAACCAGGACTTAACCAGGACTGAACCAGGACTAAACAAAGAGTAAACCAGGACTAAACCAGGACTTAACATCTAAACCAGGACTGAACCAGGACTAAACCAGGACTAAACCAGGACTAAACCAGGACTAAACAAAGACTGAAACAGGACTAAACCAGGACTAAACAAAGACTGAACCAGGACTGAACCAGGACTGAACCAGGACTAAACCAGGACTGAACCAGGACTGAACCAGGACTGACCCAGGACTGAACCAGGACTGAACCAGGACTGAACAAAGACTAAACCAGGACTAAACCAGGACTAAACAAAGACTGAACCAGGACTGAACCAGGACTGAACCAGGACTAAACCAGGACTAAACCAGGACTAAACCAGGACTAAACCAGGACTAAACCAGGACTAAACCAGGACTAAACCAGGACTAAACAAAGACTAAACCAGGACTAAACAAAGAATAAACCAGGACTGAACCAGGACTAAACCAGGACTAAACAAAGACTAAACCAGGACTGAACCAGGACTAAACCAGGACTAAACAAAGACTAAACCAGGACTGAACCAGGACTAAACCAGGACTAAACCAGGACTAAAACAAGACTAAAACAGGACTAAATCAAGACTAAACCACAACTGAACTAAGTCTAAACCAGAACTGAACCAGGACTACACCAGGACTACACCAGAACTGAACCAGTTCTAAACCAGGACTACACCAGGACTAAACAAAGACTAAACCAGAACTGAACCAGGACTGAACCAGGAGCAGACCAGGACTAAACCAGGACTGAACCAAGACTAAACCAGGACTAAACAAAGACTAAACCAGGACTGAACCATGACTACACCAGGACTAAACCAGGACTGAACCAGGACTGAACCAGGACTGAACCAGGACTAAACCAGGACTAAAACAGGACTAAACCAGGACTAAACCAGGACTAAACCAGGACTAAACAAAGACTGAACCAGGACTGAACCAGGACTAAACCAGGACTAAACAAAGACTAAACCAGGACTAAACCAGGACTAAACCAGGACTGAACCAGGACTGAACCAGGACTAAACAAAGACTAAACCAGGACTAAACCAGGACTGAACCAAGACTAAACCAGGACTAAACCAGGGCAGCACAAATAAACAAAAGAACTTCAGAAAGTGTTGCCATTGTTCAACCCCAAAAAGAGTCCTGGTTTAGTCCTGGTCCTGGTCTGGTCCTGGTCTGGTCCTGGTCTGGTCCTAGTCTGGTCCTGGTCTGGTTCTGGTCTGGTTCTGGTCTGGTCCTGGTCTGGTCCTGGTCTGGTCCTGGTCTGTCCTTGCGTTAAAGCGGAGGTGTTTGGAGGTGTTTGTTTCTGGAGCGTTTGTGTCCTGCACGTGTCGCGGATTCAGCACTTCTGTTTTAGCCGTGGCGTCAGGCCTATGGGATTTATAATGTGCTGGACCTGCCGGATGTGCGTCACCATGTGCACCGGGACCAGGGCCGAGGAGTCACGATCCGGACCAGGACCGGAACTGAACCAGGACCAGACCAGGACTGAACCAGGACTGACCCAGGACTGACCCAGGACTGACCCAGGACTGAACCAGGACTGAACTAGGACTAAACCAGGACTGAACCAGGACTGACCCAGGACTGAACCAGGACTGAACCAGGACTGAACCAGGACTGAACCAGGACTGAACCAGGACTGAGCCAGGACTAAACCAGGACCAGACCAGGACCGAACCAGGACCGACCCAGGACTGACCCAGGACTGACCCAGGACTGAACCAGGACTGACCCAGGACTGAACCAGGACTGAACCAGGACTGAACCAGGACTGAACCAGGACCGAACCAGGACCGACCCAGGACTGACCCAGGACTGAACCAGGACTGACCCAGGACTGACCCAGGACTGAACCAGGACTGAACCAGGACTGAACCAGGACTAAACCAGGACCAGACCAGGACCAAACCAGGACTGACCCAGGACTGAACCAGGACTGAACCAGGACTGACCCAGGACTGAACCAGGACTAAACCAGGACCAGACCAGGATGTTTGCAGAATCTTGTCAAACTAAACTCTGTTCTTGTGTCTTTCTGGAGCGTTGTTTCTGCAGGGCCAGTGTGAGATAAGAGCTTTGACGTGATTATTATTCTATTATTCTGAGCGTCCGTTTTGACCCTGGACCCGGAGGAGGTTCTGATGCAGCAGATGGACGAGGGCGACAGACCCGCGGCTCCCGCTCAAATCAAATCACCCGAAACCTGATCCTAATGCGGCTCACGTGACGAGGACGAGCCGAGCGCAGGATCCTCCCTGAAGCCGCCCCACAAACGCAAACCTGCAGCAGCTCAAATCGTTTGTGCTTCGTTTGTGCTGCAAACAGTTTGGGAGAAATTAACGATTCTTTTACAGGTCAAACTGGGGTCAGACCCACAGGAAGGAAAAAAATGTTCGAAAACGCCCAAAATGGAGTCAGTCGTTTGTGCTGCAGAAAGTTCAGTTTGTGATTCTGTTTCTTCAGATATTCACAGTTTTATTTTGGTCGATGACGTCGTCCAGAACCTCAGAATGTGAAACAGCCTCAGAACAGGAAGAAAATGATGTCAAACGTTTGTATTTGGTTTGTGCTGTTTTGTGCTGTGACAGTTTCATTTGTGGGAGTTTATTTCTAAAATTCTTCATTATTATTTCTGTGGTAATTACAGGACGTCATTTCTGCTCAGCTGACGGAGACAAACTCCACAAAACTAGAGAAGAGAAACGACCTGAGGCTGAGGAAAAGTCTGTTTGTCTTTAGTCTTTTGCTTTTGGTTCAGATTTTATAATAAATCTGTGCTGGGTCTGTACTGGGTCTGTGGTCTGTGCTGGGTCTGTGCTGGGTCTGTACTGGGTCTGTACTGGGTCTGTACTGGGTCTGTACTGGGTCTGTACTGGGTCTGGGGTCTGTGCTGGGTCTGTGCTGGGTCTGTACTGGGTCTGTACTGGGTCTGGGGTCTGTGCTGGGTCTGTATTGGGTCTGTACTGGGTCTGTGCTGGGTCTGTACTGGGTCTGTGCTGGGTCTGTACTGGGTCTGGGGTCTGTGCTGGGTCTGTACTGGGTCTGTACTGGGTCTGTACTGGGTCTGTACTGGGTCTGTACTGGGTCTGGGGTCTGTGCTGGGTCTGTGCTGGGTCTGTACTGGGTCTGTACTGGGTCTGTACTGGGTCTGTACTGGGTCTGTGCTGGGTCTGTGCTGGGTCTGTACTGGGTCTGTACTGGGTCTGTACTGGGTCTGGGGTCTGTACTGGGTCTGTACTGGGTCTGTACTGGGTCTGTACTGGGTCTGTGCTGGGTCTGTACTGGGTCTGTGCTGGGTCTGTACTGGGTCTGGGGTCTGTGCTGGGTCTGTACTGGGTCTGGGGTCTGTGCTGGGTCTGTGCTGGGTCTGGGGTCTGGACCAGGTCCTTTTGTCTCTTTGTCTCAGATCTGAGTCCTGATCCATGACCGAGCGTCAGTCACAGATCAACCTGAATCTGACCAACGACCTTCAGAACAACACGACGGGACAAGGGCCTCAGTTAGTCCTGGTTCAGATCTGGTTTAGACCTGGTTCAGTCCTGGTTCAGTCCTGGTTTAGTCCTGGTTTAGTCCTGGTTTAGTCCTGGTTTAGACCTGGTTTAGACCTGGTTTAGTCCTGGTTTAGTCCTGGTTTAGTCCTGGTTTAGACCTGGTTTAGACCTGGTTTAGACCTGGTTCAGTCCTGGTTCAGTCCTGGTTCAGTCCTGGTTCAGTCCTGGTTTAGTCCTGGTTTAGACCTGGTTTAGACCTGGTTTAGACCTGGTTTAGACCTGGTTTAGTCCTGGTTTAGACCTGGTTTAGACCTGGTTTAGTCCTGGTTTAGTCCTGGTTCAGTCCTGGTTCAGTCCTGGTTTAGTCCTGGTTTAGTCCTGGTTTAGACCTGGTTTAGTCCTGGTTTAGACCTGGTTTAGACCTGGTTTAGTCCTGGTTTAGTCCTGGTTTAGACTTGGTTTAGTCCTGGTTTAGTCCTGGTTTAGTCCTGGTTTAGACCTGGTTTAGTCCTGGTTTAGACCTGGTTCAGTCCTGGTTTAGTCCTGGTTTACACCTGGTTTAGACCTGGTTTAGTCCTGGTTTAGTCCTGGTTTAGTCTGGGTTTAGACCTGGTTTAGTCCTGGTTCAGTCCTGGTTTAGACTGGGTTAATTCTGAGTTTAGTCTTTCACAAGAACAGCCTCCTTCACAATAAGAGTCTGTCTCCTTCACAATAAGAGTCTGTCTCCTTCACAATAAGAGTCTGTCTCCTTCACAATAAGAGTCTGTCTCCTTCACAATAAGAGTCTGTCTCCTTCACAATAAGAGCCTGTCTCCTTCACAATAAGAGTCTGTCTCCTTCACAATAAGAGCCTGTCTCCTTCACAATAAGAGTCTGTCTCCTTCACAATAAGAGTCTGTCTCCTTCACAATAAGAGTCTGTCTCCTTCACAATAAGAGCCTGTCTCCTTCACAATAAGAGCCTGTCTCCTTCACAATAAGAGTCTGTCTCCTTCACAATAAGAGTCTGTCTCCTTCACAATAAGAGTCTGTCTCCTTCACAATAAGAGTCTGTCTCCTTCACAATAAGAGTCTGTCTCCTTCACAATAAGAGTCTGTCTCCTTCACAATAAGAGTCTGTCTCCTTCACAATAAGAGTCTGTCTCCTTCACAATAAGAGTCTGTCTCCTTCACAATAAGAGTCAGTCTCCTTCACAATAAGAGTCTGTCTCCTTCACAATAAGAGTCTGTCTCCTTCACAATAAGAGTCTGTCTCCTTCAGAATAAGAGTCTGTCTCCTTCACAATAAGAGTCTGTCTCCTTCACAATAAGAGCCTGTCTCCTTCACAATAAGAGTCTGTCTCCTTCACAATAAGAGCCTGTCTCCTTCACAATAAGAGTCTGTCTCCTTCACAATAAGAGTCTGTCTCCTTCACAATAAGAGTCTGTCTCCTTCACAATAAGAGTCTGTCTCCTTCACAATAAGAGTCTGTCTCCTTCACAATAAGAGCCTGTCTCCTTCAGAATAAGAGCCTGTCTCCTTCACAATAAGAGCCTGTCTCCTTCACAATAAGAGTCTGTCTCCTTCACAATAAGAGCCTGTCTCCTTCACAATAAGAGTCTGTCTCCTTCACAATAAGAGCCTGTCTCCTTCACAATAAGAGTCTGTCTCCTTCACAATAAGAGCCTGTCTCCTTCACAATAAGAGTCTGTCTCCTTCACAATAAGAGTCTGTCTCCTTCACAATAAGAGTCTGTCTCCTTCACAATAAGAGCCTGTCTCCTTCACAATAAGAGTCTGTCTCCTTCACAATAAGAGTCTGTCTCCTTCACAATAAGAGTCTGTCTCCTTCACAATAAGAGTCTGTCTCCTTCACAATAAGAGCCTGTCTCCTTCACAATAAGAGCCTGTCTCCTTCACAATAAGAGTCTGTCTCCTTCACAATAAGAGTCTGTCTCCTTCACAATAAGAGTCTGTCTCCTTCACAATAAGAGCCTGTCTCCTTCACAATAAGAGTCTGTCTCCTTCACAATAAGAGTCTGTCTCCTTCACAATAAGAGTCTGTCTCCTTCACAATAAGAGTCTGTCTCCTTCACAATAAGAGCCTGTCTCCTTCACAATAAGAGTCTGCCTCCTTCACAATAAGAGTCTGCCTCCTTCACAATAAGAGTCTGTCTCCTTCACAATAAGAGTCTGTCTCCTTCACAATAAGAGTCTGTCTCCTTCAGAATAAGAGACTGTCTCCTTCAGAATAAGAGCCTGTCTCCTTCACAATAAGAGTCTGTCTCCTTCACAATAAGAGCCTGTCTCCTTCACAATAAGAGTCTGTCTCCTTCACAATAAGAGTCTGTCTCCTTCACAATAAGAGTCTGTCTCCTTCACAATAAGAGTCTGTCTCCTTCAGAATAAGAGCCTGTCTCCTTCACAATAAGAGTCTGTCTCCTTCACAATAAGAGTCTGTCTCCTTCACAATAAGAGTCTGCCTCCTTCACAATAAGAGTCTGTCTCCTTCACAATAAGAGTGTCTCCTTCACAATAAGAGTCTGTCTCCTTCACAATAAGAGTGTCTCCTTCACAATAAGAGTCTGTCTCCTTCACAATAAGAGTGTCTCCTTCACAATAAGAGTCTGTCTCCTTCAGAATAAGAGCCTGTCTCCTTCAGAATAAGAGCCTGTCTCCTTCACAATAAGAGTCTGTCTCCTTCACAATAAGAGCCTGTCTCCTTCACAATAAGAGTCTGTCTCCTTCACAATAAGAGTCTGTCTCCTTCACAATAAGAGTCTGTCTCCTTCACAATAAGAGTCTGTCTCCTTCACAATAAGAGTCAGTCTCCTTCACAATAAGAGACTGTCTCCTTCACAATAAGAGTCTGTCTCCTTCACAATAAGAGTCTGTCTCCTTCACAATAAGAGTCTGTCTCCTTCACAATAAGAGTCTGTCTCCTTCACAATAAGAGCCTGTCTCCTTCACAATAAGAGTCTGTCTCCTTCACAATAAGAGCCTGTCTCCTTCACAATAAGAGCCTGTCTCCTTCACAATAAGAGTCTGTCTCCTTCACAATAAGAGACTGTCTCCTTCACAATAAGAGCCTGTCTCCTTCACAATAAGAGCCTGTCTCCTTCACAATAAGAGTCTGTCTCCTTCACAATAAGAGTCTGTCTCCTTCACAATAAGAGCCTGTCTCCTTCACAATAAGAGTCTGTCTCCTTCACAATAAGAGTCTGTCTCCTTCACAATAAGAGCCTGTCTCCTTCACAATAAGAGCCTGTCTCCTTCACAATAAGAGTCTGTCTCCTTCACAATAAGAGTCTGCCTCCTTCACAATAAGAGTCTGCCTCCTTCACAATAAGAGCCTGTCTCCTTCACAATAAGAGTCTGTCTCCTTCACAATAAGAGTCTGTCTCCTTCACAATAAGAGTCTGTCTCCTTCACAATAAGAGCCTGTCTCCTTCACAATAAGAGCCTGTCTCCTTCACAATAAGAGTCTGTCTCCTTCACAATAAGAGTCTGTCTCCTTCAGAATAAGAGTCTGCCTCCTTCACAATAAGAGCCTGTCTCCTTCACAATAAGAGCCTGTCTCCTTCACAATAAGAGCCTGTCTCCTTCACAATAAGAGTCTGTCTCCTTCACAATAAGAGCCTGTCTCCTTCACAATAAGAGTCTGTCTCCTTCACAATAAGAGTCTGCCTCCTTCACAATAAGAGTCTGCCTCCTTCACAATAAGAGTCTGTCTCCTTCACAATAAGAGTCTGTCTCCTTCACAATAAGAGTCTGTCTCCTTCACAATAAGAGTCTGTCTCCTTCAGAATAAGAGCCTGTCTCCTTCAGAATAAGAGCCTGTCTCCTTCAGAATAAGAGCCTGTCTCCTTCACAATAAGAGTCTGTCTCCTTCACAATAAGAGTCTGTCTCCTTCACAATAAGAGTCTGTCTCCTTCACAATAAGAGTCTGTCTCCTTCACAATAAGAGTCTGTCTCCTTCACAATAAGAGTCTGTCTCCTTCACAATAAGAGTCTGTCTCCTTCACAATAAGAGTCTGTCTCCTTCACAATAAGAGTCTGTCTCCTTCACAATAAGAGTCTGTCTCCTTCACAATAAGAGCCTGTCTCCTTCACAATAAGAGTCTGTCTCCTTCACAATAAGAGTCTGTCTCCTTCAGAATAAGAGTCTGTCTCCTTCAGAATAAGAGCCTGTCTCCTTCAGAATAAGAGCGTGGCGTCTGGGATTAGGATTTTGAGGGGATTAAACTGGGATTATCAGTAACCTAAACCAGGACTAAACCAGGACTAAACCCGGTCTAAACCCAGACTAAACCAGGTCTAAACCCGGTCTAACCCCAGACTAAACCAGGACTAAACCCGGTCTAACCCAGGACTATACCAGGTCTAAACCCAGTCTAAACCCAGACTAAACCCAGACTAAACCAGGACTAAACCCGGTCTAAACCAGGTCTAAACCCGGTCTAAACCCAGTCTAAACCCAGACTAAACCAGGACTAAACCCGGTCTAAACCAAGTCTAAACCCAGACTAAACCAGGACTAAACCCAGTCTAAACCCAGACTAAACCAGGACTAAACCCGGTCTAACCCAGCCCCTGAGCACAGATCACTGATGTTCTGGTTGCTGTGAGTTATTGATCACTGATCGATTATTGCTGATGAGGTCATTGTCCAAAAGTCCCGCCCTGTGTCGCCCTTATTAGAAACTTCCTGTTAATGACCGACCAATGACAGCTCCACATGTCTCACAGGCCCGCCCACTTACCCATAACCCCCAAAACCAGGACTGAACCAGGACTGAACCAGGACTGAACCAGGACTAAACCAGGACTAAAAGAGGACTAAACCAGGACTGAACCAGGACTAGACCAGGACTAAAAGAGGACTAAACCAGGACTGAACCAGGACTAAACCAGGACTGAACCAGGACTAAACCAGGACTAAACCAGGACTGAACCAGGACTGAACCAGGACTAAAAGAGGACTAAAAGAGGACTAAACCAGGACTAAACCAGGACTAAACCAGGACTGAACCAGGACTGAACCAGGACTGAACCAGGATTGAACTGTTCCTCTGCACCTCCTCCTGCTCCTCCTCCTCCTCCTGCTCCTCCTCCTGCTCCTCCTGCTCCTCCTCTCAGTCGTACTTACGCCATGACGATGACGCTGAAGTCGAGCCAGTTCCAGGGGTCCCGGAGGAAGGTGAAGGGCCCCACGCAGAATCCTCTCGCCAGGATTTTGATCAGGGACTCGAACGTATAGATCCCCGTGAAGGTGTATCTGCACAGAGGGGCGTGAGTACTGCCAGTACTACTCACAGTACTCACAGTACTGGCAGTACTGCAGGTACTGAGTACTCAGTACTCACTCGAGGTACTTGGTCCAGTAGGCCGGGTCAGACATGGCCATGAAGCAGCAGTTGGTCAGAATAGTGCACATGATGAAGAGGCTGAAGAGAGTACTGCAGTTAAGGAGTACAAATACTACAAATACTACAGTACAAATACTACAAATACCACAGTACAAATACTACAAATACTACAGAGTACTGCAGTTCAGGAGTGTCATGTTTTTGTGTAAATTGTGCCAAACTTTTGGACAGAATTCTCCCAGTGTGATGTCATCAGTGTGATGTCACCAGTGTGATGTCATCAGTGTGATGTCACCAGTGTGATGTCACCAGTGTGATGTCACCAGTGTGATGTCACCAGTGTGATGTCACCAGTGTGATGTCACCAGTGTGATGTCACCAGTGTGATGTCACCAGTGTCATGTCACCAGTGTGATGCCACCAGTGTCATGTCACCAGTGTGATGTCACCAGTGTGATGTCATCAGTGTGATGTCACCAGTGTGATGTCACCAGTGTGATGTCACCAGTGTGATGTCACCAGTGTGATGCCACCAGTGTCATGTCACCAGTGTGATGTCACCAGTGTGATGTCATCAGTGTGATGTCATCAGTGTGATGCCACCAGTGTGATGTCACCAGTGTCATGTCACCAGTGTGATGCCACCAGTGTCATGTCACCAGTGTGATGTCACCAGTGTGATGTCACCAGTGTGATGTCACCAGTGTGATGTCACCAGTGTGATGCCACCAGTGTGATGCCACCAGTGTCATGTCACCAGTGTGATGTCACCAGTGTGATGTCATCAGTGTGATGTCACCAGTGTGATGTCATCAGTGTGATGTCACCAGTGTGATGTAACCAGTGTGATGCCACCAGTGTCATGTCACCAGTGTGATGTCACCAGTGTGATGTCACCAGTGTGATGTCATCAGTGTGATGTCACCAGTGTGATGTCACCAGTGTCATGTCACCAGTGTGATGCCACCAGTGTCATGTCACCAGTGTGATGTCACCAGTGTGATGTCACCAGTGTGATGTCACCAGTGTGATGTCATCAGTGTGATGTCATCAGTGTGATGTCACCAGTGTCATGTCACCAGTGTGATGTCACCAGTGTGATGTCACCAGTGTGATGTCACCAGTGTGATGCCACCAGTGTGATGTCACCAGTGTCATGTCACCAGTGTGATGTCACCAGTGTGATGTCATCAGTGTGATGTCACCAGTGTGATGTCACCAGTGTGATGCCACCAGTGTCATGTCACCAGTGTGATGTCACCAGTGTGATGTCATCAGTGTGATGTCACCAGTGTGATGTCACCAGTGTGATGTCATCAGTGTGATGCCACCAGTGTGATGTCACCAGTGTCATGTCACCAGTGTGATGTCACCAGTGTGATGTCATCAGTGTGATGTCATCAGTGTGATGTCACCAGTGTGATGTCACCAGTGTGATGTCATCAGTGTGATGTCATCAGTGTGATGTCATCAGTGTGATGTCACCAGTGTGATGTCACCAGTGTGATGTCACCAGTGTGATGTCACCAGTGTGATGTCATCAGTGTTATGTCACCAGTGTGATGTCACCAGTGTGATGTCACCAGTGTGATGTCACCAGTGTGATGTCACCAGTGTGATGTCACCAGTGTGATGTCAGTGTGATGTCACCAGTGTGATGTCAGTGTGATGTCACCAGTGTGATGTCACCAGTGTGATGTGAGTGTGATGTCACCAGTGTGATGTCACCAGTGTGATGTCACCAGTGTGATGTCATCAGTGTGATGTCACCAGTGTGATGTCACCAGTGTGATGTCATCAGTGTGATGTCATCAGTGTGATGTCATCAGTGTGATGTCATCAGTGTGATGTCACCAGTGTGATGTCAGTGTGATGTCATCAGTGTGATGTCATCAGTGTGATGTCATCAGTGTGATGTCATCAGTGTGATGTCACAGTGTGATGTCATCAGTGTGATGTCATCAGTGTGATGTCACCAGTGTGATGTCACCAGTGTGATGTCACCAGTGTGATGTCATCAGTATGTCATCAGTGTGATGTCATCAGTGTGATTCCATCAGTGTGATGTCAGTGTGATGTCATCAGTGTGATGTCACCAGTGTGATGTCAGTGTGATGTCATCAGTGTGATGTCATCAGTGTGATGTCATCAGTGTGATGTCATCAGTGTGATGTCATCAGTGTGATGTCATCAGTGTGATGTCATCAGTGTGGGACTCCTTTTCTCTTGGTCATTTAACTTTTGTTCTCAAACTTTTCCTGATGTGTAAAAGTGTCATTTGTATTTTCAACAGGTTTGATCACAGCAGATTCAGACAAAATGAATTTAAATCAATAAAGCCCCACGCAACGTGATCTCAACCAGGACTAAACCAGGACTAAAGCAGGACTAAAGCAGGACTAAAGCAGGACTAAACCAGGACTAAAGCAGGACTAAACCAGGACTAAAGCAGGACTAAAGCAGGACTAAAGCAGGACTAAACCAGGACTAAAGCAGGACTAAACCAGGACTAAAGCAGGACTAAACCAGGACTAAAGCAGGACTAAAGCAGGACTAAACCAGGACTAAAGCAGGACTAAACCAGGACTAAAGCAGGACTAAACCAGGACTAAAGCAGGACTAAAGCAGGACTAAACCAGGACTAAACCAGGACTAAACCAGGACTATATCAGGTCTAGACCAGGATGGTTCCAAACGTGGCCCCGGGGCTGTTGTTGTGAAAAGGCGATGTCAGGTGGAGCGAGTGGGCGGGGCTCTGCTGGGATAATGACAGGTGTACGGAGGCCTGAGAGGGACACGCTGAGGGCAAAGCTCTAATTACACCCCCGCCTGTCACTCACTCCGAGGGAAGGAGGGAGGAGAGGAGAGAGGAGAGGAGAGAGGAGGAGAGAGGAGAGAGGAGAGAGGAGAGAGGAGAGAAGAGAGAGGAGGAGAGAGGAGAGGAGAGAGGAGAGGAGGAGAGGAGGAGAGGAGACAGGAGATGAGGAGAGGAGGTGAGGAGGAGGAGAGAGGAGAAGAGGAGAGAGGAGACAGAGGAGAGGAGGTGAGGAGAGGAGGAGAGAGGAGACAGAGGAGAGGAGGTGAGGAGAGGAGAGGAGAGAGGAGAGGAGAGGAGAGAGGAGAGGAGGAGAGGAGAGGAGGAGAGAGGAGAGAAGGAGAGAGGAGACAGAGGAGAGGAGACAGAGGAGAGGAGGTGAGGAGAGGAGGAGAGGAGGAGAGGAGAGGAGGAGAGAGAGGAAACGAAGATAGGAAAAGAGGAAAAAAGGAGAAAAGGAGTATGTTAGTCCTGTTTTAGACCTGGTTCAGACCAGGTTTAGTTTCAGTCCTGGTTTATTTCTGCTTTAGTCCTGGTTCAGTCCTGGTTCAGTCCTGGTTCAGTCCTGGTTCAGTCCAGGTCCAGTCCAGGCCCAGACCAGGTCCAGTCCAAGTCCAGACCAGGTCCAGTCCAGGTCCAGACCAGGTCCAGTCCAGGTCCAGTCCAGGTCCAGTCCAGGTCCAGTCCAGGTCCAGTCCAAGTCCAGACCAGGTCCAGTCCAGGTCCACACCAGGTCCAGTCCAGGTCCAGGTCCAGACAAGGTCCAGTCCAGGTCCAGTCCAGGTCCAGACCAGGTCCAGTCCAGGTCCAGTCCAAGTCCAGACCAGGTCCAGTCCAGGTCCACACCAGGTCCAGTCCAGGTCCAGGTCCAGACAAGGTCCAGTCCAGGTCCAGTCCAGGTCCAGACCAGGTCCAGTCCAGGTCCAGTCCAGGTCCAGTCCCTGCTCTGGGCCTCTGTCCCGCTCTTATCTTCCTGTTCACACCTGCGTCACATGTCAGCTCTCGGCCAATCAGCCGCTGTTCTGTGCCAGTGGCGCCGGGCTGTCGGCCAATCATGCGTCAGTTTGAGGAGCCTCTTACAAACACCTCCACCGGGCGCACTGCACCCGTCTGCACCGGGCGCACTGCACCCGTCTGCACCGGGCGCACTGCACCCGTCTGCACCGGGCGCACTGCACCCGTCTGCACCGGGCGCACTGCACCCGTCTGCACCGGGCGCACTGCACCCGTCTGCACCGGGCGCACTGCACCCGTCTGCACCGAGCGCACTGCACCCGTCTGCACCGGGTGCATGCCTGCACCCCGTCTGCACCGGGCGCATGCCTGCACCCGTCTGCACCGGGCGCACTGCACCCGTCTGCACCGAGCGCACTGCACCCGTCTGCACCGAGCGCACTGCACCCGTCTGCACCGGGCGCACGCCTGCACCCGTCTCCACCGGGCGCACTGCACCCGTCTGCACCGGGCGCACTGCACCCGTCTGCACCGGGCGCACTGCACCCGTCTGCACCGGGCGCACTGCACCCGTCTGCACCGGGCGCACCCGTCTGCACCGGGCGCACTGCACCCGTCTGCACCGGGCGCCCTGCACCCGTCTGCACCGGGCGCATGCCTGCACCCGTCTGCACCGGGCGCACTGCACCCGTCTGCACCGAGCGCACTGCACCCGTCTGCACCGGGCGCACTGCACCCGTCTGCACCGGGCGCACTGCACCCGTCTGCACCGGGCGCACTGCACCCGTCTGCACCGGGCGCACTGCACCCGTCTGCACCGGGCGCACTGCACCCGTCTGCACCGGGCGCACTGCACCCGTCTGCACCGGGCGCACTGCACCCGTCTGGTAGCGCTCTGTGTAGCGACGGCGCAATGATGTCACAATGTAGCTCTATGTGTCTGTGCAGCCTTCATCCCCCATCAGTCACCAAATCAGGACTGAACCAGGACTGAACCAGGACTAAACCAGGACTGAACCAGGACTAAACCAGGACTAAACCTGGACTGAACCAGGACTAAACCAGGACTGAACCAGGACTAAACCAGGACTAAACCTGGACTGAACCAGGACTAAACCAGGACTGAACCAGGACTAAACCAGGACTAAACCTGGACTGAACCAGGACTAAACCAGGACTGAACCAGGACTAAACCAGGACTAAACCAGGACTGAACCAGGACTAAACCAGGACTAAACCTGGACTGAACCAGGACTAAACCAGGACTGAACCAGGACTGAACCAGGACTAAACCAGGACTGAACCAGGACTAAACCAGGACTAAACCTGGACTGAACCAGGACTAAACCAGGACTGAACCAGGACTAAACCAGGACTAAACCTGGACTGAACCAGGACTAAACCAGGACTGAACCAGGACTAAACCAGGACTAAACCTGGACTGAACCAGGACTAAACCAGGACTGAACCAGGACTGAACCAGGACTAAACCAGGACTGAACCAGGACTAAACCAGGACTAAACCTGGACTGAACCAGGACTAAACCAGGACTGAACCAGGACTGAAACAGGACTAAAGCAGGACTGAAACAGGACTAAACCAGGACTGAACCAGGACTAAACCAGGACTGAAACAGGACTAAACCAGGACTAAATCAGGACTGAACCAGGACTAAACCAGGACTAAACAAAGACTAAACCAGGACTAAACAAAGACTAAACCAGGACTGAACCAGGACTGAACCAGGACTAAACAAAGACTAAACCAGGACTAAACAAAGACTAAACCAGGACTGAACCAGGACTGAACCAGGACTGAACCAGGACTAAACCAGGACTAAACCAGGACTGAACCAGGACTGAACCAGGACTGAACCAGGCCTAAAGCAGGACTAGACCAGGTCTACAGCAGGTCTCAGTTCTGGTCTTGTGTGGACAGGAGCAGTGACACTTCAGCACTTAGACACCTCTCCCCTGACAGCAGCAGATACCAGAGCCTGTGCACGATCCTGCCTGCACGAGGACCTGGTTCAGTCCTGGTTCTGTCCTGGTTCAGTCCTGGTTCAGTCCTGGTTCAGTCCTGGTTCAGTCCTGGTTTAGTCCTGGTTTAGTCCTGGTTCAGTCCTGGTTCAGTCCTGGTTCAGTCCTGGTTTAGTCCTGGTTCAGTCCTGGTCTCTGTTGGTGGTTGTGTATAATTTACGGCTGATGTTTATGATCTGCTGACAGAACCCAATACACACACTATACACACACTATACACACACTATACACACACTATACACACACACTATACACACTATACACACACTATACACACACTATACACACACTATACACACACTATACACACACTATACACACACTATACACACACACTATACACACACTATACACACTATACACACACTATACACACACTATACACACACACTATACACACACTATACACACACACTATACACACAATCTATAAACACACTATACACACACTATACACACACTATACACACACTATACACACACTATACACACACACACTATACACACTATACACACACTATACACACACTATACACACACACTATACACACACACTATACACACTATACACACACTATACACACACTATACACACACTATACACACACACACTATACACACACTATACACACTATACACACTATACACACACTATACACACTATACACACTATACACACTATACACACACTATACACACACTATACACACACACTATACACACACACTATACACACACTATACACACACTATACACACACTATACACACACTATAATAATAATAATAATTATACACACTATACACACACTATACACACACTATACACACACTATACACACACTATACACACACACTATACACACACTATACACACACTATACACACTATACACACACTATACACACTATACAATAATAATTATACACACACTATACACACACTATACACTCTCTATTCTCACACTATACACACAATATACACACTCTATACACACACACACTATACACACACTATACACACACTATACACACACTATACACACTATACACACACACACTATACACACACTATACACACACTATACACACACTATACACACACTATACACACTATACACACACTATACACACACACTATACACACACTATACACACACTATACACACACACTATACACACACTATACACACACTATACACACACACAATATACACACACTATACACACACTATACACACACTATACACACACTATACACACACTATACACACACTATACACACTATACACACACTATACACATACTATACACACTATACACACACTATACACACTATACACACACTATACACACACTATACACACACTACACACACACTATACACACACTATACACGCACTATACAATAATAATACATACACACTATACACACACTATACACACTATACACACACTATACACACTATACAATAATACTATACACACTATACACACACTATACAATAATAATTATACACACTATACACACACTATACACACACTATACACACACTATACACACTATACACACACTATACACACTATACACACACTATACACACTATACACACTATACACACACTATACACACTATACACACACTATACACACACTATACACACACTATACACACACTATACACACTATACACACACTATACACACACTATACACACACTATACACACACTATACACACACTATACACACACTATACACACACTATACACACACTATACACACTATACACACTATACAATAATAATTATACACAAACTATACACACTATACACACTATACACACACTATACACACTATACACACACTATACACACTATACACACACTATACACACACTATACACACTATACACACTATACACACACTATACACACTATACACACTATACACACACTATACACACACTATACACACACTATACACACTATACACACACTATACACACACTATACACACACTATACACACAAACACACAATAAACACACAATAAACACACTATACACACAATACACACACTATACACACACTATACACACACACTATACACACACTATACACACTATACACACACTATACACACACTATACACACTATACACACTATACACACTATACACACACTATACACACACTATACACACTATACACACACTATACACACTATACACACACTATACACACACTATACACACACTATACACACTATACACACACTATACACACTATACACACACTATACACACACTATACACACACTATACACACTATACACACACTATACACACACACAAAACACACTATACACACTATACACACTATACACACACTATACACACACTATACACACTATACACACTATACACACACTATACACACACTATACACACACACACACTATACACACACTATACACAGTATACACACACTATACACACTATACACACACTATACACACACTATACACACTATACACACACTATACACACACTATACACACTATACACACTATACACACACTATACACACACTATACACACACTATACACACTATACACACACTATACACACTATACACACTATACACACACTATACAAACTATAATCACACTATTCACACTATACTCACAATATACTCACTATACACACTATACACACTATACACACTATACACACACTATACACACACTATACACACTATACACACACTATAATAATAATACTCACACTATACACACACTATACACACTATACACACTATACACACACTATACACACTATACACACACTATACACACACTATACACACACTATACACACACACACACTATACACACACTATACACAGTATACACACACTATACACACTATACACACACTATACACACACTATACACACTATACACACTATACACACTATACACACTATACACACTATACACACACTATACACACACTATACACACTATACACACACTATACACACACTATACACACACTATACACACTATACACACACTATACACACTATACACACACACTATACACACTATACACACTATACACACACTATACACACACTATACACACACACACTATACACACACTATACACAGTATACACACACTATACACACTATACACACACTATACACACACTATACACACTATACACACACTATACACACACTATACACACTATACACACACTATACACACACTATACACACACTATACAATAATAATTATACACACTATACACACTATACACACACTATACACACACTATACACACACTATACACACTATACACACTATACACACTATACACACACTATACACACACTATACACACTATACACACACTATACACACACTATACACACACTATACACACTATACACACACTATACACACACTATACACACACTACACACCCTATACACACACTATACACACGCACACACACACTATACACACACTATACACACGCACACACACTATACACACACACACTATACACACATTATACACACACTATACACACTATACACACACACACTATACACACTATACACACACTGCAGGACCAGCACATGGATGGCTCTTATTGTGAAGGGGTTACAGACTCTTATTGTGAAGGGGTTACAGACTCTTATTGTGAAGGGGTTACAGACTCTTATTGTGACAGGGTTACAGACTCTTATTGTGAAAGGGTTAGACTCTTATTGTGAAAGGGTTACAGACTCTTATTGTGAAAGGGTTACAGACTCATTGTGACAGGGTTAGACTCTTATTGTGACAGGGTTACATGACTCTTATTGTGACAGGGTTAGACTCTTATTGTGACAGGGTTAGACTCTTATTGTGACAGGGTTACAGACTCTTATTGTGACAGGGTTAGACTCTTATTGTGACAGGGTTAGACTCTTATTGTGAAAGGGTTAGACTCTTATTGTGAAAGGGTTACAGACTCTTATTGTGAAAGGGTTACAGACTCTTATTGTGAAAGGGTTACAGACTCTTATTGTGACAGGGTTAGACTCTTATTGTGAAAGGGTTAGACTCTTATTGTGAAAGGGTTACAGACTCTTATTGTGAAAGGATATGAGTGGACCAGCACACGGATGGCCAGGCGTCGCACCGGGTGGAAGGGGCTGAACAGGTACAGGGCAGATGTGGCACTGAAGCGGAAAATGGCTTTGCCCTTATTCAACACGATGAACGTCTGAAACAGAAACACAGAGAGACCCGAGTAAGACCAGGACCAGGACCAGGACCGAGACCAGGACCAGGACCAGGACTGAGACCAGGACCAGGACCAGGACCAGGACCAGGACCAGGACCAGGACTAGGACCGAGACCAGGACCAGGACTGAGACCAGGACCAGGACCAGGACCGAGACCAGGACCAGGACCGGGACCAGGACCAGGACCAGGACTAGGACTAGGACCAGGGCCGACTCAGAGCCCGGGGGGTTGAATTTGTTTCTTTTCGTTTCCTTTCTGATGTTCGTGCTGCTTTTCTTTGTCGTCCTTCGTCGTCGTTGTTTTCAGCGACTCTGACCCGTCCCAAAGACCTACCCCGAGGTCCGGACTAAACCAGGACTAAAACAGGACTAAAACGGGACTAAAACGGGACTAAAACTGGTCTGAGGACATCTAGGGCTCAGGTCAGACCAAGACCAAGAATCACCTCATGTGAACCCGGGAAACAGTGAGAGGGAGGGAGGGCATCCGGGTCAGGGGAACAGGACTGTGGGACTGTGGGAGGGCATCCGGGTCAGGGGGACAGGACTGTGGGACTGTGGGAGGGCATCCGGGTCAGGGGGACAGGACTGTGGGACTGTGGGAGGGCATCCGGGTCAGGGGGACAGGACTGTGGGAGGGCATCTGGGTCAGGAGAACAGGACTGTGGGACTGTGGGAGGGCATCTGGCTCAGGGGGACAGGACTGTGGGAGGGCATCTGGGTCAGGGGGACAGGACTGTGGGAGGGCATCTGGGTCAGGGGGACAGGACTGTGGGACTGTGGGAGGGCATCCGGGTCAGGGGGACAGGACTGTGGGAGGGCATCTGGGTCAGGGGAACAGGACTGTGGGAGGGCATCTGGGTCAGGGGGACAGGACTGTGGGAGGGCATCTGGGTCAGGGGGACAGGACTGTGGGACTGTGGGAGGGCATCTGGGTCAGGGGAACAGGACTGTGGGAGGGCATCTGGGTCAGGGGGACAGGACTGTGGGAGGGCATCTGGGTCAGGGGGACAGGACTGTGGGAGGGCATCTGGGTCAGGGGGACAGGACTGTGGGAGGGCATCTGGGTCAGGGGGACAGGACTGTGGGAGGGCATCCGGGTCAGGGGGACAGGACTGTGGGAGGGCATCTGGGTCAGGGGGACAGGACTGTGGGAGGGCATCTGGGTCAGGGGGACAGGACTGTGGGACTGTGGGAGGGCATCCGGGTCAGGGGGACAGGACTGTGGGAGGGCATCTGGGTCAGGGGGACAGGACTGTGGGAGGGCATCTGGGTCAGGGGAACAGGACTGTGGGAGGGCATCTGGGTCAGGGGGACAGGACTGTGGGAGGGCATCTGGCTCAGGGGGACAGGACTGTGGGACTGTGGGAGGGCATCCGGGTCAGGGGGACAGGACTGTGGGAGGGCATCTGGGTCAGGGGGACAGGACTGTGGGAGGGCATCCGGCTCACCCGCTGGTGCCTGTAGTACGGGTCGATGTCCTCCAGGGGGACGCCCTTCAGATGCGCCGGGAGCTCAGAGAAGATCCGGGGAAGAGTCTTTCCGGCCTCCAGGTCCGGACGAGGCTTCGGGTCCTCCACATCCCCCAGGTCCTGACAGACAGGGACAGACAGGGACCGACAGGGACCGACAAGGACAGACAGGGACAGACAGGGACCGACAGGGACAGACAGGGACCGACAGGGACCGACAGGGACAGACAGGGACCGACAGGGACCGACAGGGACAGACAGGGACAGACAGGGACCGACAGGGACCGACAGGGACCGACAGGGACAGACAGGGACAGACAGGGACCGACAAGGACAGACAGGGACAGACAGGGACCGACAGGGACAGACAGGGACCGACAGGGACCGACAGGGACAGACAGGGACCGACAGGGACCGACAGGGACCGACAGGGACCGACAGGGACCGACAGGGACCGACAGGGACAGACAGGGACCGACAGGGACAGACAGGGACAGACAGGGACCGACAGGGACAGACAGGGACCGACAGGGACCGACAGGGACAGACAGGGACAGACAGGGACCGACAGGGACAGACAGGGACCGACAGGGACCGACAGGGACCGACAGGGACAGACAGGGACCGACAGGGACCGACAGGGACCGACAGGGACCGACAGGGACCGACAGGGACCGACAGGGACAGGGACCGACAGGGACAGGGACAGTCAGGGACCGACAGGGACCGACAGGGACAGACAGGGACCGACAGGGACCGACAGGGACCGACAGGGACCGACAGGGACCGACAGGGACAGACAGGGACCGACAGGGACAGGGACAGACAGGGACAGACAGGGACAGACAGGGACCGACAGGGACAGACAGGGACAGACAGGGACCGACAGGGACAGACAGGGACCGACAGGGACAGACAGGGACAGACAGAGACCGACAGGGACAGACAGGGACCGACAGGGATAGACAGGGACAGACAGGGACAGGGACAGACAGGGACAGACAGGGACAGGGACAGGGACAGACAGGGACAGACAGGGACAGACAGGGACAGGGACAGACAGGGACAGACAGGGACAGACAGGGGCAGACAGGGACAGGGACGGACAGGGACAGGGACAGACAGGGGCAGAGGTCAGATCACAGAAGTTCTTCAGGAGAATGAGGCTGTTTGGTGTGAGCACAAACATCATGAGCTGGTTGTAGAATTCTCAAGTCAACTTTAAAAACGCCGTGGAGCAAAGTGCTGCAGATCAGGTCCAGACACGAACACAGTGACCGGCACAGAGCAAATCTCACACAAAAGGTCGACCCTGAAACTGTGTGAAAAGCCCCGGAGCAGAAGTGAGTTTAAAGGGACTTAAAAACAGACAGAGTTCGGCTCTTTAAACGTCCAAAGAAAAACGGAACTGGGAAAACTGGGAAATAAATAAATCCATGAAGGCGACTGGCAGGAAAGTTTCCTGCAGGAAAGTTTCCTGCAGGAAAGTTTCCTGCAGGACATGTTTCTAACCTCTGTGCTCGCTCAGGTCAGAGGGACTGAGGGAAACTCCTCCCACCTGCTGCACCAGTATAAATATCTATATTCATGCATTCACATTAGGGCTGAAACCATTCATCCATTAAATCGATTAGAAAAATGCATCGATTATTATTTTTTTGCCTCGATGCTTTGTTTTATTTTCATCCGCTCGGCGATGGCCGGAACCTTCTGCGGTAGAGGTAAAGTTTCCGCACGACCGCTGCACTTCACTGTACACACAACAGCACCGCCATGGATGTGTAAGAAGAGCAGAACCTCCGGTCTAAACCACACCCCTCATCTCCGGTACGCCGCACTCCTCATCTCCGGTACGCCGCACTCCTCATCTCCGGTACGCCGCACTCCTCATCTCCGGTACGCCGCGCACCCCTCATCTCCGGTACGCCGCACTCCTCATCTCCGGTACGCCGCACCCCTCATCTCCGGTACGCCGCACTCCTCATCTCCGGTACGCCGCACCCCTCATCTCCGGTACGCCGCACTCCTCATCTCCGGTACGCCAGACTCCTCATCTCCGGTACACCGCACTCCTCATCTCCGGTACACCGCACCCCTCATCTCCGTACGCCGCACTCCTCATCTCCGGTACGCCAGACCCTCATCTCCGGTACGCCAGACTCCTCATCTCCGGGACGCCGCACTCCTCATCTCCGGTACGCCGCACACTCCCCCTCTCCTGTACGCCTCACACCTCATCTCCGGTACGCCGCACTCCTCATCTCCGGTACGCCGCACTCCTCATCTCCGGTACGCCGCACACTCCCCATCTCCGGTACGCCGCACACCCCTCATCTCCGGTACGCCGCACACTCCCCATCTCCGGTACGCCGCACTCCTCATCTCCGGTACGCCGCACCCCTCATCTCCGGTACGCCGCACCCCTCATCTCCGGTACGCCGCACACCCCTCATCTCCGGTACGCCGCACCCCTCATCTCCGGTACACCGCACTCCTCATCTCCGGTACGCCGCACCCCTCATCTCCGGTACGCCGCACCCCTCATCTCCAGTACGCCGCACACCCCTCATCTCCGGTACGCCGCACCCCTCATCTCCGGTACACCGCACTCCTCATCTCCGGTACGCCGCACACCCCTCATCTCCGGTACGCCGCGTACCCCTCTCCGGTACGCCGCACTCCTCATCTCCGGTACGCCGCACTCCTCATCTCCGGTACGCCGCACCCCTCATCTCCGGTACGCCGCACTCCTCATCTCCGGTACGCCGCACCCCTCATCTCCAGTACGCCGCACACCCCTCATCTCCGGTACGGAGCGCACCCCTCATCTCCTGTGGTACACCGCATACCCCTCATCTCCGGTACGCCGCACACCCCTCATCTCCGGTACGCCGCACACCCCTCATCTCCGGTACGCCGCACCCCTCATCTCCAGTACGCCGCACACCCCTCATCTCCGGTACGCCGCACACCCCTCATCTCCGGTACGCCGCACTCCTCATCTCCGGTACGCCGCACTCCTCATCTCCGGTACGCCGCACAACCCTCATCTCCGGTACGCCGCACACCCCTCATCTCCGGTACGCCGCGTACCCCTCATCTCCGGTACGCCGCACTCCTCATCTCCAGTACGCCGCACACCCCTCATCTCCGGTACGCCGCGTACCCCTCATCTCCGGTACGCCGCGTACCCCTCATCTCCGGTACGCCGCACACCCCTCATCTCCGGTACGCCGCGTACCCCTCATCTCCGGTACGCCGCACTCCTCATCTCCGGTACGCCGCACACCCCTCATCTCCGGTACGCCGCACACCCCTCATCTCCGGTACGCCGCACTCCTCATCTCCGGTACGCCGCACTCCTCATCTCCGGTACGCCGCACTCCTCATCTCCGGTACGCCGCGTACCCCTCATCTCCGGTACGCCGCGCACTCCTCATCTCCGGTACGCCGCACCCCTCATCTCCGGTACGCCGCACACCCCTCATCTCCGGTACGCCGCGTACCCCTCATCTCCGGTACGCCGCGTACCCCTCATCTCCGGTACGCCGCACTCCTCATCTCCGGTACGCCGCACTCCTCATCTCCGGTACGCCGCACTCCTCATCTCCGGTACGCCGCACTCCTCATCTCCGGTACGCCGCACACCCCTCATCTCCGGTACGCCGCACCCCTCATCTCCGGTACGCCGCACTCCTCATCTCCGGTACGCCGCGTACCCCTCATCTCCGGTACGCCGCACTCCTCATCTCCGGTACGCCGCACTCCTCATCTCCGGTACGCCGCACTCCTCATCTCCGGTACGCCGCACTCCTCATCTCCGGTACGCCGCACTCCTCATCTCCGCACGGTGGATTGTGTCTTGTCACGTACACTCTGTGGACCGCGCTTCCTCCTGTGCCTCTAAACCAGAACTCACATCAGGACTAAACCAGGTCTAAAACCAGGACTAAACCAGGTCTAAACCAGGTCTAAACCAGATCTAAAACCAGGACTAATCCAGATCTGAAACCAGGACTAATCCAGGTCTAAAACCAGGACTAATCCAGGTCTAAAACCAGGATTTATCCAGGTCTAAAACCAGGATTTATCCAGGTCTAAAACCAGGACTAATCCAGGTCTAAAACCAGGACTAATCCAGGTCTAAAACCAGGATTTATCCAGGTCTAAAACCAGGACTAATCCAGGTCTAAAACCAGGATTTATCCAGGTCTAAAACCAGGACTAATCCAGGTCTAAAACCAGGACTAATCCAGGTCTAAAACCAAACCAGAATTTGCAGGAGTTGTTGCTACATTTATGTAGTTTTAAAAATCATGACAATATCAAGTAATCCAAAGTATTCAGATTACGTTACTCACTTTAAATAATTTAATGGATTATGTCACAAACTACATTTTGGGGAATGGGAATGTAATCTGTAATCTGTAATCTGTAATCTGTAGGGGAACATTTTAAAGTCACCTTCTCCACACTGATGCTACAACATGTAAACAGAACCGTACATTACATCAAGAGGAAAAGAAACCGTGAGGTGAGTCGACCTGAGCCCAGCGATAATTATGTTTTTCATGTCCAAAACACGTGGATCTGTCACACGTGGATCTGTCACACGTGGATCTGTCACATGTGGATCTGTCACACGTGGATCTGTCACACGTGGATCTGTCACACGTGGATCTGTCACATGTGGATCTGTCACACGTGGATCTGTCACACGTGGATCTGTCACACGTGGATCTGTCACACGTGGATCTGTCACACGTGGATCTGTCACATGTGGATCTGTCACACGTGGATCTGTCACACGTGGATCTGTCACACGTGGATCTGTCACATGTGGATCTGTCACACGTGGATCTGTCACACGTGGATCTGTCACATGTGGATCTGTCACACGTGGATCTGTCACACGTGGATCTGTCACATGTGGATCTGTCACATGTGGATCTGTCACATGTGGATCTGTCACACGTGGATCTGTCACACGTGGATCTGTCACATGTGGATCTGTCACATGTGGATCTGTCACACGTGGATCTGTCACATGTGGATCTGTCACACGTGGATCTGTCACACGTGGATCTGTCACACGTGGATCTGTCACACGTGGATCTGTCACACGTGGATCTGTCACACGTGGAGTGGACTTAACATGTGCAAAGGAGACACGACAATAACCAACGATTACTCGATTATTCAAACAAAATAATCGACAGAATAATCGATTACTGTAATAATCGACAGCTGCAGCCCTAATTATTATTATACATATGTGAGTGTGTGTGTGAATATATATATATGTGAATATATATAACATATGTGAATATATATATATAACATATGTGAATATATATATGTGAATAAATACACTCAACAAAAATATAAATGCAACACTTTTGTTTTTGCTCCATTTGTCATGAGATGGACTCAAAGATCTAAAATTCATTCCAGATACACAATATTACCATTTCTCTCAAACATTGTTCACAAATCTGTCTAAATGTGTGATAGTGGCACTTTTGCTTTGCTGAGATAATCCATCCCACCTCACAGGTGCCACATCAAGATGCTCATCAGACACCATGATTAGTGCACAGGTGAACCTTAGACTGTCCACAATAAAAGGCCACTCTGAAATGTGCAGTTTTGTCTCACAGCAAAATGCCACAGATGGCGCAAGCATTGAGGGAGCGTGCAGTTGGCATGCTGACAGCAGGAATGTCAACCAGATCTGTTGCTCGGGCATTGAATGTTCATTTCTCCACCATAAGCCGTCTCCAAAGGCGTTTCAGAGAATATGGCAGTACATCCAACCGGCCTCACAACCGCAGACCACGTGTAACCACACCAGCCCAGGACCTCCACATCCAGCAGGTTCACCTCCAAGATCGTCTGAGACCAGCTACTCAGACAGCTGCTGAAACAATTGGTTTGCATAACCAAAGAATTTCTGCACAAACTGTCAGAAACCGTCTCAGGGAAGCTCAACTGCTCGTCGTCCTCATCGGGGTCTTAACCTGACTCCAGATCGTCGCCGTAACAGACTTGAGTGGGCAAATGCCCACATTCGATGGCGTCTGGCACGTCGGAGAGGTGTTCTCTTCACGGATGAATCTGGGTTTACATTGTTCAGGGCAGATGGCAGACAGCGTGTGTGGCGTCGTGTGGGAGAGCGCTTTGCTGATGTCAGTGTTGTGGATGGAGTGGCCCATGGTGGTGGTGGGGTTATGGTATGGGCAGGCATCTGTTATGGACGAAGAACACAGGTGCATTTTATTGATGGCATTTTGAATGCACAGAGATACCGTGATGAGATCCTGAGGCCCATTGTTGTGCCACACATCCATGAACATCACCTCATGTTTCAGCAAGATAATGCACGGCCCCATGTTGCAAGGATCTGGACACAATTCTTGGAAGCTGAAAATGTCCCAGTTCTTGCATGGCCAGCATACTCACCGGACATGTCACCCATTGAGCATGTTTGGGATGTGCTTGACCGGCGTATACGACAGCGCGTACCAGTTCCCACTAATATCCAGCAACTTCGCACAGCCATTGAAGAGGAGTGGACCAACATTCCACAGGCCACAATTGACAATCTGATAAACTCTATGTGAAGAAGATGTGTTGCACTGCATGAGGCAAATGGTGGTCACACCAGATACTGACTGGTTCTGAGTCCCCAGACCCCCAATAAAGCAACAACTGCACATTTCAGGGTGGCCTTTTATTGTGGGCAGTCTAAGGTTCACCTGTGCACTAATCATGGTGTCTGATGAGCATCTTGATGTGGCACCTGTGAGGTGGGATGGATTATCTCAGCAAAGCAAAAGTGCCACTATCACACATTTAGACAGATTTGTGAACAATGTTTGAGAGAAATGGTAATATTGTGTATCTGGAATGAATTTTAGATCTTTGAGTCCATCTCATGACAAATGGGAGCAAAAACAAAAGTGTTGCGTTTATATTTTTGTTGAGTGTATAACATATGTGAATATATATAATATATGTGAATATATATAACATATGTGAATATATATAACATATGTGAATATATATAACATATGTGAATATATATAACATATGTGAATATATATAACATATGTGAATATATATAACATATGTGAATATATATAACATATGTGAATATATATAACATATGTGAATATATATAACATATGTGAATATATATAACATATGTGAATATATATAATATATGTGAATATATATAATATATGTGAATATATATAACATATGTGAATATATATAACATATGTGAATATATATAACATATGTGAATATATATAATATATGTGAATATATATAACATATGTGAATATATATAACATATGTGAATATATATAATATATGTGAATATATATAACATATGTGAATATATATAACATATGTGAATATATATAATATATCTGAATATATATAACATATGTGAATATATATAACATATGTGAATATATATAATATATCTGAATATATATAATATATGTGAATATATATAACATATGTGAATATATATAACATATGTGAATATATATAACATATGTGAATATATATAACATATGTGAATATATATAACATATGTGAATATATATAATATATCTGAATATATATAACATATGTGAATATATATAACATATGTGAATATATATAATATATCTGAATATATATAATATATGTGAATATAAATCCTCCACCAGGTGAGTTTAAGAGTCACAGATTTATTTCATTTGTGTCACTTCTGCACTGAACAAATCTGCACAACAGAGACGCACTGAGTCACTTTATTTAATGGTGCAATAACTGCAAAAATCTTTGTGCAATAGAGATGGTGCAATAATGATCTGTGCAATAATGATCTGTGCAATAATGATGTGTGCAATAATGATCTGTGCAATAATGATGTGTGCAATAATGATGTGCGCAATAATGATCTGTGCAATAATGATCTGCGCAATAATGATCTGCGCAATAATGATCTGCGCAATAATGATCTGCGCAATAATGATCTGCGCAATAATGATGTGCGCAATAATGATCTGTGCAATAATGATCTGCGCAATAATGATCTGTGCAATAATGATCTGCGCAATAATGATCTGCGCAATAATGATCTGCGCAATAATGATCTGCGCAATAATGATCTGTGCAATAGGGTTAGCCCAGTGTTTTGGTCTCTTTTTGGTCAGTGCTTGGATCTTGTGTGATGTGTGTAACTGTGTTTTTAAGCTGCGGTGCCCAAAACACATTTCCCCTTCGGGACAATAAACTTTATCTTATCTCATCTTAGAACCAGGGCCCGACCGATCTGGATTTTGTTGTAGCCGATATGATACTGGCGTTGGAGCTGCCGATATAATCACTGATATATTTATGATGTAAAAATTCTGTGTAAATCTTCAGATGTTTCTAAAACTCCAGTTTGGCTCTGTTGGATTTTCAGTTGGGTTTATTTAGGCGACATTTCCTGTTCTTCTGCCTCTTTATTCATATTTAAAGAGTCGCTCTAATACTTCCTTAGTTTGGACCTAGTACAGTCCGGGTCTGGATTTAGACCTGGTTTGTCCTGACTCAGACCAAGTTTAGCTTTGGTTTAGTCCTAGTTTAGTTCTAGTTTAGTCCTTACTCAGATCTGGTTTAGTCCTGATTTAGTCCTAGTTTAGTCCTGGTTTAGTCCTGGTTCAGTCCTGGTTTAGTCCTGGTTCAGTCCTGGTTCAGTCCTGGTTTAGTCCTGGTTTAGTCCTGGTTCAGTCCTGGTTCAGTCCTGGTTCAGTCCTGGTTCAGTCCTGGTTTAGTCCTGGTTCAGTCCTAGTTTAGTCCTGGTTCAGTCCTGGTTCAGTCCTGGTTCAGTCCTGGTTCAGTCCTGGTTTAGTCCTGTTTCAGTCCTGGTTTAGTCCTGTTTCAGTCCTGGTTTAGTCCTGGTTTAGTCCTGGTTCAGTCCTGGTTCAGTCCTGGTTCAGTCCTGGTTCAGTCCTGGTTCAGTCCTGGTTTAGTCCTGGTTCAGTCCTGGTTTAGTCCTGGTTCAGTCCTGGTTCAGTCCTGGTTTAGTCCTGGTTCAGTCCTGGTTCAGTCCTGGTTTAGTCCTGGTTTAGTCCTGTTCGGCCTAATGGTGTTTTTGTACGATATTCTCACCAGTAAAGAAAGTTCTGTAAGTAAACTCCCGCTGTTAGCCTTTAGCGGTAAACTCTCGCTGTTAGCCTTTAGCGGTAAACTCTCGCTGTTAGCCTTTAGCGGTAAACTCTCGCTGTTAGCCTTTAGCGGTAAACTCTCGCTGTTAGCCTTTAGCGGTAAACTCCCGCTGTTAGCCTTTAGCGGTAAACTCTCGCTGTTAGCCTTTAGCGGTAAACTCCCGCTGTTAGCCTTTAGCGGTAAACTCTCGCTGTTAGCCTTTAGCGGTAAACTCTCGCTGTTAGCCTTTAGCGGTAAACTCTCGCTGTTAGCCTTTAGCGGTAAACTCTCGCTGTTAGCCTTTAGCGGTAAACTCTCGCTGTTAGCCTTTAGCGGTAAACTCTCGCTGTTAGCCTTTAGCGGTAAACTCCCGCTGTTAGCCTTTAGCGGTAAATTCCCGCTGTTAGCCTTTAGCGGTAAACTCTCGCTGTTAGCCTTTAGCGGTAAACTCTCGCTGTTAGCCTTTAGCGATAAACTCCCGCTGTTAGCCTTTAGCGGTAAATGTAATGAATGATCTGCTAAATGCAGATAATTCACACCTCTGTTCACAGTCATTTCCATATCAGTGTGTGTCCAGTAACATATATACGGCCACTATAGTCACTTTACCGTCGCTAACAGAAGAGAAAACAACCTGTTTTTGTGTGGGAGCTACAGCAGCTAATCGCTAACCAATGAGAAAGAACCAAAACGAGCTTCAGACCGACACATTTCCACACTCAGCCTCACACAGGCTCCTCTCAGATCAGCACTAAGAACTGTCCTTTAATCCAGACTCACACTGAGCGGCCGCAAAAACAACACAATCTCAGTGTTGTGCTCACACAGACATATATGTGCACATGGATCTACGGCTGTGGGTGGAGACAAACGCACATGGTGATGCGTTCAGGGGCGGGACGGACACATGACTCCTCAGATAAACCCTGATGCCCCGCCA
>CM060674.1:33408907-33425129 GCA_030686955.1 Odontamblyopus rebecca
AAACCAGGACTAAACCAGGACTAAAAGAGGACTAAACCAGGCCTTAACCAGGACTAAGCCAGGACTAAACCAGGACTGAACCAGGACTGAACCAGGCCTTAACCAGGACTAAACCAGGACTGAACCAGGACTAAACCAGGACTGAACCAGGACTGAACCAGGACTAAACCAGGACTGAACCAGGACTGAACCAGGACTGAACCAGGACTAAACCAGGACTGAACCAGGACTGAACCAGGACTGAACCAGGACTAAACCAGGACTGAACCAGGACTGAACCAGGACTGAACCAGGACTGAACCAGGACTAAACCAGGACTGAACCAGGACTAAACCAGAACTGAACCAGGACTAAACCAGGACTGAACCAGGACTAAACCAGGCCTTAACCAGGACTGAACCAGGACTAAACCAGGACTGAACCAGGACTGAACCAGGACTAAACCAGGACTGAACCAGGACTGAACCAGGACTGAACCAGGACTAAACCAGGACTGAACCAGGACTGAACCAGGACTGAACCAGGACTAAACCAGGACTGAACCAGGACTGAACCAGGACTAAACCAGGACTGAACCAGGACTGAACCAGGACTAAACCAGGACTGAACCAGGACTGAACCAGGCCTTAACCAGGACTAAACCAGGACTGAACCAGGACTAAACCAGGACTGAACCAGGACTGAACCAGGACTAAACCAGGACTGAACCAGGACTGAACCAGGACTGAACCAGGACTAAACCAGGACTGAACCAGGACTGAACCAGGACTGAACCAGGACTAAACCAGGACTGAACCAGGACTGAACCAGGACTAAACCAGGACTAAACCAGGACTAAACCAGGACTAAACCAGGACTGAACCAGGACTGAACCAGGACTAAAGGAGTTCTAAACCAGGTCTAAACCAGGACTAAACCAGGACTAAAAGAGGACTAAACCAGGCTTTAACCAGGACTGAACCAGGACTAAACCAGGACTAAAGCAGGACTAAACCAGGACTAAACCAGGTCTAAACCAGGTCTAAACCAGGACTAAACCAGGACTAAAGCAGGACTAAACCAGGACTAAAGCAGGTCTAAACCAGGTCTAAACCAGGACTAAACCAGGACTAAACCAGGTCTAAACCAGGACTAAACCAGGACTAAAGCAGGACTAAACCAGGACTAAAGCAGGTCTAAAGCAGGTCTAAACCAGGACTAAACCAGGACTAAACCAGGTCTAAACCAGGACTAAACCAGGACTAAACCAGGACTAAAGCAGGACTAAAGCAGGACTAAAGCAGGTCTAAACCAGGTCTAAACCAGGACTAAACCAGGACTAAAGCAGGTCTAAACCAGGTCTAAACCAGGACTAAAGCAGGACTAAACCAGGACTAAACCAGGACTAAACCAGGACTAAAGCAGGTCTAAACCAGGACTAAACCAGGTCTAAACCAGGTCTAAACCAGGACTAAACCAGGACTAAAGCAGGTCTAAACCAGGTCTAAACCAGGACTAAAGCAGGACTAAAGCAGGACTAAACCAGGACTAAACCAGGACTAAAGCAGGTCTAAACCAGGACTAAACCAGGACTAAACCAGGACTAAAGTAGGTCTAAACCAGGTCTAAACCAGGACTAAACCAGGTCTAAACCAGGATTAAACCAGGACTAAAGCAGGACTAAACCAGGACTAAACCAGGCCTTAACCAGGACTAAACCAGGACTGAACCAGGACTGAACCAGGACTAAACCAGGACTAAACCAGGACTAAAGGAGTTCTAAACCAGGTCTAAACCAGGTCTAAACCAGGTCTAAACCAGGACTAAACCAGGACTAAACCAGGACTAAACCAGGCCTTAACCAGGACTAAACCAGGACTAAACCAGGACTAAACCAGGACTGAACCAGGACTAAACCAGGACTAAACCAGGACTAAACCAGGACTAAAGGAGTTCTAAACCAGGTCTAAACCAGGTCTAAACCAGGACTAAACCAGGACTGAACCAGGACTGAACCAGGACTGAACCAGGACTAAACCAGGACTAAACCAGGACTAAACCAGGACTGAACCAGGACTGAACCAGGACAGAACCAGGACTAAACCAGGACAGAACCAGGACAGAACCAGGACTAAACCAGGTCTAAACCAGGACTAAACCAGGACAGAACCAGGACAGAACCAGGTCTAAACCAGGACTAAACCAGGACTAAACCAGGACTAAACCAGGACTAAACCAGGACAAAGAGCTTTACCCAGCGCCGCTCTGAGCTGCTCTCACCTCTGCCCCACGTCCCGCCCACCGTCTAAACCTCTCATGATTGGCTCAAACAACATGTCAATCACTTTGTGGAAGAACCAGTGACTGGAGCTTTTGCCGTGGACAGTGGGACAGGCACATGTGGACAGTGGGACAGGCACATGTGGACAGTGGGACAGGCACATGTGGACAGTGGGACAGGCACACGTGGACAGTGGGACAGTGGGACAGGCACATGTGGACAGTGGGACAGGCACACGTGGACAGTGGGACAGGCACATGTGGACAGTGGGACAGTGGGACAGGCACATGTGGACAGTGGGACAGGCACATGTGGACAGTGGGACAGGCACATGTGGACAGTGGGACAGGCACATGTGGACAGTGGGACAGGCACATGTGGACAGTGGGACAGGCACACGTGGACAGTGGGACAGGCACATGTGGACAGTGGGACAGGCACATGTGGACAGTGGGACAGGCACATGTGGACAGTGGGACAGGCACATGTGGACAGTGGGACAGTGGGACAGGCACATGTGGACAGTGGGACAGGCACACGTGGACAGTGGGACAGGCACATGTGGACAGTGGGACAGGCACATGTGGACAGTGGGACAGTGGGACAGGCACATGTGGACAGTGGGACAGGCACATGTGGACAGTGGGACAGTGGGACAGGCACATGTGGACAGTGGGACAGGCACATGTGGACAGTGGGACAGTGGGACAGGCACATGTGGACAGTGGGACAGTGGGACAGGCACATGTGGACAGTGGGACAGGCACACGTGGACAGTGGGACAGGCACATGTGGACAGTGGGACAGGCACATGTGGACAGTGGGACAGGCACATGTGGACAGTGGGACAGGCACATGTGGACAGTGGGACAGGCACACGTGGACAGTGGGACAGGCACACGTGGACAGTGGACAGTGGGACAGTGGGACAGGCACACGTGGACAGTGGCACAGTGGACAGTGGGACAGGCACACGTGACAGTGGACAGTGGGACAGGCACACGTGGACAGTGGACAGGACAGGCACATGTGGACAGTGGACAGGACAGTGCACACGTGGACAGTGGGACAGGCACACGTGGACAGTGGGACAGGCACATGTGGACAGTGGGACAGTGGGACAGGCACATGTGGACAGTGGGACAGGCACATGTGGACAGTGGGACAGGCACATGTGGACAGTGGGACAGGCACATGTGGACAGTGGGACAGGCACACGTGGACAGTGGGACAGGCACACGTGGACAGTGGGACAGGCACATGTGGACAGTGGGACAGGCACACGTGGACAGTGGGACAGTGGGACAGGCACACTTGGACAGTGGGACAGTGGGACAGGCACATGTGGACAGTGGGACAGGCACATGTGGACAGTGGGACAGTGGGACAGGCACATGTGGACAGTGGGACAGGCACACGTGGACAGTGGGACAGGCACATGTGGACAGTGGGACAGGCACATGTGGACAGTGGGACAGGCACATGTGGACAGTGGGACAGTGGGACAGGCACATGTGGACAGTGGGACAGGCACATGTGGACAGTGGGACAGGCACATGTGGACAGTGGGACAGGCACATGTGGACAGTGGGACAGGCACATGTGGACAGTGGGACAGGCACATGTGGACAGTGGGACAGGCACATGTGGACAGTGGGACAGGCACATGTGGACAGTGGGACAGTGGGACAGGCACATGTGGACAGTGGGACAGGCACACGTGGACAGTGGGACAGGCACACGTGGACAGTGGAACAGGCACATGTGGACAGTGGGACAGGCACACGTGGACAGTGGGACAGGCACATGTGGACAGTGGAACAGGCACACGTGGACAGTGGGACAGGCACACGTGGACAGTGGGACAGGCACATGTGGACAGTGGGACAGGCACATGTGGACAGTGGGACAGGCACACGTGGACAGTGGGACAGGCACATGTGGACAGTGGGACAGGCACATGTGGACAGTGGGACAGTGGAACAGGCACATGTGGACAGTGGGACAGGCACACGTGGACAGTGGGACAGGCACATGTGGACAGTGGGACAGGCACACGTGGACAGTGGGACAGGCACACGTGGACAGTGGGACAGGCACACGTGGACAGTGGGACAGGCACACGTGGACAGTGGGACAGGCACACGTGGACAGTGGGACAGGCACACGTGGACAGTGGGACAGGCACACGTGGACAGTGGGACAGGCACACGTGGACAGTGGGACAGGCACACGTGGACAGTGGGACAGGCACATGTGGACAGTGGGACAGGCACATGTGTAAAGAGGCTGAGCTCCTCCTGTTCACCGGGCTGTGCCTGCTGCACCGAACCCTGGATCATCTCAGGGAGGGTCTCATTTTGAAGAGGAGAGTGTGAGGAAAACAAACAGACCACAGCACCAACAGGAGTGAAAGATAAACTCAGCGAAAGGACGGAAAGGACAGACATGTTTTCAAAAGAGGAGATAAAGTCCACAGGAAGTGGAGTCACTGTTATGGACTGAGATCTGTCAGAACTATTCGTGTGCGTAGGACTTAAACCTGTGCGGATTTGGCTGGAGTCGAGCGTAAAATAAATATTCACAAACTCTCGAATGAATCCAGTCGTACATAAACTGTGTTGTGTGTATTTTTTTCATCAGAACATGAATTGAAAAGTTATAACATCAAGAATCACAATTACGGAACGAAAAGTTACGATTCCACTTTCTTCAACACGAATCCGAATCCACACACGGGACTTTCCTGTCAGAAACACGTCATCACGTCACAGATATGAACAGGAGACGTCACCTTCAGTCTCTTGGCCTTAATCCGGCCGCCATCTTGGTACTGGCTTCCCTGGTCTAAGTGTCACTGACCGAAGCTTTTACACAGGATCAGCGAGACCCAAATATGGACTGAACCAGGACTGAACCAGGTCTAAACCAGGACTGAACCAGGACTGAACCAGGACTGAACCAGGACTGAACCAGGACTGAACCAGGACTAAACCAGGACTGAACCAGGACTGAACCAGGACTGAACCACCTCGATCCGTGCAGGAGGAACTATCCAGACTTTTTACTTTAAAGAACCAAGAAAACTGGATTGACGGAGCGGGTTTGTGGACTGGAGTATTTGTGGAGGATCTGGATGAGACGCTGCAGTTGAATGTTCGACTTTACAGAAGTGAGTAAATATTTTTCTCTCGTTCTTTTCACTCAAACCTGAGTCTGTGTCTGAGTCGGTCACAGGAAATGTGCTGTGAGTCATGAGGTCTGTGGAAATACTGTGATTTTAATTCAGGTTCAGACACAAAGATCTTGATGCTTCTCGGGCTCAGGTCGGGCTCAGGTTGGGCTCATGTCGGGCTCAGGTCGGGCTCAGGTCGGGCTCAGGTCGGGCTCAGGTCGGGCTCAGGTCGGGCTCAGGTCGGGCTCAGGTCGGGCTCAGGTCGGGCTCAGGTCGGGCTCAGGTCGGGCTCAGGTCGGGCTCAGGTCGGGCTCAGGTCGGGCTCGATCGCTGCTGTGGGACTTTTGTGCTTAAATTCACTCGATCTGTTCACTCGATAGTGGTGGATTTTTCAATAGTGTTTTTGGCAAAGTCACTTCTCTAGTCCAGGTCCAGGACCAGGACCAGATCCAGGACTAGGTCCAGGTCCAACCCAGGTCCAGGACCAGGACCAGATCCAGGACCAGGTCCAGGTCCAACCCAGGTCCAGGACCAGGACCAGGACCAGGTCCAAGTCCAGGTCCAGTCCAGGTCCAGGTCCAGTCCAGGTCCACCCCAGGTCCAGGTCCAGGTCCAGGTCCAGGACCAGGTCCAGGTCCAGGTCCAGGTCCAGGTCCACCCCAGGTCCAGGTCCAGGTCCAGGTCCAGGACCAGGTCCAGGTCCAGGTCCAGGTCCAGGTCCAGGTCCAGGTCCAGGTCCAGGTCCAGGTCCAGGTCCAGGACCAGGTCCACCCCAGGTCCAGTCCAGGTCCAGGTCCAGGTCCAGGTCCAGGTCCAGGTCCAGGTCCAGGACCAGGTCCAGGTCCAGGTCCACCCCAGGTCCAGGTCCAGGACCAGGTCCAGGTTCAGGTCCAGGTTCAGGTCCAGGTCCAGGTCCAGGTCCAGGTCCAGGTCCAGGTTCAGGTCCAGGACCAGGTCCAGTCCAGGTCCAGGTCCAGGTCCAGGTCCAGGTTCAGGTCTGTGACCAGGTCACTCTAGGTCAGTCAGGTCCAGGTTCAGGTCCAGTCCAGGTCAGGTTCAGGTCTGTGTCTAGGTTCAGGTCTGCAGGACCAGGTCCAGGTCCAGGTCACCAGGTCTCAGGTCAGGTCTGCACTGTGTCCAGGCTCAGGTCTGTGTTCAGGTCCAGGTCCAGGTCTGTGTCTCAGGTTCAGGTCCAGGACCAGGTCCACCCCAGGTCTGTCCAGGTCTGGTCAGGTCCAGGTCCAGGTCTGGTCAGGTCTCAGGTCCAGGACCAGGACCAGGCTCCAGGTCTACCTCAGGTCCAGGTCTGTGTCAGGTTCAGGTCAGGTCAGGTTCCAGGTCCAGGACCAGGTCCACCCAGGTCAGTTCCAGGTCAGGTCCAGGTCAGGTGTCAGTCCAGGCTCAGGTCCAGGTCTGTGTCCAGGTCCAGGACCAGGACCAGGACCAGGTCCAGGACCAGGTCAGGTCTGGTGTCCAGGTCTACCCCAGGTCAGGTCTGGTCTGTGACCAGGTCCAGGTCCAGGTCACCCAGGTCAGGTCCAGGTCTGGACCAGGCCCAGGTTCAGGTCTGTGTTCAGGTCAGGTCCAGGTTCAGGTTCAGGTCAGGTCCAGGTCCAGGTCTGTGACCAGGTCTACTTCAGGTCAGTCAGGTTCAGGTCAGGTCAGTTCCAGGTCAGGTCAGGTCAGGACCAGGCCCAGGACCAGGTCTACCCAGGCTCCAGGTCCAGGTCCAGGACCAGGTCAGGTCTCAGGTTCAGGTCAGGTCCAGGTCAGGTTCAGGTTCAGGACCAGGTCTGGGACCAGGTCAGTTCAGGTCAGGTCTAGGTCCAGGTCCAGGTCCAGGTCCAGGACCAGGTCCAGGTCCAGGACCAGGTCCACCCCAGGTCCAGGTCCAGGTCCAGGACCAGGTCCAGGTTCAGGTCCAGGTCCAGGTCCAGGTCCAGGTCCAGGTTCAGGTCCAGGACCAGGTCCACCCCAGGTCCAGTCCAGGTCCAGGTCCAGGTCCAGGTCCAGTCCAGGTCCAGGTCCAGGTCCAGGTCCAGGTCCAGGTCCAGGTCCAGGTCCAGGTCCAGGTTCAGGTCCAGGACCAGGTCCACCCCAGGTCCAGTCCAGGTCCAGGTCCAGGTCCAGGTCCAGTCCAGGTCCAGGTCCAGGTCCAGGTCCAGGTCCAGGTCCAGGACCAGTCCAGGTCCAGGACCAGTCCAGGTCCAGGTCCAGGTCCAGGTCGAGTCCAGGTCCAGGTCCAGGTCCAGTCCAGGTCCAGGTCCCCCTCTCCAGCAGTGCTATGGTTTGGTGCCGTCAGGTCTAAACGAGGCTGTGTCAGTTTTCGCTCGTTTTGTTTTGGACGTTTTCAGACGTGTGAATCCAGCGTTTGATAAAAGTGTGATTTTAGGAGCCGCAGTTTAGTTCTGCTCAAAGAACAGGTGCTAAAATATACAGCGCGAAAGACCAGACCTGCTCTAGTCCTGGTTCAGTCCTGCTCTAGTCCTGGTTTAGTCCTGGTTCAGTCCTGGTTTAGTCCTGGTTCAGTCCTGGTTTAGTCCTGGTTTAGTCCTGGTTTAGTCCTGGTTTAGTCCTGCTTTAGTCCTGGTTTAGTCCTGGTTTAGTCCAGGTTTAGACCTGGTTTAGACCTGGTTTAGACCTGGTTTAGTCCTGGTTTAGTCCTGGTTTAGTCCTGGTTTAGTCCTGGTTTAGTCCTGCTTTAGTCCTGGTTTAGTCCTGCTTTAGTCCTGGTTTAGTCCTGATTTAGTCCTGGTTTAGTCCTGATTTAGTCCTGGTTTAGTCCTGGTCCAGACCCCAGTATTTGACTTTTATTACTGCAGAGCTCAACATGACACTGGAAAAGTTCCACCTGTAGCTTTAAATTCAGGTGTAACAGACCTGAGCAGCTCCAGAGTCTGAACACAAGAACTGAGACAGAACCTCAGTGTGTGAACCCTCAGTGTGTGAACCCTCAGTGTGTGAACCCTCAGTGTTTGAACCCTCTGTGTGAACCCTCAGTGTGTGAACCCTCAGTGTGAACCCTCAGTGTGTGAACCCTCTGTGTGAACCCTCTGTGTGTGAACCCTCAGTGTGTGAACCCTCAGTGTGAACCCTCAGTGTGAACCCTCTGTGTGAACCCTCAGTGTGTGAACCCTCAGTGTGTGAACCCTCAGTGCGAACCCTCTGTGTGAACCCTCAGTGTGTGAACCCTCAGTGTTTGAACCCTCTGTGTGAACCCTCTGTGTGTGAACCCTCAGTGTGTGAACCCTCAGTGTGAACCCTCAGTGTGAACCCTCAGTGTGTGAACCCTCTGTGTGTGAACCCTCAGTGTGTGAACCCTCAGTGTGTGAACCCTCAGTGTGAACCCTCAGTGTGAACCCTCTGTGTGAACCCTCTGTGTGTGAACCCTCTGTGTGTGAACCCTCAGTGTGAACCCTCAGTGTGTGAACCCTCAGTGTGAACCCTCAGTGTGTGAACCCTCTGTGTGAACCCTCTGTGTGAACCCTCTGTGTGTGAACCCTCAGTGTGTGAACCCTCAGTGTGTGAACCCTCTGTGTGAACCCTCTGTGTGAACCCTCAGTGTGTGAACCCTCAGTGTGTGAACCCTCTGTGTGAACCCTCTGTGTGTGAACCCTCAGTGTGTGAACCCTCAGTGTGAACCCTCTGTGTGAACCCTCTGTGTGTGAACCCTCAGTGTGTGAACCCTCTGTGTGAACCCTCTGTGTGAACCCTCAGTGTGTGAACCCTCAGTGTGAACCCTCAGTGTGTGAACCCTCTGTGTGAACCCTCTGTGTGTGAACCCTCAGTGTGTGAACCCTCAGTGTGAACCCTCTGTGTGAACCCTCTGTGTGTGAACCCTCAGTGTGAACCCTCTGTGTGAACCCTCAGTGTGTGAACCCTCAGTGTGTGAACCCTCAGTGTGAACCCTCAGTGTGAACCCTCTGTGTGTGAACCCTCAGTGTGAACCCTCTGTGTGAACCCTCAGTGTGTGAACCCTCAGTGTGTGAACCCTCAGTGTGAACCCTCAGTGTGTGAACCCTCAGTGTGAACCCTCAGTGTGTGAACTCTCAGTGTGTGAACCCTCAGTGTGAACCCTCTGTGTGTGAACCCTCAGTGTCAACCCTCTGTGTGAACCCTCAGTGTGTGAACCCTCAGTGTGAACCCTCAGTGTGTGAACCCTCAGTGTGTGAACCCTCAGTGTGTGAACCCTCTGTGTGAACCCTCTGTGTGAACCCTCTGTGTGAACCCTCAGTGTGTGAACCCTCAGTGTGTGAACCCTCAGTGTGTGAACCCTCTGTGTGAACCCTCTGTGTGAACCCTCAGTGTGTGAACCCTCAGTGTGAACCCTCAGTGTGAACCCTCAGTGTGAACCCTCAGTGTGTGAACCCTCAGTGTGAACCCTCAGTGTGAACCCTCTGTGTGTGAACCCTCTGTGTGAACCCTCAGTGTGTGAACCCTCAGTGTGTGAACCCTCAGTGTGAACCCTCTGTGTGTGAACCCTCAGTGTGTGAACCCTCAGTGTGTGAACCCTCAGTGTGAACCCTCTGTGTGAACCCTCAGTGTGTGAACCCTCAGTGTGAACCCTCAGTGTGTGAACCCTCAGTGTGTGAACCCTCAGTGTGTGAACCCTCAGTGTGAACCCTCTGTGTGAACCCTCTGTGTGAACCCTCAGTGTGAACCCTCAGTGTGAACCCTCTGTGTGAACCCTCAGTGTGAACCCTCAGTGTGAACCCTCAGTGTGAACCCTCTGTGTGAACCCTCAGTGTGAACCCTCAGTGTGAACCGTGTGCCTCGGTTTCTGCAGGTTCAGGGTTTAAATATAGAAAAACGGTTCAGGTAAAAACAGTGAAAAGACGAAACGCTGTGGTTACTATGGGAACTGTCTGTGGTGCTGAAGTGATCCTCAGATCCTCGGGATATTTGTGAGTCTCAAACTCACACGGATCCATCCTGAGGAGCAGAGGGACCCGTGACTCTGGCCCTGGATGGAGCTGGTTTAGTGCGTGTTCTACCAGTGTGAATGTGCACGTTCTTCCTGTGACTGTGCATGTTCTACCTGTGTGAATGTGCACGTTCTCCCTGACTGTGTGTGTTCTACCTGTGTGAATGTGCACGTTCTCCCTGACTGTGTGTGTTCTACCTGTGTGAATGTGCACGTTCTTCCTGTGACTGTGCATGTTCTACCTGTGTGAATGTGGACGTTCTCCCTGTGACTGTGCGTGTTCTCCCTGTGACGGTGCATGTTCTCCCTATGACTGTGTGTGTTCTACCTGTGTGAAATTGCATGCTCCCCCTGTGAATGTGGATGTTCTCCCTGTGACTGTGCATGTTCTCCCTGTGACTGTGTGTGTTCTACCTGTGTGAATGTGGACGTTCTCCCTGTGACTGTGCGTGTTCTCCCTGTGACTGTGCATGTTTTTCCTGTGACGGTGCATGTTCTCCCTGTGACTGTGTGTGTTCTACCTGTGTGAATGTGGACGTTCTCCCTGTGACTGTGCGTGTTCTCCCTGTGACTGTGCATGTTTTTCCTGTGACGGTGCATGTTCTCCCTGTGACTGTGCGTGTTCTACCTGTGACTGTGTACGTTCTCCCTGTGACTGTGCGTGTTCTCCCTGTGACGGTGCATGTTCTCCCTGTGACTCTCGGGGAGGAGGTGGTGGGTCAGACTCTCAGGGTCTTATTAAAACTGAGTTACTGCTTAAACAATGGAGCCTCCAGGAATTAGAGTCACTTTAACCAGACTCACAAACACCAGAACCTGATCTAATAACCAGAAATCGAGTGAAAAGATGATGATTAATGACCGTACGCCGCTGGTTGTTAGCTGTTGTTATTGCTCGCTGCTATATTGCTGCTGCTTGCCATTGGGCTGTTGTTGTTGTTGTTGTTGCCGGCATTGGTTGCTGCTGCTGTCAATGGGTCATTGAAAGCTGCTGGTTGCTGTTGTTTGCTGCAGCCACAAGAAGAGCTGTTGGTTGTCAGCCAGTTGTTGGTTGCTCAGTTACCAGTTTGCTGTTGTTGTTTGCCAGTCATTGTTGTTGGTTAGTTGTCATCGCTTTGTTAATATTGGTTGCTGTTATTGTCACAGTTGTTTGTTGGCTGGTTGTCAGTCACGTTGAAAGAAGGTTGTTGAGTTGTCAAGTTCGATATTGTTATGCCCGGTCATTGTTGGTCATTACATTATTGTTGTTATCGGTCATTGTTGGTTGTTAGTTGTTGGTCATTATATGAGTTGTTGCTCATTATTATTATCGTCAACTGGTTTACTGCTGCTGCCATTAATATTACTATAAGAGTTGTTAAGCTCAGTTGAAAGAGTATTGTTTGGCGAGTTATTTCATGCACACAGCCGGCTTCGTCACAAGAAAGAGCTGTTGTTATTGTCATATTAGTTGGTTGATATAGCATACCGTCATTGTTATTTGTTGTTGTTGCTCGCTATTGTTGCTCCGCTATTAGTTATTGTTGCTCATGTTATGCTGTTGTCATGAGCTATGAGCGTTACATATGTTGTTATTCATTATATTACCGTCATTATTATTGTTAATATTGTTGGTGTTGTTGGTTGGTTGTTGTTGTTGGTTACATTGTCACACCATATTGTTATTATTGTTGTCACATAATATGTTATTATTACCATTATTAGTCATCAGCTGTTGTTGTTATTATTCGTCATTATTGTTTGTCACATACAAAAGAGCAGGTTATTATTATTATTATCATTACATCCAGATATTGAACTAATACAGCTTATTGAAATGTTGAATATCACATATTAATATTGCTCATTATTATCGTTCGTTGTTTGTTGTTAGTTCATTGTTGTTAGTTGTTAATACATATGAAAATATCCAGTTGAGTTACATATTATTGTTGAATTAGCAAAGAAAGATCCACTGTTAATTACAACAACAGCCAAGAGCAGCAGCAGGAAAGAGTAATCAGCACTGGCGTCAATTGTTGCTATATTGTTGGCAGCATCCATACAGTTAAGCTGCTGTTAAGCATGGAGCTGTTGCCGGCTTGCTCATGAGTTGTTGTTGGAAAGACCTTACAAGTTGTTGCTGCTGCTGCTGCTGTTATCCGCCGTTGTTGCTATTGTTGTTGTTAATCCAGACCGCTACCCAAATTGTCATTGTTGCTCATGCCGGTTAGTTGTTATCCGTTGCTTGTTGTTATGCGAGCTATTGTTGTTGTTGTTGCTGGGTTATTGTTAATCAAAGCACCAACATCAGCTTGTTGTTAGTTTGTTTAATCCGCCATTAAGGTTGTTGTCAGCTAGTTATTATTGCTGTTCCAAGGTTAGTTATTACATAAGTTGTTGTTAGTTATTAATCCACAAATAGTTATTGTTAAGTTGTTGTTGTCAGTTGATCCAAGTTATTCGGCGTTGTTGCTCGCTGTTGGTTGTTATATAAGCAGATCCTAAGAAAGTTAAAGAAGAGTATTGTTGTTGTTGGAAAAATCCAGCGACTACAATCAATTATTTATGTTTGTTGTTGTTGTTGTTGAAGAGTTATGTTGTTGTTATTGTTGTTGTTGTCATTGGTTGTTATAATACACATTATTATATCAAGAAGAAGAAGAAGAAATGTATTATGAAAGAAAGAAAGAAAGAGTTATTATCGGTTGGTTGTTAAGGTTGTTGAAAGAGCAGCCATTATAGATCCGTATGAGCCATTGTTGTTGTTGTTTGAGCAGCATGAGTTGTTGTTATTAAAGAAAGATCCAAGGTTGTTGAAGAAAGAGTTGTTATGTCATTATTATGCTGAAGATCCATTATTGTTGTTGTTTTGTTGAGTGCTATATTATTGTTGGTGTTGAAGAAAAGATCCTGAAGAAGAAAGAGTTGTTAAGAGGCAAGAGTTGAATCATATGTTTGATCCAGATCAAGGAATTGTCACATATTATTATTATTGTTGATATTGTTGTTATTATTATGGTTTATCATATATTATTATTGTCATTATCGTTGATATTGTTGAAGTTCCACATTAAGATATTGTTCCGAATCACATATTATTGTTGTTGTTGTTATTATTATTATCATTGTTTGTTGTTATTGTCACAGCTATACATAATATTATTAAAATAATATTAATATTGTTGTTATTGTTGGTTACATATATTATTGCTGAAAGATCTGCTGGCCATTGGGTTGTTATTGCTGTTAATCCAAGCTGTTACAGCATATATGAGAAAGATCCATACAAGAAAGAGCGATGATTGTTGTTGGTTTGTTGTTGCTCTGCGCTGTTGCTGCTGCTGGCGCATCCGTTGTTGTTGTTATTGTTGCCGCTGCTGGTTAGTTGGTGCTGGCGCTGTTGTTGCCGCCGTTTATCAGCTGTTGTTGTTGTTGGTTGTTGATCCGCTGTTGATCCTGTTGTTGTTATTGTTGAAAGATCCACAAGGTTGCTTGCTGTGGTTGTCATTGTTGTTGGTGCTATGATCCAAGGCTGTTGTTTTGCTGCTGGTTACATATTAAGTTGAATCAGAAACCTGTTGAATTATTGTTAGTTTACATTAAGTATTATTGTTTGTTTGTTGTTGTTGTTGTTGCTCGTTGTTGTTTATATATTAACCGCGTTGTTGTTATATAACTGTTAAAAAAAAACCGGCAGCGTTGTTGGTTGTTGTTGCTGTCAGTTGCTCGCTGTCATTGTTGTTTGTCAGTTGTTGTTGTTGGTTGTTAATCCATATATGAAGAAGAGGCGAGTTGTTGTTATTAACCGGCAAAGACCCAGCATCACACCAACATCATTATATGTTGATGTTGTTGTTCGAACTACACGGGTCATTTATATTATTATTATTGTTGCTGGTTACATTGGCTGAACCATTGTCATTGTCTTATGTTATTATTGTTGTTATTGTTATTATGCTGTTATATTATGTAATATTATTATCGGTCATTGTTATTGTCATTGATCCACAAGCTTGTTGTTGTTGTTGTTGTTGTTATTAAGTTGGTTATGGTTGTTGTTGGTTATTGTCAATAATACAGCAGCGATATGATCCACATATTGTTTGTTGTTATTATTGGTTGTTATTATGCTGAGCTGGTTATGTTGTCATTGTTTGCTGTTATTATTACGATTAATATTATTATATCATATTGTCATATTATAACAAATACATATTATTATATTGTTGTTGTTGTTGTTGTTGTTACAGCATATTAATAGTTGTTAATATTATTATTTAATATAATGTTGTTGCTGCTGTTGCCAGTTGCTGTTGTTCGCCTGTTGTTGTTAGTTATTAACCTGTTGTTGTTGTTGTTATTATTGTTGTTGCTGTTGTTGTTGACATTGTTGTCATTGCCGTCTGTTAGTTATTAGTTGTCAGTTGTCAGTTGTTGGTTGTCATTATTGCTATACAGCTAGTCATTGGTTGTTGTTGTTATTGTCGTTGCGTTTATATTATACTAAGATCCATTGCCAGTTGTTGTTATGTTGTTTGTTGTCGGGGCTATTATTGTTATTGTCATTGTTGGTTGTCATTGTTGTTATTTGAGAGCGAGCTATTATTCGCTGTCATTGTCATTATACATAACTGCGCTGCTGGTTAGGGTTTATGAGCTGTTATTGGTTGTCATTATTGGTTGTTTTGTCACAGTTGGTTGTTGTTGTCATTATTATGTTGTTGTCATTGTTGGTTGTTGTTGTTAAGGTTGTTGTTGTCATTGTTATTGTATTGGCTGTTGTTGTTGTTGATCCTCATACATATTACATATTGTTGTTATTATTGTTATTATTATATGTTGTTATTATTGTTGAAGAGTTGTTATTGTTGTTCATTGTCATTATTATTACAATATTATTGTTATATTGTCATTATCATTGTTGTTGTTGTTGAAGAAGATCCGCTGAGTATTATTGTTGCTTGTTGTTATTAATATTGTTGTTGTTGTCAATATGTTATTGTTGAAAGAAAGATCCGTTTTGTTGTTATTATATTGTTTGTTGTTGTTCGTTGTTGTTGTTATTATTATGTTGTTATGATCCGTTTGTTATATGTTAATAATATTGTTATTATTATTGTTAAAGATCCATATTGTTGTTGGTTGTTATTGTTGTTGTTATTATTACATATTGAAAGAGCAGCTGGAAAGACCCAAGAGCTTGTTGCTTGTTATATAGTTGCTGTTAATCCGGCTAAGGTTGTTGTTATTGCTGCTGTAAGGCTGTTGTTACATTGTTGTTGGTTAAGCCAAGCAGCTGTTGTTGCTGGTTAATCCAAGGCTGTTGTTATTGTTGGTTGCTGGTTGCTGTTAAATCCAAGGTTGTTGTTGGTTGTTGCCAGCTGTCATTAGCATCCAAGGTTAGTTGTTGGTTGCTTAGTATTGAAGAAAGACCTGTGTTGACTGGGGGAAGGAACACGTTGAGCTAAGCAGTGACCCTATGTTTATATAGTTGTTGTTGCTATTTGTTAAGAAATTGATCCAAGAAAAAGAAAGAGTGCTTGTTAAGTCAAGAAAGAGTTGTTCCACGGTTGGTTATCCGAAGAGCATTGCTATTAGTTGAAAGCAGCAGCATACATATGGTTGTTGTTGGTTACATATGAGAAATATTACATATATTGTCATACAGAAAGATCCAAGAAGTTAGTTGTTGTTGTTGTTCATTACGGTTGGTTATTACATACAAAATATTATTATAAAAGGAGATCCATATGAAAGAGAGAAAGAGAAAATATTAGAAAGATCCATATTGTTATTATTATTTGTTGTTTGTTTGTTTATTGTTGTTGTTGTTGTTGTTTGTTATTAAGATCCATGGTTGTTATTATATTGTTGTTGTTGT
>CM060674.1:33425229-33440229 GCA_030686955.1 Odontamblyopus rebecca
ACACACACACATGTCCCCAAAGATGTTTCCACACACATGTCCCCAAAGACGCTTTACACACACACATGTCCCCAAAGGCATGCTTCACACACACACGTCCCCAAAGACGCTTTACACACACACATGTCCCTAAAGACATTTTACATGTCCCCAAGATACTTCACACACATGTCCCCAAAGACATTTGCACACATGTCCCCAAAGACGCTTTACACACACACACGTCTGGTAACTACCAAAGACGCTTCACACACATTTACACACGTCCCCAAAGGCGTTTTACACACACACATGTCCCCAAATACATTTTTCACACACACATGTCACCAAAGATGCTTCACACACACATGTCCCCAAAGATGCTTTACACACACACATGTCCCCAAAGACATTTTACACACACACACACGTCCCCAAAGACGTTTTACACACACACATGTCCACAAAGACATTTTTCACACGTACATGTCCCTGAGCCTTCACAGACACACGTCCCCAAGACGCTTTACACACGTCCCCAAGACGCTTTACACACGTCCACAAGACGCTTTACACACGTCCCCAAGATGCTTTACACACGTCCCCAAAGATGCTTCACACACACATGTCCCCAAAGACTCTTCACACACACATGTCTCCAAAGACTCTTCCACACACACATGTCCCCAAAGACGCTTCACACACACATGTCCCCAAAGACTCTTCACACACATGTCCCCAAAGACGCTTCACACACACATGTCCCCCAAGACTCTTCACACACACATGTCTCCAAAGACTCTTCACACACACATGTCCCCAAAGACGCACACTTGCAGCCCTTGATCTGAGACTCTTCACACACATGTCCCTAGGGCCTTCACATGTCCCTAGACATTTTCTACACACACATGTCCCCAAAGGCAGCTTCTGCATGTCTAAAATGACTTACACTGCGTCCCCAAAGACTCTTCACACACACATGTCTAAGACTCTTCACACACACACACGTCCCCAAGACTCTTCACACACATGTCCCTGAGGCCTTCACACACACATGTCTCCAGATGCTTTTACACACACGTCCCCAAAGACTCTTCACACACACATGTCCCCAAAGACTCTTCACACACACAGATGGCCCCAAAGACTCTTCACACACATGTCCCTAAAGAGCCTTCACACACACATGTCCCCAAATACACTTTACACACACATGTCCCCAAAGATGCTTCACACACACACATGTCCCCAAAGACTCTTCACACACACATGTCCCCAAAGACTCTTCACACACACATGTCCCCAAAGACGCTTCACACACACACGTCTCCAAAGACTCTTCATACACACACGTCCCCAAAGACGCTTCACACACACATGTCCCCAAAGACTCTTCACACACACATGTCCCCAAAGACGCTTCACACACACATGTCCCCAAAGACATTTTACACACACACACATGTCCCCAAAGACGCTTCACACACACATGTCCCCAAAGACGCTTTACACACACACGTCCCCAAAGACTCTTCACACACACATGTCCCCAAAGACGCTTTACACACACACGTCCCCAAAGACTCTTCACACACACATGTCCCCAAAGACTCTTCACACACACACATGTCCCCAAAGACTCTTCACACACACATGTCCCCAAAGACGCTTCACACACACATGTCTCCAAAGACGCTTTACACACACATGTCCCCAAAGACTCTTCACACACACATGTCCCCAAAGACTCTTCACACACACACATGTCCCCAAAGACTCTTCACACACACATGTCCCCAAAGACGCTTCACACACACATGTCTCCAAAGACTCTTCACACACACATGTCCCCAAAGACTCTTCACACACACATGTCCCCAAAGACTCTTCACACACACATGTCCCCAAAGACGCTTCACACACACACGTCCCCAAAGACTCTTCACACACACATGTCTCCAAAGACTCTTCACACACACATGTCCCCAAAGACTCTTCACACACACATGTCCCCAAAGACGCTTCACACACACACGTCCCCAAAGACTCCTCACAGATATTATTAACAGAGCGTTGTTCATTCACTCCAGACTCGATGGCGTAAACTCCACTCTCCACGTTCATACCTACAGCAGGTTTTGGGTTGGGAGGAAACCATCCAGACACAGGGAGAAAACGCAAACTCCTCATGTGCAGCTGTGCAGAGGAGGGGCCACAGGAGGAGCCCAGAATCAAAGCTGCACCTGTGCTGGAGTCAGGGGTCACTCAGGGGTCAGGGGTCACTCAGGGGTCACTCAGGGGTCACTCTGAGGCGGGACATGAAACAGAAGCTCACACAGATGTTTTGTCTGTGCAGAATTTGGACTCCACTTCCCATCATGCACCAGGAGCCGTGGTCAGAGAGAATCACACAGTCTGAGTCAGTCATGTGACCAGGACACCACACGAGTGTCATCTGGTTCTGGTCCTGGTCCTGTTTCTGGTCCTGATTCTGGTTCTGGTCCTGATTCTGGTTCTGGTCCTGTTTCTGGTCCTGGTCCTGGTCCTAGTCCTGGTCCTGGTCCTAGTCCTGTTTCTGGTCCTGGTTCTGGTTCTGTTTCTGGTCCTGTTTCTGTTTCTGGTCCTGGTCCTGGTCCTGGTCCTAGTCCTGGTTCTGGTTCTGGTCCTGTTTCTGGTCCTAGTCCTGGTCCTGGTCCTAGTCCTGGTTCTGGTCCTGGTTCTGGTCCTGTTTCTGGTTCTGGTTCTGGTCCTGGTCCTGGTCCTGTTTCTGGTCCTAGTCCTGGTCCTGGTCCTAGTCCTGGTTCTGGTCCTGCTTCTGGTCCTGTTTCTGGTTCTGGTTCTGGTCCTGGTTCTGGTCCTGGTTCTGGTCCTGTTTCTGGTTCTGGTTCTGGTCCTGGTCCTGGTCCTGGTCCTGGTCCTGTTTCTGGTCCTAGTCCTGGTCCTGGTCCTAGTCCTGGTTCTGGTCCTGGTTCTGGTCCTGTTTCTGGTTCTGGTTCTGGTCCTGGTCCTGGTCCTGTTTCTGGTCCTAGTCCTGGTCCTGGTCCTAGTCCTGGTTCTGGTCCTGGTTCTGGTCCTGTTTCTGGTTCTGGTTCTGGTCCTGGTTCTGGTCCTGGTTCTGGTCCTGTTTCTGGTTCTGGTTCTGGTCCTGGTCCTGGTCCTGGTCCTGGTCCTGGTCCTGTTTCTGGTCCTAGTCCTGGTCCTGGTCCTAGTCCTGGTTCTGGTTCTGGTTCTGGTCCTGTTTCTGGTTCTGGTTCTGGTCCTGGTCCTGGTCCTGTTTCTGGTCCTAGTCCTGGTCCTGGTCCTAGTCCTGGTTCTGGTTCTGGTTCTGGTTCTGGTTCTGGTCCTGGTTCTGGTCCTGGTTCTGGTCCTGGTTCTATCCCAGTTGATGCGTTGAGTCTCGCTCTGGTCACTCTGGGTTTTGCTCCGTCGTGTTTTAAACTCTTCAGAAATCACAAGTTTGTAATAAACAAGAACCAGGACTGAACCAGGACTGAACCAGGACTGAACCAGGACTGAACCAGGACTGAACCAGGACTAAACCAGGACTGAACCAGGACTGAACCAGGACTGAACCAGGACTAAACCAGGACTAAACCAGGACTAAACCAGGACTAAACCAGGACTAAACCAGGACTGAACCAGGACTGAACCAGGACTGAACCAGGACTGAACCAGGACTAAACCAGGACTGAACCAGGACTGAACCAGGACTGAACCAGGACTGAACCAGGACTGAACCAGGACTGAACTGGGCTCTTCTGGTTCCTTCTGAGTTAGACGGACAGTTCTCCTGTTACTGTGATATAATCATGATGTTGTGTGCTTAAAGCTGCACTGTGGGACATTAGCGGGTCTGAGTCTAATGCTCAGAGTAAACTCACACTGACATATTTACATCCACATGTTACATAAGAGACAAACACAAAGACCTGACCCCAGGGAAGAGCTAAAAGTGACACACACACACACACTATACACACTATACACACACTATACACACTATACACACACTATACACACTATACACACACTATACACACACACTATACACACTATACACACACTATACACACTATACACACACACTATACACACACTATACACACACACACTATACACACACTATACACACTATACACACACACTATACACACACACTATACACACACACTATACACACTATACACACACACTATACACACACTATACACACTATACACACTATACACACCACACACACCACACACACACACTCTAATGTAGTTTACACTGAGACTCCATGTCCCATAATCCTCTGCTCTAATGTAGTTTATCCTGAGACTCCATGTCCCATAATCCTCTGCTCTAATGTAGTTTACACTGAGACTCCATGTCCCATAATCCTCTGCTCTAATGTAGTTTACACTGAGACTCCATGTCCCATAATCCTCTGCTCTAATGTAGTTTATCCTGAGACTCCATGTCCCATAATCCTCTGCTCTAATGTAGTTTATCCTGAGACTCCATGTCCCATAATCCTCTGCTCTAATGTAGTTTACACTGAGACTCCATGTCCCATAATCCTCTGCTCTAATGTAGTTTACACTGAGACTCCATGTCCCATAATCCTCTGCTCTAATGTAGTTTACACTGAGACTCCATGTCCCATAATCCTCTGCTCTAATGTAGTTTACACTGAGACTCCATGTCCCATAATCCTCTGCTCTAATGTAGTTTACACTGAGACTCCATGTCCCATAATCCTCTGCTCTAATGTAGTTTATCCTGAGACTCCATGTCCCATAATCCTCTGCTCTAATGTAGTTTACACTGAGACTCCATGTCCCATAATCCTCTGCTCTAATGTAGTTTACACTGAGACTCCATGTCCCATAATCCTCTGCTCTAATATAGTTTATCCTGAGACTCCATGTCCCATAATCCTCTGCTCTAATGTAGTTTACACTGAGACTCCATGTCCCATAATCCTCTGCTCTAATGTAGTTTATCCTGAGACTCCATGTCCCATAATCCTCTGCTGCTCTGATGTGGTTTCCTGGAGTCGTGTTTGTTTCACACACAAACCTGCAGATTTGGGAGTTGTGGCTCTGAAGGGGGAGTGAGTCAGTGTGGAGAGTGAACTCAGCATGTTGAAAACACAGGAAAGAAGAGAGAATGAAGTGGAGGTGCAGATGTTCAGAATGAAGGGCTTAAATCAGTGGAGGTGCAGATGTTCAGAATGAAGGGCTTAAATCAGTGGAGGTGCAGATGTGCAGAATGAAGGGCTTAAATCAGTGGAGGTGCAGATGTTCAGAATGAAGGGCTTAAATCAGTGGAGGTGCAGAGGTTCAGAATGAAGGGCTTAAATCAGTGGAGGTGCAGATGTGCAGAATGAAGGGCTTAAATCAGTGGAGGTGCAGAGGTTCAGAATGAAGGGCTTAAATCAGTGGAGGTGCAGATGTTCAGAATGAAGGGCTTAAATCAGTGGAGGTGCAGATGTGCAGAATGAAGGGCTTAAATCAGTGGAGGTGCAGATGTGCAGAATGAAGGGCTTAAATCAGTGGAGGTGCAGAGGGGCAGAATGAAGGGCTTAAATCAGTGGAGGTGCAGATGTTCAGAATGAAGGGCTTAAATCAGTGGAGGTGCAGATGTTCAGAATGAAGGGCTTAAATCAGTGGAGGTGCAGATGTTCAGAATGAAGGGCTTAAATCAGTGGAGGTGCAGAGGTTCAGAATGAAGGGCTTAAATCAGTGGAGGTGCAGAGGTTCAGAATGAAGGGCTTAAATCAGTGGAGGTGCAGAGGTTCAGAATGAAGGGCTTAAATCAGTGGAGGTGCAGAGGGGCAGAATGAAGGGCTTAAATCAGTGGAGGTGCAGATGTGCAGAATGAAGGGCTTAAATCAGTGGAGGTGCAGAGGGGCAGAATGAAGGGCTTAAATCAGTGGAGGTGCAGATGTGCAGAATGAAGGGCTTAAATCAGTGGAGGTGCAGATGTGCAGAATGAAGGGCTTAAATCAGTGGAGGTGCAGATGTGCAGAATGAAGGGCTTAAATCAGTGGAGGTGCAGATGTTCAGAATGAAGGGCTTAAATCAGTGGAGGTGCAGAGGTTCAGAATGAAGGGCTTAAATCAGTGGAGGTGCAGAGGGGCAGAATGAAGGGCTTAAATCAGTGGAGGTGCAGAGGGAGCAGAATGAAGGGCTTAAATCAGGGGAGGTGCAGATGTTCAGAATGAAGGGCTTAAATCAGTGGAGGTGCAGAGGTTCAGAATGAAGGGCTTAAATCAGTGGAGGTGCAGAGGGGCAGAATGAAGGGCTTAAATCAGTGGAGGTGCAGAGGGGCAGAATGAAGGGCTTAAATCAGTGGAGGTGCAGAGGTTCAGAATGAAGGGCTTAAATCAGTGGAGGTGCAGAGCGGCAGAATGAAGGGCTTTAATCAGTGGAGGTGAAGAGGGTCAGAATGTAGGCCTTAAATCAGTGGAGGTGCAGATGTGCAGAATGAAGGGCTTAAATCAGTGGAGGTGCAGATGTTCAGAATGAAGGGCTTAAATCAGTGGAGGTGCAGATGTGCAGAATGAAGGGCTTAAATCAGTGGAGGTGCAGATGTTCAGAATGAAGGGCTTAAATCAGTGGAGGTGCAGATGTGCAGAATGAAGGGCTTAAATCAGTGGAGGTGCAGAGGGGCAGAATGAAGGGCTTAAATCAGTGGAGGTGCAGAGGTTCAGAATGAAGGGCTTAAATCAGTGGAGGTGCAGAGGTTCAGAATGAAGGGCTTAAATCAGTGGAGGTGCAGAGGGGCAGAATGAAGGGCTTAAATCAGTGGAGGTGCAGAGGTTCAGAATGAAGGGCTTAAATCAGTGGAGGTGCAGAGGTTCAGAATGAAGGGCTTAAATCAGTGGAGGTGCAGATGTTCAGAATGAAGGGCTTAAATCAGTGGAGGTGCAGATGTTCAGAATGAAGGGCTTAAATCAGTGGAGGTGCAGAGGTTCAGAATGAAGGGCTTAAATCAGTGGAGGTGCAGATGTGCAGAATGAAGGGCTTAAATCAGTGGAGGTGCAGATGTGCAGAATGAAGGGCTTAAATCAGTGGAGGTGCAGAGGGGCAGAATGAAGGGCTTAAATCAGTGGAGGTGCAGAGGGGCAGAATGAAGGGCTTAAATCAGTGGAGGTGCAGATGTTCAGAATGAAGGGCTTAAATCAGTGGAGGTGCAGATGTGCAGAATGAAGGGCTTAAATCAGTGGAGGTGCAGATGTTCAGAATGAAGGGCTTAAATCAGTGGAGGTGCAGAGGGGCAGATGTGACTCAGGGGTTCGGAGGTTCTGCTGAAAGGTGCAGGATCACAGGTGAGTCTCAGGTGTGTTGGGCTGTTTTCCCGTCATGTGCTGATCCACAGGAGGAGGACAGGAGGAGGAGAGGAGGACAGGAGGAGGACAGGAGGAGGACAGGAGGACAGGAGGAGGACAGGAGGAGGACAGGAGGACAGGAGGAGGACAGCAGGAGGACAGGAGGAGGACAGGAGGACAGCAGGAGGACAGGAGGACAGGAGGAGGACAGGAGGACAGGAGGACAGGAGGAGGACAGGAGGAGGACAGGAGGACAGGAGGAGGACAGCAGGAGAACAGGAGGAGGACAGGAGGAGGACAGGAGGACAGGAGGAGGACAGGAGGACAGCAGGAGGACAGGAGGAGGACAGGAGGAGGACAGGAGGAGGAGGACAGGAGGAGAACAGGAGGACAGGAGGAGGACAGGAGGAGGACAGGAGGAGGAGGACAGGAGGAGAACAGGAGGACAGGAGGAGGACAGGAGGAGGACAGGAGGAGGAGGACAGGAGGAGAACAGGAGGACAGGAGGAGGACAGGAGGAGAACAGGAGGACAGGAGGGAGGCGTCGTGCCCAGGATTGTCTTGTGTATGAAGAGAAAGCAGTGATGGAGGCGCTGGGTGAGGAGGAGGAACAGGCCACAGTGAGGAGGAGGAGGAGGAGGAGGGACACAGTGAGGAGGAGCAGGGACACAGTGAGGAGGAGCAGGGACACAGTGAGGAGGAGGAGCATGGACACTGTGTGGAGGAGAAGGGACACAGTGAGGAGGAGAAGGGACACAGTGAGGAGGAGCAGGGACACAGTGAGGAGGAGCAGGGACACTGTGAGGAGGAGGAGGAGACACTGTGAGGAGGAGGAAGGACACTGTGAGGAGGAGGAGGAGACACAGTGAGGAGGAGGAGGAGACACAGTGAGGAGGAGGAGGAGACACAGTGAGGAGGAGGAGGAGGAGACACTGTGAGGAGGAGGAGGAGACACTGTGAGGAGGAGGAGGAGACACTGTGAGGAGGAGGAGACACTGTGAGGAGGAGGAGGAGACACTGTGAGGAGGAGGAGGAGACACTGTGAGGAGGAGGAGGAGGAGACACTGTGAGGAGGAGGAGACACTGTGAGGAGGAGGAGGAGACACTGTGAGGAGGAGGAGGAGACACTGTGAGGAGCAGGAGGAGGAGACACTGTGAGGAGGAGGAGGAGACACTGTGAGGAGGAGGAGGAGGAGGAGGAGACACTGTGAGGAGGAGGAGGAGGAGGAGGAGGAGGAGGAGGAGGAGGAGGAGGAGACACTGTGAGGAGGAGGAGGAGGAGGAGGAGGAGGAGGAGACACTGTGAGGAGGTGAAAGGGGCTGAATGATAAAGTGGGTCAAGTTTCTTAGTATTGTATAGATTTGGCCACAGGCAAAAAGTGGGAGTTCTGTCCTCACTGTTTACACACGTGTGTGTGTGTGTGTGTGTGTGTGTCTCATGTGTGTATGTCTCATGTGTGTGTGTCTCATGTGTGTATGTCTCATGTGTGTGTGTCTCATGTGTGTGTGTCTCATGTGTGTATGTCTCATGTGTGTGTGTCTCATGTGTGTGTGTCTCATGTGTGTGTGTCTCATGTGTGTATGTCTCGTGTGTGTGTGTGTGTGTGTGTGTGTCTCATGTGTGTATGTCTCATGTGTGTGTGTCTCATGTGTGTATGTCTCGTGTGTGTGTCGTGTGTGTGTCTCATGTGTGTATGTCTCGTGTGTGTGTCTCATGTGTGTGTGTCTCATGTGTGTGTCTCATGTGTGTATGTCTCATGTGTGTGTGTCTCATGTGTGTGTGTCTCATGTGTGTGTCTCATGTGTGTGTGTGTCATGTGTGTGTGTCTCATGTGTGTGTGTCTCATGTGTGTGTCTCGTGTGTGTGTCATGTGTGTGTGTCTCATGTGTGTATGTCTCATGTGTGTGTGTCATGTGTGTATGTCTCATGTGTGTGTGTCATGTGTGTGTGTCTCATGTGTGTATGTCTCATGTGTGTGTGTCTCATGTGTGTGTCTCATGTGTGTATGTCTCATGTGTGTGTGTCTCATGTGTGTGTCTCATGTGTGTATGTCTCATGTGTGTATGTCTCATGTGTGTGTGTCTCATGTGTGTGTCTCATGTGTGTGTCATGTGTGTGTGTCGTGTGTGTGTCTCATGTGTGTATGTCTCATGTGTGTGTGTCTCATGTGTGTGTCTCATGTGTGTGTCATGTGTGTGTGTCGTGTGTGTGTCTCATGTGTGTATGTCTCATGTGTGTATGTCTCATGTGTGTGTGTCTCATGTGTGTGTCATGTGTGTGTCTCATGTGTGTGTGTCTCGTGTGTGTGTCTCATGTGTGTGTGTCTCATGTGTGTGTGTCATGTGTGTGTGTCTCATGTGTGTATGTCTCGTGTGTGTGTGTCTCATGTGTGTATGTCTCATGTGTGTGTGTGTCTCATGTGTGTGTGTCTCATGTGTGTGTCATGTGTGTGTGTCTCCTGTGTGTGTCTCATGTGTGTGTCATTTGTGTGTGTCTCGTGTGTGTGTATGTCTCATGTGTGTGTGTGTCATGTGTGTGTGTCTCATGTGTGTGTCTCATGTGTCTATGTCTCATGTGTGTATGTCTCGTGTGTGTGTGTCTCGTGTGTGTGTCTCATGTGTCTATGTCTCATGTGTGTATGTCTCGTGTGTGTGTGTCTCGTGTGTGTGTCTCATGTGTGTATGTCTCATGTGTGTGTGTCTCATGTGTGTGTGTGTCATGTGTGTGTGTCTCGTGTGTGTGTGTGTCATGTGTGTGTGTCTCGTGTGTGTGTCTCATGTGTGTATGTCTCATGTGTGTGTGTCTCGTGTGTGTGTGTCATGTGTGTGTGTCTCGTGTGTGTGTCTCATGTGTGTATGTCTCATGTGTGTGTGTCTCATGTGTGTATGTCTCATGTGTGTGTGTCTCATGTGTGTATGTCTCGTGTGTATGTCTCATGTGTGTGTGTCTCATGTGTGTATGTCTCATGTGTGTGTGTCTCGTGTGTATGTCTCATGTGTGTATGTCTCGTGTGTGTGTCTCATGTGTGTATGTCTCATGTGTGTATGTCTCATGTGTGTATGTCTCATGTGTGTGTGTGTCTCATGTGTGTGTGTCATGTGTGTGTGTCTCGTGTGTGTGTCTCATGTGTGTATGTCTCATGTGTGTATGTCTCGTGTGTGTGTCTCATGTGTGTATGTCTCGTGTGTGTATGTCTCGTGTGTGTGTCTCATGTGTGTATGTCTCTTGTGTGTGTGTCTCATGTGTGTATGTCTCATGTGTGTATGTCTCATGTGTGTGTGTGTCTCATGTGTGTGTGTCTCGTGTGTATGTCTCATGTGTGTGTATGTCTCATGTGTGTGTGTCTCGTGTGTGTGTCTCATGTGTGTATGTCTCGTGTGTGTATGTCTCGTGTGTGTGTCTCATGTGTGTATGTCTCGTGTGTGTATGTCTCGTGTGTGTGTCTCATGTGTGTATGTCTCATGTGTGTGTGTCTCATGTGTGTGTGTCTCATGTGTGTATGTCTCATGTGTGTATGTCTCATGTGTGTGTGTCTCATGTGTGTATGTCTCGTGTGTGTATGTCTCATGTGTGTGTGTCTCATGTGTGTATGTCTCATGTGTGTATGTCTCATGTGTGTGTGTCTCATGTGTGTATGTCTCATGTGTGTATGTCTCATGTGTGTATGTCTCATGTGTGTGTGTGTCTCATGTGTGTATGTCTCATGTGTGTATGTCTCATGTGTGTGTGTGTCTCATGTGTGTGTGTCTCATGTGTGTATGTCTCGTGTGTGTATGTCTCATGTGTGTGTGTGTCTCATGTGTGTATGTCTCATGTGTGTATGTCTCATGTGTGTGTGTCTCATGTGCGTATGTCTCATGTGTGTATGTCTCATGTGTGTATGTCTCATGTGTGTGTGTGTCTCATGTGTGTGTGTCTCATGTGTGTGTGTCTCATGTGTGTGTGTCTCATGTGTGTGTGTGTCTCATGTGTGTGTGTCTCATGTGTGTGTGTCTCATGTGTGTGTGTCTCATGTGTGTGTGTCTCATGTGTGTGTGTCTCATGTGTGTGTGTCTCATGTGTGTGTCTCATGTGTGTGTGTCTCATGTGTGTATGTCTCATGTGTGTGTGTGTCTCATGTGTGTGTGTCTCATGTGTGTATGTCTCATGTGTGTATGTCTCATGTGTGTATGTCTCATGTGTGTGTGTCTCGTGTGTGTGTCTCATGTGTGTATGTCTCATGTGTGTGTGTCTCATGTGTGTGTGTCTCATGTGTGTGTGTCTCATGTGTGTATGTCTCATGTGTGTGTGTCTCATGTGTGTATGTCTCATGTGTGTGTGTCTCGTGTGTGTGTCTCATGTGTGTATGTCTCATGTGTGTGTGTCTCATGTGTGTATGTCTCATGTGTGTATGTCTCATGTGTGTGTGTCTCATGTGTGTGTGTCTCATGTGTGTGTGTCTCATGTGTGTGTGTCTCATGTGTGTGTGTCTCATGTGTGTGTGTGTCTCATGTGTGTGTGTCTCATGTGTGTGTGTCTCATGTGTGTGTGTCTCATGTGTGTATGTCTCATGTGTGTGTGTGTCTCATGTGTGTGTGTCTCATGTGTGTGTGTCTCATGTGTGTGTCTCATGTGTGTGTGTCTCATGTGTGTTTGTCTCATGTGTGTGTGTGTCTCATGTGTGTGTGTCTCATGTGTGTATGTCTCATGTGTGTGTGTCTCATGTGTGTATGTCTCATGTGTGTATGTCTCATGTGTGTGTGTCTCATGTGTGTGTGTCTCATGTGTGTATGTCTCATGTGTGTGTGTCTCATGTGTGTGTGTCTCATGTGTGTGTGTCTCATGTGTCTGTATGTGTGACAGAAGGAGGACATCAGCCTGTCTGAGGGCAGCACTGTGGACCTGAGGAAACCCGGGGACGAGGAGGACGACTTTTCTGAGCTCGAGCAGGAGGCGCTGGACCCGGAGAACTGCTTCCCCGAAGGTACTGCTCCTGTCTGCTCCTGTCTGCTCCTGTCTGCTCCTGTCTGCTCGTGTCTGCTCCTGTCTGCTCCTGTCTGCTCCTGTCTGCTCCTGCCTGCTCCTGTCTGCTCCTGTCTGCTCCTGTCTGCTCCTGTCTGCTCCTGTCTGCTCCTGTCTGCTCCTGTCTGCTCCTGTCTGCTCCTGTCTGCTCCTGCCTGCTCCTGTCTGCTCCTGCCTGCTCCTGTCTGCTCCTGTCTGCTCCTGTCTGCTCCTGTCTGCTCCTGCCTGCTCCTGCCTGCTCCTGACTGCTCCTGTCTGCTCCTGTCTGCTCCTGTCTGCTCCTGCCTGCTCCTGTCTGCTCCTGTCTGCTCCTGCCTGCTCCTGCCTGCTCCTGCCTGCTCCTGACTGCTCCTGTCTGCTCCTGTCTGCTCCTGCCTGCTCCTGTCTGCTCCTCCTCTCCTCTCCTCCTCTCTCCTCCTCTCTCCTCCTCTCCTCCTCCTCCTCTCCTCTCCTCCTCTCTCCTCCTCTCTCCTCCTCCTCTCCTCTTCTCCTCTCTCCCTCCTCTCTCCTCCTCTCTCCTCCTCTCCTCCTCCTCTCCTCCTCCCCCTCTCCTCTTCTCCTCTCCTCTCTCCTCCTCTCCTCCTCCTCCTCTCCTCTCCTCCTCTCCTCCTCTCTCCTCCTCCTCTCCTCTTCTCTCCTCCTCTCTCCTCTCCTCCTCTCTCCTCCTCTCTCCTCTCCTCCTTTCTCCTCCTCTCCTCTCCTCCTCTCTCCTCCTCTCGCCTCCTCTCTCCTCTCCTCCTTTCTCCTCCTCTCCTCCTCCTCCTCTCCTCCTCTCTCTTCTCCTCTCCTCCTCTCTCCTCCTCCTCTCCTCTCCTCCTCTCTCCTCCTCCTTCTCTCCTCTCCTCTCCTCCTCCCTCTCTCTCCTCTCTCCCTCCTCTCTCCTCCCTCCTTCTCTCCTCTCTCCCTCTCTCCTCCTCTCCTCCCTCCTCCTCTCCTCCTCTCTCTCTCCTCTCTCCTCCTCTCTCCCTCCTCCTCTCCTCTCCTCCTCTCTCCTCCTCTCTCCTCCTCCTTCTCTCCTCTCCTCTCCTCCTCTCTCCTCCTCTCTCCTCCTCCTTCTCTCCTCTCCTCCTCTCTCCTCCTCTCCTCCTCTCTCCTCCTCCTCCTCGTTTGTTGGAGGTTGTTGGTTCAGTGGGAAACGGGGCCATATTCTCAGACGCAGCGTTTTGGGCGACACACACTCTGTCTTCTGTCCCTTGGCTGTGATTGGTCCCTTCTGTTGTCGGCCGCTCTGTGATTGGTCCGTTTGAATGGCCGCTGGCTCCTGATTGGCCGGTGTCGGTGTGTAGTGACCTGATTCTCTCATGTTTAGATAAATGTGCTGGCGGCAGCTGAGGGCGCACCTGCCCCAGCATCACTCAGCACTTCCTCCCGAGAAGCACACGGAGCATACGGAAAACACGGAACACCGGGAACACCGAACACCAAACACCAGGAACACCGAACACCAGGAACACCGAACACCAGGAACACCGAACACCAGGAACACCGAACACCAGGAACACCAAACACCAGGAACACCAAACACCGAACACCAGGAACACCAAACACCAGGAACACCAAACACCAGGAACACCAAACACCAGGAACACCGAACACCAAACACCAGGAACACCGAACACCAGGAACACCGAACACCAAACACCAGGAACACCGAACACCAGGAACACCGAACACCAGGAACACCGAACACCAGGAACACCAAACACCGAACACCAGGAACACCAAACACCAGGAACACCAAACACCAAACACCAGGAACACCAAACACCAGGAACACCGAACACCAGGAACACCGAACACCAAACACCAGGAACACCGAACACCAGGAACACCAAACACCAGGAACACCAAACACCGAACACCAGGAACACCAAACACCAGGAACACCAAACACCAGGAACACCAAACACCAGGAACACCAAACACCAAACACCAGGAACACCAGGACACTGGAACACCAGGAACACTGAACACCAGAGACACCTGGGACACCGGAACACCAGAACACCAGGAATACCAAACACCAGGAACACGGACACCAAACACCAGGAACACCGGAACACCAGGCCTAGACACGGACTAAAACACCAGGAACACCGGAACACCAAACACCAGACACCAGAACACAAACACTAGGAACACAGAAGACACCAAACCTGGGACACCTAACACCAGGACACAAATGGGAACACCATAGGCACCAGGAACACCAACACCAGGACACCAACACCAGGACACTAGGAACACCAAACACCAGGAACACCGAACACCAGGATCAGGACACGAAGACACCAGGAACACGAACACCAGGAACACCAAACACCAGGACACACCAGAACAGTTTAACACCAAACACCAGGAACACCTAGAACACCAAGGACACGGACCGACACAGGGCACTGAACACCAGGAACACTTGAACACCAGGACACCGGGACATACCGACACCACACAGGAACACCAAACACCAGGAACACCCGGACACCAGGAACACCGAACACCAGAACACCAAACAGGAACACCAAACACCAGGAACACGAACACGAACACCAGGAACACCAAACACCAGGAACACCAAACACCAGGAACACCAAACACCAGGACACCAGGACATGACACCAGGACACCGGAACACCAGGACACCAAACACCAGGACACCGAACACCGAACACCAGGAACACCGAACACCAGGAACACC
>CM060674.1:33450229-33460229 GCA_030686955.1 Odontamblyopus rebecca
AGAGGAGGAGAGACGAGGGCCAATCAGAGGAGAAGAGAGAGACAAGGGCCAATCAGAGGAGAGGAGAGAGAGGAGGGCCAATCAGAGGAGAGGAGGAGAGACGAGGGCCAATCAGACGAGAGGAGAGAGACGAGGGCCAATCAGGAGGAGAGGAGGAGAGACTAGGCCAATCAGAGGAGAGGAGAGAGACGAGGGCCAATCAGAGGAGAGGAGGAGAGACGAGGGCCAATCAGAGGAGAGGAGGAGGAGAGACAAGGGCCAATCAGAGGAGAGGAGAGAGACGAGGGCCAATCAGAGGAGAGGAGAGAGACGAGGGCCAATCAGAGGAGAGGAGGAGAGACGAGGGCCAATCAGAGGAGAGGAGGAGAGACTAGGGCCAATCAGAGGAGAGGAGAGAGACGAGGGCCAATCAGAGGAGAGGAGGAGAGACGAGGGCTAATCAGAAGAGAGGAGGAGAGAGGAGGGCCAATCAGAGGAGAGGAGGACAGACGAGGACCAATCAGAGGAGAGGAGGAGAGAGACGAGGGCCAATCAGAAGAGAGGAGGAGAGACGAGGGCCAATCAGAGGAGAGGAGAGAGACGAGGGCCAATCAGAGGAGAGGAGGAGAGACGAGGGCCAATCAGAGGAGAGGAGGAGAGACGAGGGCCAATCAGAGGAGAGGAGGAGAGACGAGGGCCAATCAGAAGAGAGGAGGAGAGACGAGGGCCAATCAGAGGATTGGATGAGAGACGAGGGCCAATCAGAGGAGAGGAGGAGAGACGAGGGCCAATCAGAGGAGAAGAGAGAGACAAGGGCCAATCAGAGGAGAGGAGGAGAGACGAGGGCCAATCAGAGGAGAGGAGGAGAGACAAGGGCCAATCAGAGGAGAGGAGGAGAGACGAGGGCCAATCAGAGGAGAAGAGAGAGACGAGGGCCAATCAGAGGAGAGGAGGGGAGAGATGAGGGCCAATCAGAGGAGAAGAGGAGAGAGACGAGGGCCAATCAGAGGAGAGGAGAGAGACGAGGGCACGAGGAACATCTGCAAAGCTCCAGGTCGAGGGCACGAGGAACATCTGCAAAGCTCCAGGTCCTGGTTTAGTCCTGGTCTGGGGTCTGATCCTGGTTTAGTCCTGGTTTAGTCCTGGTGTGGGGTCTGATCCTGGTTTAGTCCTGGTTTAGTCCTGGTTTAGTCCTGGTGTGGGGTCTGGGTCCTGGTTTAGTCCTGGTTTAGTTCTCGTGTGGTTCTGGCCATGGCCTGATTCTGTTCATCACAGAAATCGCTGACTCAGGCTAACGCTAACGCTGAGGCTAACACAGGTGCGCTCACCTGTTGCTAACGCTAATGCTAACGCTAATCCATCTGCAGATGAGAGAATCAGGTCATACAGCAGCCAATCAGAGGAGAGGAGGAGAGACTAGGGCCAATCAGAGGAGAGGAGGAGAGACGAGGGCCAATCAGAGGAGAGGAGGAGAGACGAGGGCCAATCAGAGGAGAGGAGGAGAGACGAGGGCCAATCAGAGGAGAGGAGGAGAGACGAGGGCCAATCAGAGGAGAGGAGGAGAGACGAGGGCCAATCAGAGGAGAGGAGGAGAGACGAGGGCCAATCAGAGGAGAGGAGGAGAGACAAGGGCCAATCAGAGGAGAGGAGGAGAGACAAGGGCCAATCAGAGGAGAAGAGGAGGAGACGAGGGCCAATCAGAGGAGAGGAGAGAGACGAGGGCCAATCAGAGGAGAGGAGGAGAGAGATGAGGGCCAATCAGAGGAGAAGAGGAGAGAGACGAGGGCCAATCAGAGGAGAGGAGAGAGACGGGGGCCAATCAGAGGAGAGGAGAGAGACGAGGGCCAATCAGAGGAGAGGAGGAGGAGAGAGATGAGGGCCAATCAGTGGAGAAGAGGAGAGACGAGGGCCAATCAGAGGAGAGGAGAGAGACGAGGGCCAATCAGAGGAGAAGAGAGAGACGAGGGCCAATCAGAGGAGAGGAGAGAGACGAGGGCCAATCAGAGGAGAGGAGGAGAGACGAGGGCCAATCAGAGGAGAGGAGGAGAGACGAGGGCCAATCAGAGGAGAGGAGGAGAGACGAGGGCCAATCAGAGGAGAGGAGAGAGACGAGGGCCAATCAGAGGAGAGGAGGAGAGACGAGGGCCAATCAGAGGAGAGGAGGAGAGACTAGGGCCAATCAGAGGAGAGGAGAGAGACGAGGGCCAATCAGAGGAGAGGAGAGAGACGAGGGCCAATCAGAGGAGAGGAGGAGAGACGAGGGCCAATCAGAGGAGAGGAGGAGAGACTAGGGCCAATCAGAGGAGAGGAGAGAGACGAGGGCCAATCAGAGGAGAGGAGGAGAGACGAGGGCTAATCAGAAGAGAGGAGGAGAGAGGAGGGCCAATCAGAGGAGAGGAGGACAGACGAGGGCCAATCAGAGGAGAGGAGGAGAGACGAGGGCCAATCAGAAGAGAGGAGGAGAGACGAGGGCCAATCAGAGGAGAAGAGAGAGACGAGGGCCAATCAGAGGAGAGGAGGAGAGACGAGGGCCAATCAGAGGAGAGGAGGAGAGACGAGGGCCAATCAGAGGAGAGGAGGAGAGACTAGGGCCAATCAGAGGAGAGGAGAGAGACGAGGGCCAATCAGAGGATAGGAGGAGAGACGAGGGCCAATCAGAGGAGAGGAGGACAGACGAGGGCCAATCAGAGGAGAGGAGGAGAGACGAGGGCCAATCAGAAGAGAGGAGGAGAGACGAGGGCCAATCAGAGGAGAAGAGAGAGACGAGGGCCAATCAGAGGAGAGGAGGAGAGACGAGGGCCAATCAGAGGAGAGGAGGAGAGACAAGGGCCAATCAGAGGAGAGGAGGAGAGACGAGGGCCAATCAGAGGAGAAGAGAGAGACGAGGGCCAATCAGAGGAGAGGAGGGGAGAGATGAGGGCCAATCAGAGGAGAAGAGGAGAGAGACGAGGGCCAATCAGAGGAGAGGAGAGAGACGAGGGCCAATCAGAGGAGAGGAGGAGAGAGATGAGGGCCAATCAGAGGAGAAGAGGAGAGAGACGAGGGCCAATCAGAGGAGAGGAGGAGAGACGAGGGCCAATCAGAGGAGAGGAGAGAGACGAGGGCCAATCAGAGGAGAGGAGGAGAGAGAAGAGCCCCAATCAGTGGAGAAGAGGAGAGACAAGGGCCAATCAGAGGAGAGGAGAGAGACGAGGGCCAATCAGAGGAGAAGAGAGAGACGAGGGCCAATCAGAGGAGAGGAGAGAGACGAGGGCCAATCAGAGGAGAGGAGGAGAGACGAGGGCCAATCAGAGGAGTGGAGGAGAGAGACGAGGGCCAATCAGAGGAGAGGAGAGAGACGAGGGCCAATCAGAGGAGAGGAGGAGAGACGAGGGCCAATCAGAGGAGAGGAGGAGAGACGAGGGCCAATCAGAGGAGAGGAGAGAGACGAGGGCCAATCAGAGGAGAGGAGGAGAGACGAGGGCCAATCAGAGGAGAGGAGGAGAGACGAGGGCCAATCAGAGGAGAGGAGGAGAGACGAGGGCCAATCAGAGGAGAGGAGGAGAGACGAGGGCCAATCAGAGGAGAGGAGGAGAGACGAGGGCCAATCAGAGGAGAGGAGGAGAGACGAGGGCCAATCAGAGGAGAAGAGAGAGACGAGGGCCCAACAGCTTCAGCTCTTCTGAAGAGTTTAGGAGCGTTTATGGGAATTCTGGAGCCTCTTCCAGAAGAACATCTGGAAGGTCTGAGGCTCACACACTGATGTTGGAGAAGGTCTGAGGCTCACACACTGATGTTGGAGAAGGTCTGAGGCTCACACACTGATGTTGGAGAAGGTCTGAGGCTCACACACTGATGTTGGAGAAGGTCTGAGGCTCACACACTGATGTTGGAGAAGGTCTGAGGCTCACACACTGATGTTGGAGAAGGTCTGAGGCTCACACACTGATGTTGGAGAAGGTCTGAGGTTCACACACTGATGTTGGAGAAGGTCTGAGGCTCACACACTGATGTTGGAGAAGGTCTGAGGCTCACACACTGATGTTGGAGAAGGTCTGAGGCTCACACACTGATGTTGGAGAAGGTCTGAGGCTCACACACTGATGTTGGAGAAGGTCTGAGGCTCACACACTGATGTTGGAGAAGGTCTGAGGCTCACACACTGATGTTGGAGAAGGTCTGAGGTTCACACACTGATGTTGGAGAAGGTCTGAGGCTCACACACTGATGTTGGAGAAGGTCTGATGCTCACACACTGATGTTGGAGAAGGTCTGAGGCTCACACACTGATGTTGGAGAAGGTCTGAGGCTCACACACTGATGTTGGAGAAGGTCTGAGGCTCACACACTGATGTTGGAGAAGGTCTGAGGCTCACACACTGATGTTGGAGAAGGTCTGAGGCTCACACTGATGTTGGAGAAGGTCTGAGGCTCACACACTGATGCTGGAGAAGGTCTGAGGTTCACACACTGATGTTGGAGAAGGTCTGAGGCTCACACACTGATGTTGGAGAAGGTCTGAGGCTCACACACTGATGTTGGAGAAGGTCTGAGGTTCACACACTGATGTTGGAGAAGGTCTGAGGCTCACACACTGATGTTGGAGAAGGTCTGAGGTTCACACACTGATGTTGGAGAAGGTCTGAGGCTCACACACTGATGTTGGAGAAGGTCTGAGGCTCACACACTGATGCTGGAGAAGGTCTGAGGCTCACACTGATGTTGGAGAAGGTCTGAGGCTCACACTGATGCTGGAGAAGGTCTGAGGTTCACACACTGATGTTGGAGAAGGTCTGAGGCTCACACACTGATGTTGGAGAAGGTCTGAGGTTCACACTGATGTTGGAGAAGGTCTGAGGCTCACACACTGATGTTGGAGAAGGTCTGAGGCTCACACACTGATGTTGGAGAAGGTCTGAGGCTCACACACTGATGTTGGAGAAGGTCTGAGGCTCACACTGATGTTGGAGAAGGTCTGAGGCTCACACTGATGCTGGAGAAGGTCTGAGGTTCACACAGTGATGTTGGAGAAGGTCTGAGGCTCACACACTGATGTTGGAGAAGGTCTGAGGTTCACACACTGATGTTGGAGAAGGTCTGAGGCTCACACTGATGTTGGAGAAGGTCTGAGGCTCACACTGATGCTGGAGAAGGTCTGAGGTTCACACACTGATGTTGGAGAAGGTCTGAGGCTCACACACTGATGTTGGAGAAGGTCTGAGGCTCACACACTGATGTTGGAGAAGGTCTGAGGCTCACACACTGATGTTGGAGAAGGTCTGAGGCTCACACACTGATGTTGGAGAAGGTCTGAGGTTCACACACTGATGTTGGAGAAGGTCTGAGGCTCACACACTGATGTTGGAGAAGGTCTGAGGCTCACACACTGATGTTGGAGAAGGTCTGAGTCACACACTGATGTTGGAGAAGGTCTGAGGCTCACACACTGATGTTGGAGAAGGTCTGAGGCTCACACACTGATGTTGGAGAAGGTCTGAGGCTCACACACTGATGTTGGAGAAGGTCTGAGGCTCACACACTGATGTTGGAGAAGGTCTGAGGCTCACACACTGATGTTGGAGAAGGTCTGAGGCTCACACTGATGTTGGAGAAGGTCTGAGGCTCACACACTGATGCTGGAGAAGGTCTGAGGTTCACACACTGATGTTGGAGAAGGTCTGAGGCTCACACACTGATGTTGGAGAAGGTCTGAGGCTCACACACTGATGTTGGAGAAGGTCTGAGGTTCACACACTGATGTTGGAGAAGGTCTGAGGCTCACACACTGATGTTGGAGAAGGTCTGAGGTTCACACACTGATGTTGGAGAAGGTCTGAGGTTCACACACTGATGTTGGAGAAGGTCTGAGGCTCACACACTGATGTTGGAGAAGGTCTGAGGTTCACACTGATGTTGGAGAAGGTCTGAGGCTCACACACTGATGTTGGAGAAGGTCTGAGGCTCACACACTGATGTTGGAGAAGGTCTGAGGCTCACACACTGATGTTGGAGAAGGTCTGAGGCTCACACACTGATGTTGGAGAAGGTCTGAGGTTCACACACTGATGTTGGAGAAGGTCTGAGGCTCACACACTGATGTTGGAGAAGGTCTGAGGTTCACACACTGATGTTGGAGAAGGTCTGAGGCTCACACACTGATGTTGGAGAAGGTCTGAGGTTCACACACTGATGTTGGAGAAGGTCTGAGGCTCACACACTGATGTTGGAGAAGGTCTGAGTCACACACTGATGTTGGAGAAGGTCTGAGGCTCACACACTGATGTTGGAGAAGGTCTGAGGTTCTCAGTCTTCGCTCTAGTCTTTTGTTCAGAGTTCCTTTCTCCTTAAACCTTAAACTTTTTGGAAAACTCCGGCCAAAGTGAAAATTTTGGTAAACTCCGGTGTTGTGTTTGGTGTGAACATGAATAACGGTGATTTGTCTTTTTAAACGTCACTATTTGTGACATAAGAGCATAAACGTCATAGATGCTCCTTGTTTGTGTCAGACAGTGGAGCAGAGACACTCTGAGACGCCTGTTACTTCTGACCCTCTGACAGAGGGTCAGAAATGGAGTTCAAATGTCCATATTCTGCTTTGGCCTGATTCCCAGTCCAGATTTTCTTGTGTCTTGTTCACTTTGTTTCCATAAGCACTTAAAGCAGCTCCACCTGTTTGTCGGTCACACAGAACCTGCCTGAAGTCGCCCCGTCAGACTCAACCCTACAAAACCTGAGGCTGAGGAAAACTCTGCTATTCTATAAAATCTGAACCAAAAGCAAAAGACTAAAAGACTGAAACAGACTTTTCCTCAGCCTCAGGTCGTTTCTCTTCTCTAGTTTTGTGGAGTTTGTCTCCGTCAGCTGAGCAGAAATGACGTCCTGTAATTACCACAGAAATAATCATGAAGAATTTTAGAAATAAACTCACACAAATGAAACTGTCACAGCACAAAACAGCACAAACCAAATACAAACGCCTGACATCATTTTCTTCCTGTTCTGAGGCTGTTTCACATTCTGAGGTTCTGGACGACGTCATCGACCAAAATAAAACTGTGAATATCTGAAGAACCAGAATCACAAACTGAACTTTCTGCAGCACAAACGACTGACACAGATTTTGTAGGTTTGAGTTTGAGGCGACTTCAGGGAGGTTCACACAGACGAGCTCCTGGCTCCATGGTTCATGTTTCATGTTTTGTGGAAATGACGGGGCAAAACGGAGCCTCTGATTGGACAGACTGGAGCTTATTTTTTAGGAAAACAGTGCCCCCTGCTGGTCTGGAGGCTCATAACCGCAGCAAGAGCGGAATTATGCAGCTGTGTGGATGGAATTATATTTAAAAAGGTTCAGTGTGGACGCAAAACCTTTTATAAAAGGAAGTGCAGCAGCTGTGTGTAGAAACAGCCGAGTGTGTGGAGCTGTCCACAGGGAACATGCACATGAAGAATACAGGGGAAAGATCTATGTACAGATGTACAGTGGAAGTGGCTCTGTCCCGGCAGCAGCTGCAGCTCTGCTCTGATTGGTCCCTGGGGTGTGTGGTGCCGCTCTGTGATTGGTCGCTGTAGTCGCTGTTCTGCACTCTGATTGGAGGATGATTGATGAACTCTGAGCTCCTGATTCAGCAGCGACGCTCAGCGGGAAACTGCAGCAGAACGAACCGCAAATGTGTTTCCAAGTCATAAAACACACTCCCCCTGTGTCAGATGCCCTCCCCTGTGTCAGATGCCCTCCCCTGTGTCAGATGCCCTCCCCTGTGTCAGATGCCCTCCCCTGTGTCAGATGCCCTCCCCTGTGTCAGATGCCCTCCCGTGTGTCAGATGCCCTCCCCTGTGTCAGATGCCCTCCCCTGTGTCAGATGCCCTCCCCGTGTGTCAGATGCCCTCCCCTGTGTCAGATGCCCTCCCCTGTGTCAGATGCCCTCCCCTGTGTCAGATGCCCTCCCCGTGTGTCAGATGCCCTCCCGTGTGTCAGATGCCCTCCCCTGTGTCAGATGCCCTCCCCTGTGTCAGATGCCCTCCCCTGTGTCAGATGCCCTCCCCGTGTGTCAGATGCCCTCCCCTGTGTCAGATGCCCTCCCCTGTGTCAGATGCCCTCCCGTGTGTCAGATGCCCTCCCGTGTGTCAGATGCCCTCCCCGTGTGTCAGATGCCCTCCCGTGTGTCAGATGCCCTCCCGTGTGTCAGATGCCCTCCCCTGTGTCAGATGCCCTCCCCCTGTGTCAGATGCCCTCCCCTGTGTCAGATGCCCTCCCCTGTGTCAGATGCCCTCCCGTGTGTCAGATGCCCTCCCGTGTGTCAGATGCCCTCCCCTGTGTCAGATGCCCTCCCCCTGTGTCAGATGCCCTCCCGTGTGTCAGATGTCCTCCTCTGTGTCAGATGCCCTCCCCCATGTGTCAGATGCCCTCCCCTGTGTCAGATGCCCTCCCCTGTGTCAGATGCCCTCCCCTGTGTCAGATGCCCTCCCGTGTGAGCGAATCCTCATAAAAAGGTGCAGAGCTCATTTGAATAAATTTGGTTAAAATCTCAGCTGAACATTTTTTAAATTGTTAAAGGTTAAAGAGAGAAAAGAGAGGAGGAGAGGAGGAGGAGGGAGAGGAGGAAAGGAGGAGGAGGAGGAGGAGGAGAGTAGGAGGAGGAGGAGGAGGAGAGGAGGAGGAGGAGGAGGAGAGGAGGAGGAGAGGAGGAGGAGGAGGGGAGGAGGAGAGGAGGAGGAGGAGGAGGAGAGGAGGAGGAGGAGGAGAGGAGGAGAGAAGGAGGAGGAGGAGGAGGAGAGGAGGAGGAGGAGGAGAGGAGGAGAGTAGGAGGAGGAGGAGGAGAGGAGGAGAGGGGGAGGAGGAGAGGAGGAGGAGGAGAGGAGGAGGAGGAGGAGGAGGAGGAGGAGGAGGGGGCAGACTCAGGAGCAGCGTCCCACTGTCTGCTTTTCTTTTGTATAACACCGTGTCCATGTGTCAGAGGAGAGAGGGAAGGAGAGAGGAATAAAAAAAGAAACCAAAAAGAAAAGAGGGGGAGACGAGAGAGGATATAGACTCACAATAAACAAAGAAAATGAGAGAAGCAGGAGGGAATGTGAGAGAGAGAGGAGGAAAGAGTGATGAGAGAAGAGGACGAGAGGAAGACGAAGGGAGAGAGGGATAAAGAGAGTGCAGAGGAGGAAAGAGGGATGAGAGAAGAGGACGAGAGGAAGAAGGGAGAGAGGGATGAAGAGAGTGCAGAGGAGGAAAGAGGGATGAGAGAAGAGGACGAGAGGAAGAAGGGAGAGAGGGATGAAGAGAGTGCAGAGGAGGAAAGAGGGATGAGAGAAGAGGACGAGAGGAAGACGAAGGGAGAGAGGGATGAAGAGAGTGCAGAGGAGGAAAGAGGGATGAGAGAAGAGGACGAGAGGAAGACGAAGGGAGAGAGGACACACAGCAGGACTACAGTAATACTACAGTAATACTACAGTAATACTACAGTAATACTACAGTAATACTACAACAGTACTACAGTAATACTACAGTAATACTACAGTAATACTACAGTAATACTACAGTAATACTACAGTAATACTACAGCAGTACTACAGTAATACTACAGTAATACTACAGCAGTACTACAGTAATACTACAGTAATACTACAGTAATACTACAACAGAACTACAGTAATACTACAGTAATACTACAACAGTACTACAGTAATACTACAGTAATACTACAGCAGTACTACAGTAATACTACAGTAATACTACAGTAATACTACAGCAGTACTACAGTAATACTACAGTAATACTACAGTAATACTACAGCAGTACTACAGTAATACTACAGTAATACTACAGCAGTACTACAGTAATACTACAGTAATACTACAGTAGCACTACAGCAGTACTACAGTAATACTACAGTAATACTACAGCAGGACTACAGTAATACTACAGTAATACTACAGTAATACTACAGTAATACTACAGTAATACTACAGCAGAACTACAGTAATACTACAGTAATACTACAGCAGAACTACAGTAATACTACAGTAATACTACAACAGAACTACAGTA
>CM060674.1:33465229-33507729 GCA_030686955.1 Odontamblyopus rebecca
CTTCAGTGTTGTGGTGCTTCAGTGTTGAGGTGCTTCAGTGTTGAGGTGCTTCAGTGTGGGGGTGCTTCAGTGTTGTGGTGCTTCAGTGTTGAGGTGCTTCAGTGTTGTGGTGCTTCAGTGTTGAGGTGCTTCAGTGTTGTGGTGCTTCAGTGTTGTGGTGCTTCAGTGTTGAGGTGCTTCAGTGTTGTGGTGCTTCAGTGTTGAGGTGCTTCAGTGTTGAGGTGCTTCAGTGTTGAGGTGCTTCAGTGTGGGGGTGCTTCAGTGTTGAGGTGCTTCAGTGTTGAGGTGCTTCAGTGTTGAGGTGCTTCAGTGTGGGGGTGCTTCAGTGTTGAGGTGCTTCAGTGTTGAGGTGCTTCAGTGTTGTGGTGCTTCAGTGTTGAGGTGCTTCAGTGTTGTGGTGCTTCAGTGTTGTGGTGCTTCAGTGTTGAGGTGCTTCAGTGTTGTGGTGCTTCAGTGTTGTGGTGCTTCAGTGTTGAGGTGCTTCAGTGTTGTGGTGCTTCAGTGTTGAGGTGCTTCAGTGTTGAGGTGCTTCAGTGTTGTGGTGCTTCAGTGTTGAGGTGCTTCAGTGTTGAGGTGCTTCAGTGTTGAGGTGCTTCAGTGTGGAGGTGCTTCAGTGTTGAGGTGCTTCAGTGTTGTGGTGCTTCAGTGTTGGGGTGCTTCAGTGTGGGGGTGCTTCAGTGTTGTGGTGCTTCAGTGTTGAGGTGCTTCAGTGTTGAGGTGCTTCAGTGTGGGGGTGCTTCAGTGTTGTGGTGCTTCAGTGTTGAGGTGCTTCAGTGTTGTGGTGCTTCAGTGTTGAGGTGCTTCAGTGTTGTGGTGCTTCAGTGTTGTGGTGCTTCAGTGTTGAGGTGCTTCAGTGTTGTGGTGCTTCAGTGTTGAGGTGCTTCAGTGTTGAGGTGCTTCAGTGTTGAGGTGCTTCAGTGTTGAGGTGCTTCAGTGTTGTGGTGCTTCAGTGTTGTGGTGCTTCAGTGTTGAGGTGCTTCAGTGTTGTGGTGCTTCAGTGTTGTGGTGCTTCAGTGTTGAGGTGCTTCAGTGTTGAGGTGCTTCAGTGTGGGGGTGCTTCAGTGTTGTGGTGCTTCAGTGTTGAGGTGCTTCAGTGTTGTGGTGCTTCAGTGTTGAGGTGCTTCAGTGTTGTGGTGCTTCAGTGTTGTGGTGCTTCAGTGTTGAGGTGCTTCAGTGTTGTGGTGCTTCAGTGTTGAGGTGCTTCAGTGTTGTGGTGCTTCAGTGTTGAGGTGCTTCAGTGTTGAGGTGCTTCAGTGTTGTGGTGCTTCAGTGTTGAGGTGCTTCAGTGTTGAGGTGCTTCAGTGTTGAGGTGCTTCAGTGTGGGGGTGCTTCAGTGTTGAGGTGCTTCAGTGTTGAGGTGCTTCAGTGTTGAGGTGCTTCAGTGTGGGGGTGCTTCAGTGTTGTGGTGCTTCAGTGTTGAGGTGCTTCAGTGTTGAGGTGCTTCACTGTGGGGGTGCTTCAGTGTGGGGGTGCTTCAGTGTTGAGGTGCTTCAGTGTTGAGGTGCTTCAGTGTTGAGGTGCTTCAGTGTTGAGGTGCTTCAGTGTTGAGGTGCTTCAGTGTTGTGGTGCTTCAGTGTTGAGGTGCTTCAGTGTGGGGGTGCTTCACTGTGGGGGTGCTTCAGTGTTGGGGGGAAAAAAGCGAAAAATATCGGCGCTGATCTGTGGAATTTTGGCCGATATGATCCCAGAACCTGAAAACAGCCGATTATATCGGTCAGGCTCTACTCCTCCTCCTCCTCCTCCTCCTCCTCCTCCTGCTCTCCTCCTGCTCTCCTCCTGTTCTCCTCTTGTTCTCCTCCTGCTCTCCTCCTGTTCTCCTCTTGTTCTCCTCCTGTTCTCCTCCTGTCCTCCTCCTGTTCTCCTCCTCTCCTCCTCCTGTTCTCCTCTTGTTCTCCTCCTGTCCTCCTCCTCTCCTCCTCCTGTCCTCCTCCTGTTCTCCTCCTCTCTTCCTCCTGTTCTCCTCTTGTTCTCCTGCTGTTCTCCTCCTCTCCTCCTCCTGTCCTCCTCCTGTTCTCCTCCTCTCCTCCTCCTGTCCTCCTCCTCTCCTCCTCCTGTTCTCCTGCTGTTCTCCTCCTCTCCTCCTCCTGTCCTCCTCCTCTCCTCCTCCTGTCCTCCTCCTGTTCTCCTCCTCTCCTCCTCCTGTCCTCCTCCTCTCCTCCTCCTGTTCTCCTCCTGTTCTCCTCTTCTCCTCCTCCTGTCCTCCTCCTCTCCTCCTCCTGTCCTCCTCCTCTCCTCCTCCTGTTCTCCTCCTCTCCTCCTCCTGTTCTCCTCCTCTCCTCCTCCTGTTCTCCTCCTCTCCTCCTCCTGTTCTCCTCCTGTCCTCCTCCTCTCCTCCTCCTGTCCTCCTCCTCTCCTCCTCCTGTTCTCCTCCTGTCCTCCTCCTCTCCTCCTCCTGTTCTCCTCCTGTTCTCCTCCTGTTCTCCTCCTGTTCTCCTCCTGTCCTCCTCCTGTTCTCCTCCTGTTCTTCTCCTCGTCCTGTTCTCCTCTCCTCCTCCTGTCCTCCTCCTCCTGTTCTCCTCCTGTTCTCCTCCTGTTCTCCTCCTCTCCTCCTCCTGTTCTCCTCCTGTTCTCCTCCTCTCCTCCTCCTGTTCTCTTCCTGTCCTCCTCCTCTCCTCCTCCTGTTCTCCTCCTCTCCTCCTCCTGTTCTCCTCCTGTTCTCCTCCTCATCCTGTTCTCCTCCTGTTCTCCTCCTCTCCTCCTCCTGTTCTCCTCCTGTTCTCCTCCTCTCCTCCTCCTGTTCTCCTCCTGTCCTCCTCCTCTCCTCCTCCTCTCCTCCTCCTGTCCTCCTCCTGTCCTCCTCCTCTCCTCCTCCTCTCCTCCTCCTGTTCTCCTCGTCCTGTTCTCCTGGTCCCAAATCACCTCAACCAGAACCTCTTCCCCTTCCACCTTCAGGTCTCAACTGGTCTGGTCCGGTCCAGGTCTAGACCTGACTCGTGTTTCTGTCCCTCAGGTCTCTCAGGTCCCTGGTGGTCCGGTCTGGTCCAGGTCTAGACCTGACTCGTGTTTCTGTCCCTCAGGTCTCTCAGGTCCCTGGTGGTCCGGTCCGGTCCAGGTCTAGACCTGACTCGTGTTTCTGTCCCTCAGGTCTCTCAGGTCCCTGGTGGTCCGGTCCGGTCCAGGTCTAGACCTGACTCGTGTTTCTGTCCCTCAGGTCTCTCAGGTCCCTGGTGGTCCGGTCCGGTCCAGGTCTAGACCTGACTCGTGTTTCTGTCCCTCAGGTCTCTCAGGTCCCTGGTGGTCCGGTCTGGTCCAGGTCTAGACCTGACTCGTGTTTCTGTCCCTCAGGTCTCTCAGGTCCCTGGTGGTCCGGTCTGGTCCAGGTCTAGACCTGACTCGTGTTTCTGTCCCTCAGGTCTCTCAGGTCCCTGGTGGTCCGGTCTGGTCCAGGTCTAGACCTGACTCGTGTTTCTGTCCCTCAGGTCTCTCAGGTCCCTGGTGGTCCGGTCTGGTCCAGGTCTAGACCTGACTCGTGTTTCTGTCCCTCAGGTCTCTCTAGTGTCCCTGGTCGCCAACACTTTGGGGTATTCGGATTTTGCGGCGATAAAGTCTCTGCGGACTCTGCGAGCGCTGCGGCCGCTCAGGGCCCTGTCCCGCTTCGAGGGAATGAGGGTAAGAGCCACAGCAGGAGACTCCGGGTTCAGACCAGGTCTAGACCAGGTCTAGTCCTGATTTAGACCTGGTCTAGTCCTGGTCTAGGGTTAGGGTTAGTTGTGTTTCTCCTTGTGTCTCCAGTGTTAAACCACCTCAGTGTTAAACATTTCAACTTTCAAATGTTAAACTCACCGCACCAAGAGCCGCCGTTAGCGCCGCCGTTAGCGCCGCCGTTAGCGCCGCCTTTAGCGCCGCCGTTAGCGCCGCCGTTAGCGCCGCCGTTAACGCCGCCGTTAGCGCCGCTTTGCTGTTGCTTTGTGCTAATGCTAATGCTAACACATAACAGTAGATGTAGTTTTGTAGTTCTGTAGTTTTGTAGTTTAGACGAGTGCGTCCCAAACTGTGGCCCATCGCTCTGCCAAATCCAGCTGTTATTATATTTTTATTAAAGGCCATTTCTTGGTGCTTTTCAGTGACGTCGCGCTGGGGGGATCGTCCTGTATCTCTATGGCACAATGTTTCAATTACCATGGCAACAGAACACACACAAACTCTGACAATTAAGTTTTAAGATCGTCGGAAAAGGAGTTTGGGAAGTGTCCAGATTAAACCCTGAGCCCCGGGAGAAGCACATTTAAATCCTCATCAAATATAGACTTTTGGTTTTTGGCCGTTGCGTTTGTTCGCCACAGTTTGGGAACCACAACACAAACCCCAGGAGCCGCGGTGAACTCATTGTGTTCGGGCTGATGCTCGTCTCACTTTTCCTCATGTGGAGCAAAGCATCATGGTCCGTGTAGTCCCTCTGCTGTTAGCTCCGTTAGCCGCATGTTCCGTCAGTGAGTCTGTGCAGAGCGCTGGACTCGGACAGTCGGGACCAGATCCTGTATCTCTGAGTCTGTGTGACGTCCCCACAGCGTCGCTCACATGAGGCTCCTGTTGCCACGGTTACAGGAGCGAATCTGGAGCCAGGTCCATATTTGGAAATCCTCCGGCGAGTATCATAGCAACACAAGAGCCAATCATGAGTGAGGAGGTTAAATGTGGCGCCTCCTCCTGGCAGAGCTGATGCATCATATATACGGACTATGGATGTGATACTCTGCACCTGCAGGACACTGGATTTACCTGATTCTGCACAAGAAGAAGAAACTTTGAGCTTTAAATAGTTTAAGTCACTGATTTATGTTGTTTGTTCTGTTCCGTACGAACAACAATAGAGTCACAATTTAACCAAATTCAGCTAATGGGTTAGTGGCTAATGGGTTAGCGCCGAACGGGTTAGCGGCTAACAGGTTAGCTTAGTCCACTTCTATATACGGGCTATGGGAGTGACGGGCGTTAGCCGCTTTAGCCGCTCGCGCCGCAGCGTGAGTGACGCAGTTCCCCTGTGGTCCTGCAGGTGGTGGTGAACGCGCTGATCGGAGCCATTCCCTCCATCATGAACGTGCTGCTCGTGTGCCTCATCTTCTGGCTCATCTTCAGCATCATGGGCGTGAACCTGTTCGCGGGGAAATACGGCCGCTGCGTGAACAGAACCGGACACCTGTACGACGCCGGGCTCGTCAACAACCGCACCGAGTGTCTCGACCTCAACTCCACCAACTTCTACTGGACCAAGGTCAAAGTCAACTTCGACAACGTGGGTGCGGGATACCTCGCCCTGCTGCAGGTGGTGAGTACGGACTAGGACCGGGACTGGACCAGGACCGGGACTGGACCAGGACCGGGACTGGACCAGGACCAGGACCAGGACCAGGACCAGGACCAGGACTGGACTTGTTTTGTGCATGTTTGGTTTTGCTTTTTAAGAACAGATGAACAGAAATGTCAAAAGGAAAACAGTCTGTGATGAAATGGTCTTTGTACCTGAATGTTCATGGGACGAAGGTCCTGAATGTTCATATTTTGGGCGAACCTGAACTGAACTCTGAGTATCGACTAATCCTGTGAGAAATCTACAGGCGCCGCCATCACTGCGACTGTGAGTGCCCCCTGGAGCCCAGGGAAACCCAACACTGTAGGGGCCCAGACCTGACAGAAGCAGAACTCTCTGTGGTTCCCCTTTATAAGCACTGAAAACAACTGATGCTTCAGCTGCTGTGGGCCTAAAGGAACCAACTCAGTGAATATGAGTGTTCTCTCTGTGACAGAGGATGTTCTGCTGATGCTGAATGTTCTGTGCTTCTGTCGCTGGGGCATCTTGCTGCCCAATCCTTGATGGGGGAAACCGGAGCCTGGAGGAAACTCATCCAGACACGGGCAGAACATGCAAACTCGACACAGAAAGGCCCAGGCGACCTGGGGATCAAATCCGCAACCTTCTTGCTGTGAGGCCTGAGTGTTGCCACCGTGCCGCTGTGTGTTGGAGATGGTTCATGTGAAACTTTTCAGAGCTTATATGCTACTTATACGCTCCAAACGGCTCTTTGAGGATTGAAGTTTTCTGACCCCTGGGTCAGATCCTGCCGTCACAGAGGAGGTCCTCACACTGAAGGTGCTGTGAGGCTGGAAGGACCTGGAGGTCCTCACACTGGAGGTGCTGTGAGGCTGGAAGGACCTGGAGGTCCTCACACTGAAGGTGCTGTGAGGCTGGAAGGACCTGGAGGTCCTCACACTGGAGGTGCTGTGAGGCTGGAAGGACCTGGAGGTCCTCACACTGAAGGTGCTGTGAGGCTGGAAGGACCTGGAGGTCCTCACACTGAAGGTGCTGTGAGGCTGGAAGGACCTGGAGGTCCTCACACTGGAGGTGCTGTGAGGCTGGAAGGACCTGGAGGTCCTCACACTGAAGGTGCTGTGAGGCTGGAAGGACCTGCATGAGAAGGACTTGGGCTGAAGTCTGAGCTACAGTGACAGGACCAACCCCAGATCCCTGCAGTAACCTCCACTCTACTTCTGTGTTTCACGTCTATTTCTGCTGATGAACTGTGGTGGTTCTGGAGTCTGAGCTTCTGTAACTGCAGTCAGTAAAGTTCCAGATTTCTTTAGTTCTCCAGGTGAAAACTCTGCTAAACACTGTAAAGAGCCTTTCATATTTAGAGGAAAAACATTGAATCTGGAAACAGCACGAGTCGCATCACCACATGAGCCGTCGAAACACAACACAAAAGCACAAAAGGATCATCAGAGGAACGTTTAAAGACTCGAGGAAAAGGGAAGAACGTCACATTTCTGTACAAACTTTGCCCTTTTAAAAAGAAAATCCACACTTCAGTCACAGCAGCAGCAAAGTGAAAATGAAGAAAAGAACCAAGAACGAGTTCATTTTGAAATGTATGAACTGAACTCTGACTCCAACACCGACTGGACCAGGACCAGGACTGGACCAGGACCAGGACTGGACCAGGACCAGGACTAGAACAAGACTTGATCAGGACTAGACCAGATCTAAACCAGTCCAGGTCTGGTCCAGGTCTGGTCCAGGTCTGGTCCAGGTCTGGTGCAGGTCTGGTCCAGGTCTGGTCCAGGTCTGGTGCGGGTCTGGTCCAGGTCTGGTGCAGGTCTGGTCCAGGTCTGGTCCAGGTCTGGTCCAGGTCTGGTCCAGGTCTGGTGCAGGTCTGGTCCAGGTCTGGTCCAGGTCTGGTGCGGGTCTGGTCCAGGTCTGGTGCAGGTCTGGTCCAGGTCTGGTCCAGGTCTGGTCCAGGTCTGGTCCAGACTCCTTCACCTGTACTTCAGACGTTCCGGGGTATTTTTAGCGGCGTGTGGGCAGGAGAAAGTTCACGTGGCGCCGTGTCACTCAAGAAAGTGAAAAGGCCAGACACAAAATGGAGGATAATGTGTTTGAGAGAGAGAGAAGAAAGAGAAGAGGAGAGAAGAAAGAGAAGAGGAGAGAAGAAAGAGAGGAGGAGAGAAGGAAGAGGAGAGGAGAGAAGGAAGAGGAGAGGAGAGAAGAAAGAGAAGAGGAGAGAAGAAAGAGAGGAGGAGAGAAGGAAGAGGAGAGGAGAGAAGGAAGAGAGGAGGAGAGAAGGAAGAGGAGAGAAGGAAGAGAAGAGAGAAGAAAGAGAGGAGGAGAGAAGGAAGAGAAGAGGAGAGAAGGAAGAGAAGAGGAGAGAAGGAAGAGGAGAGAAGGAAGAGAAGAGAGAAGAAAGAGAGGAGGAGAGAAGGAAGAGAAGAGGAGAGAAGGAAGAGAGGAGGAGAAGGAAGAGGAGAGGAGAGAAGGAAGAGGAGAGGAGAGAAGGAAGAGAAGAGGAGAGAAGGAAGAGAAGAGGAGAGAAGGAAGAGGAGAGGAGAGAAGGAAGAGAAGAGGAGAGAAGGAAGAGAGGAGGAGAGAAGAAAGAGAAGAGGAGAGAAGGAAGAGGAGAGGAGAGAAGGAAGAGAAGAGGAGAGAAGGAAGAGAAGAGGAGAGAAGAAAGAGAGGAGGAGAGAAGGAAGAGGAGAGGAGAGAAGGAAGAGGAGAGGAGAGAAGGAAGAGAAGACGAGGAAGAGAAGAGGAGAGAAGGAAGAGAAGAGGAGAGAAGAAAGAGAGGAGGAGAGAAGGAAGAGAAGAGGAGAGAAGGAAGAGGAGAGGAGGAGAGAAGAAAGAGAAGAGGAGAGAAGAAAGAGAGGAGGAGAGAAGGAAGAGAAGAGGAGAGAAGAGAAGAGGAGAGAAGGAAGAGAAGAGAAGGAAGAGAAGAGGAGAGAAGGAAGAGAAGAGGAGAGAAGGAAGAGAAGAGGAGTTCTACAAATGCAGCACAGAAAGCATCGGTCGAACAAAAACAGAAAGAGTATTATTACAGGAGTACTATTACAGGAGTATTATTACAGGAGTACTATTACAGGAGTATTATTACAGGAGTACTATTACAGGAGTACTATTACAGGAGTATTATTACAGGAGTATTATTACAGGAGTATTATTACAGGAGTATTATTACAGGAGTACTATTACAGGAGTATTATTACAGGAGTACTATTACAGGAGTATTATTACAGGAGTATTATTACAGGAGTATTATTACAGGAGTACTATTACAGGAGTATTATTACAGGAGTACTATTACAGGAGTATTATTACAGGAGTATTATTACAGGAGTATTATTACAGGAGTATTATTACAGGAGTATTATTACAGGAGTATTATTACAGGAGTACTATTACAGGAGTATTATTACAGGAGTATTATTACAGGAGTATTATTACAGGAGTACTATTACAGGAGTACTATTACAGGAGTATTATTACAGGAGTATTATTACAGGAGTATTATTACAGGAGTACTATTACAGGAGTATTATTACAGGAGTATTATTACAGGAGTATTATTACAGGAGTATTATTACAGGAGTACTATTACAGGAGTACTATTACAGGAGTATTATTACAGGAGTATTATTACAGGAGTACTATTACAGGAGTATTATTACAGGAGTATTATTACAGGAGTATTATTACAGGAGTATTATTACAGGAGTACTATTACAGGAGTATTATTACAGGAGTATTATTACAGGAGTACTATTACAGGAGTACTATTACAGGAGTATTATTACAGGAGTATTATTACAGGAGTACTATTACAGGAGTATTATTACAGGAGTACTATTACAGGAGTATTATTACAGGAGTATTATTACAGGAGTATTATTACAGGAGTATTATTACAGGAGTACTATTACAGGAGTATTATTACAGGAGTACTATTACAGGAGTATTATTACAGGAGTATTATTACAGGAGTATTATTACAGGAGTATTATTACAGGAGTACTATTACAGGAGTATTATTACAGGAGTATTATTACAGGAGTATTATTACAGGAGTACTATTACAGGAGTATTATTACAGGAGTATTATTACAGGAGTACTATTACAGGAGTATTATTACAGGAGTATTATTACAGGAGTACTATTACAGGAGTATTATTACAGGAGTATTATTACAGGAGTATTATTACAGGAGTATTATTACAGGAGTATTATTACAGGAGTACTATTACAGGAGTACTATTACAGGAGTATTATTACAGGAGTATTATTACAGGAGTATTATTACAGGAGTACTATTACAGGAGTACTATTACAGGAGTATTATTACAGGAGTATTATTACAGGAGTACTATTACAGGAGTATTATTACAGGAGTACTATTACAGGAGTATTATTACAGGAGTACTATTACAGGAGTACTATTACAGGAGTATTATTACAGGAGTACTATTACAGGAGTACTATTACAGGAGTATTATTACAGGAGTATTATTACAGGAGTATTATTACAGGAGTACTATTACAGGAGTACTATTACAGGAGTACTATTACAGGAGTATTATTACAGGAGTATTATTACAGGAGTACTATTACAGGAGTACTATTACAGGAGTATTATTACAGGAGTATTATTACAGGAGTACTATTACAGGAGTACTATTACAGGAGTATTATTACAGGAGTACTATTACAGGAGTACTATTACAGGAGTATTATTACAGGAGTACTATTACAGGAGTACTATTACAGGAGTATTATTACAGGAGTATTATTACAGGAGTACTATTACAGGAGTACTATTACAGGAGTATTATTACAGGAGTATTATTACAGGAGTACTATTACAGGAGTACTATTACAGGAGTACTATTACAGGAGTATTATTACAGGAGTACTATTACAGGAGTACTATTACAGGAGTATTATTACAGGAGTATTATTACAGGAGTACTATTACAGGAGTACTATTACAGGAGTATTATTACAGGAGTATTAGTACAGGAGTATTATTACAGGAGTAATAAATCTATCATTCTAACTGTACTTTTGTGTTTTCAGGCCACGTTCAAAGGCTGGATGGAGATCATGTACGCAGCTGTGGACTCCAGAGCCGTGAGTACTGTTAATATTACTGTTACTATTACTATTACTGTTACTGTTACTGTTACTGTTACTGTTACTGTTACACACAGGGAGTACTCCTGACAGTACTGATCCTCCGGTTCTGAGAGGCACTTGTTCTGAAATGTCCTGGTTAAGTTCTTGTATAGTCCTGGTTCAGTCCTGGTTCAGTCCTGGTTAAGTTCTTGTATAGTCCTGGTTCAGTCCTGGTTCAGTCCTGGTTCAGTCCTGGTTTAGTCCTGGTTCAGTCCTGGTTCAGTCCTGGTTCAGTCCTGTTTCAGTCCTGGTTTAGTCCTGGTTTAGTCCTTGTTCAGTCCTGGTTCAGTCCTGGTTCAGTCCTTGTTTAGTCCTGGTTCAGTCCTGGTTCAGTCCTGGTTCAGTCCTGGTTTAGTCCTGGTTCAATCCTGGTTCAGTCCTGGTTTAGTCCTGGTTCAGTCCTGGTCTAGTCCTGGTTCAGTCCTGGTTCAGTCCTGGTTCAGTCCTGGTTCAGTCCTGGTTAAGTTCTTGTATAGTCCTGGTTCAGTCCTGGTTCAGTCCTGGTTCAGTCCTGGTTCAGTCCTGGTTTAGTCCTGGTTCAGTCCTGGTTCAGTCCTGGTTCAGTCCTGGTTCAGTCCTGGTTCAGTCCTGGTTCAGTCCTGGTTCAGTCCTGGTTCAGTCCTGGTTCAGTCCTGGTTTAGTCCTGGTTCAGTCCTGGTTCAGTCCTGGTTAAGTCCTTGTATAGTCCTGGTTCAGTCCTGGTTCAGTCCTGGTTCAGTCCTGGTTCAGTCCTGGTTCAGTCCTGGTTTAGTCCTGGTTCAGTCCTGGTTCAGTCCTGGTTAGGTTCTTGTATAGTCCTGGTTCAGTCCTGGTTCAGTCCTGGTTCAGTCCTGGTTCAGTCCTGGTTCTGTTCCAGGTGGAGGAGCAGCCCATAAAGGAGATAAACCTGTACATGTATCTGTACTTCGTGGTCTTCATCATCTTCGGATCCTTCTTCACCCTGAACCTCTTCATCGGCGTCATTATCGACAACTTCAACCAGCAAAAGAGAAAGATACGTATCCACACAGCGAAGCGTCTGGGGAGGGGCAGGTCTGGGGAGGCGTCTGGGGAGGGGGAGGTCTGGGGAGGCGTCTGGGGAGGGGTAGCGACGGGGGAGAGGGAAGCGTCTGGGGAGGGGTCGGTCTGGGGAAGCGTCTGGGGAGGGGGAGTGACAGGGTAGAAGGAAGTGTCTGGGGAGAGGATTAAAATGGCCGCCGTAGGGAAGCATCTGGGGAGAAGGGTTAAAATGGCCACCGTAGGGAAGCGTCTGGGGAGAGGGTTAAAATGGCCGCCGTAGGGAAGCGTCTGGGGAGAAGGGTTAAAATGGCCGCTGTAGGGAAGCATCTGGGGAGAAGGGTTAAAATGGCCACCGTAGGGAAGCGTCTGGGGAGAAGGGTTAAAATGGCCGCTGTAGGGAAGCGTCTGGGGAGAGGGGTTAAAATGGCCGCTGTAGGGAAGCGTCTGGGGAGAAGGGTTAAAATGGCCGCTGTAGGGAAGCGTCTGGGGAGAGGGGTTAAAATGGCCGCTGTAGGGAAGCGTCTGGGGAGAGGAGGTTAAAATGGCCGCTGTAGGGAAGCGTCTGGGGAGTGATTAAAATGGCCGCTGTAGGGAAGCGTCTGGGGAGAGGAGGTTAAAATGGCCGCTGTAGGGAAGCGTCTGGGGAGAGGAGGTTAAAATGGCCGCTGTAGGGAAGCGTCTGGGGAGTGATTAAAATGGCCGCTCTCTCTGCACTTAGGGGGACAGGACATCTTCATGACGGAGGAGCAGAAGAAATATTACAACGCCATGAAGAAACTGGGCTCCAAGAAACCCCAGAAACCCATCCCCAGACCCCTGGTGAGTGTGGGGCCGGTGCGGGGCAGGTGCGGGGCAGGTGCGGGGCAGGTGCGGGGCAGGTGCGGGGCAGGTGTGGGGCCGGGACTGAGCGGTTCCTCTGTGTGTTTAATCCGTGCGGTGAAAGCGAGAACACTGTGGACCATAGACCTCCAGACCTGCTCTTTTTGGCAGCCTCAGCCTCAGCCTCCTGGTCTCGGTCCTCAGAACTCCCTGGCGGGCCTGGTTTAGTCCTGGTTTAGTCCTGACTCTGGTCTCGGTCCTCAGAACTCCCTGGCGGGCCTGGTTTAGTCCTGGTTTAGTCCTGACTCTGGTCTCGGTCCTCAGAACTCCCTGGTGGGCCTGGTTTAGTCCTGGTTCAGTCCTGACTCTGGTCTCGGTCCTCAGAACTCCCTGGCGGGCCTGGTTTAGTCCTGGTTCAGCCCTGACTCTGGTCTCGGTCCTCAGAACTCCCTGGCGGGCCTGGTTTAGTCCTGGTTCAGCCCTGACTCTGGTCTCGGTCCTCAGAACTCCCTGGCGGGCCTGGTTTAGTCCTGGTTCAGCCCTGACTCTGGTCTCGGTCCTCAGAACTCCCTGGCGGGCCTGGTTTAGTCCTGGTTCAGTCCTGACTCTGGTCTCGGTCCTCAGAACTCCCTGGCGGGCCTGGTTTAGTCCTGGTTCAGTCCTGACTCTGGTCTCGGTCCTCAGAACTCCCTGGCGGGCCTGGTTTAGTCCTGGTTCAGTCCTGAGTCTGGTCTCGGTCCTCAGAACTCCCTGGCGGGCCTGGTTTAGTCCTGGTTCAGCCCTGACTCTGGTCTCGGTCCTCAGAACTCCCTGGGGGGCCTGGTTTAGTCCTGGTTCAGTCCTGAGTCTGGTCTCGGTCCTCAGAACTCCCTGGCGGGCCTGGTTTAGTCCTGGTTTAGTCCTGAGTCTGGTCTCGGTCCTCAGAACTCCCTGGCGGGCCTGGTTTGGTCCTGGTTTAGTCCTGACTCTGGTCTCGGTCCTCAGAACTCCCTGGCGGGCCTGGTTTAGTCCTGGTTTAGTCCTGACTCTGGTCTCGGTCCTCAGAACTCCCTGGCGGGCCTGGTTTAGTCCTGGTTTAGTCCTGACTCTGGTCTCGGTCCTCAGAACTCCCTGGCGGGCCTGGTTTAGTCCTGGTTCAGTCCTGACTCTGGTCTCGGTCCTCAGAACTCCCTGGCGGGCCTGGTTTAGTCCTGGTTTAGTCCTGACTCTGGTCTCGGTCCTCAGAACTCCCTGGCGGGCCTGGTTTAGTCCTGGTTCAGTCCTGACTCTGGTCTCGGTCCTCAGAACTCCCTGGCGGGCCTGGTTTAGTCCTGGTTCAGCCCTGACTCTGGTCTCGGTCCTCAGAACTCCCTGGCGGGCCTGGTTTAGTCCTGGTTCAGCCCTGACTCTGGTCTCGGTCCTCAGAACTCCCTGGCGGGCCTGGTTTAGTCCTGGTTCAGTCCTGAGTCTGGTCTCGGTCCTCAGAACTCCCTGGCGGGCCTGGTTTAGTCCTGGTTTAGTCCTGAGTCTGGTCTCGGTCCTCAGAACTCCCTGGCGGGCCTGGTTTGGTCCTGGTTTAGTCCTGACTCTGGTCTCGGTCCTCAGAACTCCCTGGCGGGCCTGGTTTAGTCCTGGTTTAGTCCTGACTCTGGTCTCGGTCCTCAGAACTCCCTGGCGGGCCTGGTTTAGTCCTGGTTTAGTCCTGACTCTGGTCTCGGTCCTCAGAACTCCCTGGCGGGCCTGTGCTTCGACCTGGTGGGGAAGCAGGCGTTCGACATCGTGATCATGGTGCTGATCCTGCTGAACATGATCACGATGATGGTGGAGACGGACGAGCAGCCGCCGCAGATGGAGCGAATCCTCTACTACATCAACCTGGGCTTCATCGTGGTGTTCACCTGCGAGTGCGCGCTCAAGATCCTCGCCCTGCGCTGCTACTACTTCACCGTGGGCTGGAACATCTTCGACTTCGTGGTGGTGATTCTGTCCATCGTCGGTAAGTCCTGACTTAGACCTGGTTTAGACCTGGTTTAGTCCTGACTTAAATCTGGCTTACACTTGACTTAGACCTGGTTTAGACCTGACTTAGACCTGGTTTAGTCCTGACTTAGACCTGACTTAGACCTGGTTTAGTCCTGCCTTAGTCCTGACTTAGACCTGACTTACACCTGGTTTAGTCCTGGTTTAGATCTGATTTAGACCTGGCTTAGTCCTGGTTTAGATCTGACTTAGACCTGGCTTAGTCCTGACTTAGACCTGACTTAGACGGCACGGTGGCTGAGTGGCTAGCACTCATGCCTCACAGCAAGAAGGTTGCGGGTTCGATCCCCGGGTCGCCCGGGCCTTTCTGTGTGGAGTTTGCATGTTCTCCCCGTGTCTGGATGGGTTTCCTCCGGGCACTCCGGTTTCCCCCATCAACCCAAAACATGCACTGTAGGTGTGAAAGTTGTGTGAGTGAGTGTTGGTGGTGGTCGGAGGGACCGTTGGCGCCGCTTGGCTTGGCAGCCGCGCCTCCGTCAGTCTGCCCCAGGGCAACTGTGGCTATAACAGTAGCTTACCACCACCGGGTATGGAGTGAATGAAGAATGCTCTGTAAAATGCTGTGTAAAGTGCTTTGGGGACATGTGTCTGTGTAAAGCGCTATATAAATAAACCTTACCTTACCTTAGACCTGGTTTAGTCCTGACTTAGACCTGACTTAGACTTGGTCTAGACCGTGTTTAGACCGGGTTTAGTCCTGGTCTGGTCCTGTCAGTCTGTGGAGGTGATTTACTCCTCATGAGTCCCAGGGGGCACTGATCACCACAGTTACCTTCACCCTACTGCTACCCCCTCCCCCACACACACTATACACACACACACTATACACACACTATACACTATACACACACAGTATACACACACACTATACACACACACACTATACACACACACACTATATACACACTATACACGCACACTATACACACACTATACACACACACTATACACACACTATACACACACTATACACACACACTATACACACTATACACACTATACACACTATACACACTATACACACTATACACACACACACTATACACACACACACTATATATACACACACACTATACACACACTATACACACTATACACACTATACACACTATACACACTATACACACACACACTATACACACACACACTATATATACACACACACTATACACACACTATACACGCACACTATACACACACTATACACACACACACTATACACACACACTATACACACACTATACACTATACACACACACTATACACACACACTGTACACACTATACACACACACTATACACACACACACTATACACACACACACTATATATACACACACACTATACACACACTATACACACACTATACACTATACACACACACTATACACGCACACTATACACACACTATACACTATACACACACACTATACACACACACTGTACACACTATACACACACACTATACACACACACTATATATACACACTATACACACACACTATACACACTATACACACACACACTATACACACACACTATACACACACACACTATACACACACACTATACACACACTCACACTCTATACATACACACTATACACACACACACACTATGCACACACTACACACACACACACTATACACACACACTATACACACACACTATACACACACACTATACACACACTCACACTCTATACATACACACTATACACACACTCACACACTATACACTCACACACTATACACACACACTATACACACACACACTATACAGTCCTGGTTAAGTTCTTGTATAGTCCTGGTTCAGTCCTGGTTCAGTCCTGGTTCAGTCCTGGTTCAGTCCTGGTTTAGTCCTGGTTCAGTCCTGGTTCAGTCCTGGTTTAGTCCTGGTTCAGTCCTGGTTTAGTCCTGGTTTAGTCCTGGTTTAGTCCTGGTTCAGTCCTGGTTCAGTCCTGGTTTAGTCCTGGTTCAGTCCTGGTTTAGTCCTGGTTCAGTCCTGGTTTAGTCCTGGTTCAGTTCTGGTTCAGTCTTTAGTCCCTCTAAACTCTGAGCTCCTGGCGCCCCCTGCAGGACCAGAGAACCGGCTGCTCCTGCTCGGGTCTCACAGGTCTGGGTCTGGGTCTGGTCTGGGTCTGGTCTGGGTCTGGGTCTGGTCTGGGTCTGGTCTGGGTCTGGGTCTGGGTCTGGTCTGGGTCTTGTCTGGGTCTGGGTCTGGGTCTGGTCTGGGTCTGGGTCTGGTCTGGTCTGGTCTGGGTCTGGGTCTGGGTCTGGTCTGGGTCTGGGTCTGGATCTGGTCTGGGTCTGGGTCTGGGTCTGGTCTGGTCTGGGTCTGGGTCTGGGTCTGGGTCTGGGTCTGGGTCTGGTCTGGGTCTGGTCTGGGTCTGGGTCTGGGTCTGGGTCTGGTCTGGGTCTGGGTCTGGTCTGGGTCTGGTCTGGGTCTGGGTCTGGTCTGGGTCTGGGTCTGGTCTGGGTCTGGGTCTGGTCTGGGTCTGGTCTGGGTCTGGGTCTGGGTCTGGGTCTGGGTCTGGGTCTGGGTCTGGTCTGGGTCTGGTCTGGTCTGGGTCTGGGTCTGGGTCTGGGTCTGGGTCTGGGTCTGGTCTGGGTCTGGGTCTGGGTCTGGTCTGGGTCTGGGTCTGGTCTGGGTCTGGGTCTGGGTCTGGGTCTGGAGGGGGGGGTAATGAACACACGACCAGAACACACAACCGGAACACATGAACACACGACCAGAACACACGACCAGAACACACGACCAGAACACATGACCAGAACACACGACCAGAACACACGACCAGAACACACGACCAGAACACATGACCAGAACACACGACCAGAACACACGACCAGAACACATGACCAGAACACACGACCAGAACACACAACCAGAACACACGACCAGAACACATGAACACACGACCAGAACACATGACCAGAACACACGACCAGAACACACGACCAGAACACATGACCAGAACACACGACCAGAACACACAACCAGAACACACGACCAGAACACATGAACACACGACCAGAACACACGACCAGAACACATGACCAGAACACATGACAAGAACACACGACCAGAACACATGAACACACGACCAGAACACACAACCGGAACACACGACCAGAACACACGACCAGAACACACGACCGGAACACACGATCGGAACACATGACCAGAACACACAACCGGAACACACGACCAGAACACACGACCGGAACACACGACCAGAACACATGACCAGAACACACAACCGGAACACACGACCAGAACACACGACCGGAACACACGATCGGAACACATGACCAGAACACACAACCGGAACACACGACCAGAACACATGAACACACGACCAGAACACACAAGAACACATGACCAGAACACATGACCAGAACACATGACAAGAACACACGACCGGAGCACATGACCGGAACACACGACCGGAACACACAACCGGAACACACGACCAGAACACATGACTGGAACACACAACCGGAACACACGACCGGAACACACAACCAGAACACACGACCAGAACACATGACCAGAACACATGACCAGAACACATGGCCGGAACACACAACCGGAGCACACGACCGGAACACACGACCGGAACACACGACGGGAACACACGACCAGAACACACGACCAGAACACACGACCGGAGCACATGACCGGAACACACGACCGGAACACACGACCGGAACACACGACCGGAACACACAACCGGAACACACGACCAGAACACACAACCGGAACACACGACCAGAACACACGACCAGAACACATGACCAGAACACATGACAAGAACACACGACCGGAGCACATGACCGGAACACACGACCGGAACACACAACCGGAACACACGACCAGAACACATGACTGGAACACACAACCGGAACACACGACCAGAACACACGACCGGAACACACGATCGGAACACATGACCAGAACACACAACCGGAACACACGACCAGAACACATGAACACACGACCAGAACACACAAGAACACATGACCAGAACACATGACCAGAACACATGACAAGAACACACGACCGGAGCACATGACCGGAACACACGACCGGAACACACAACCGGAACACACGACCAGAACACATGACCGGAACACACAACCGGAGCACACGACCGGAACACACAACCAGAACACACGACCAGAACACATGACCAGAACACATGACCAGAACACATGGCCGGAACACACAACCGGAGCACACGACCGGAACACACGACCGGAACACACGACGGGAACACACGACCAGAACACACGACCAGAACACACGACCGGAGCACATGACCGGAACACACGACCGGAACACACGACCGGAACACACGACCAGAACACACGACCAGAACACATGACCAGAACACATGAACACACGACCAGAACACACGACCAGAACACATGACCAGAACACATGACAAGAACACACGACCGGAGCACATGACCGGAACACACGACCGGAACACACAACCGGAACACACGACCAGAACACATGACTGGAACACACAACCGGAACACACGACCAGAACACACGACCAGAACACATGACCAGAACACATGACAAGAACACACGACCAGAACACATGAACACACGACCAGAACACACGACCAGAACACATGACCAGAACACATGACAAGAACACACGACCAGAACACATGAACACACGACCAGAACACACAACCGGAACACACGACCAGAACACACGACCAGAACACACGACCGGAACACACGATCGGAACACATGACCAGAACACACAACCGGAACACACGACCAGAACACACGACCGGAACACACGACCAGAACACATGACCAGAACACACAACCGGAACACACGACCAGAAGACACGACCGGAACACACGATCGGAACACATGACCAGAACACACGACCGGAACACACGACCAGAACACATGAACACACGACCAGAACACACAAGAACACATGACCAGAACACATGACCAGAACACATGACAAGAACACACGACCGGAGCACATGACCGGAACACACGACCGGAACACACAACCGGAACACACGACCAGAACACATGACTGGAACACACAACCGGAACACACGACCAGAACACACGACCAGAACACATGACCAGAACACATGAACACACGACCAGAACACACGACCAGAACACATGACAAGAACACACGACCAGAACACATGAACACACGACCAGAACACACAACCGGAACACACGACCAGAACACACGACCAGAACACACGACCGGAACACACGATCGGAACACATGACCAGAACACACAACCGGAACACACGACCAGAACACACGACCGGAACACACGATCGGAACACATGACCAGAACACACAACCGGAACACACGACCAGAACACATGAACACACGACCAGAACACACGACCAGAACACCACACACACACACACACACACACACACACACTGGAACACACAGAGCACCGTGAACATGACCAGAACACACAAACACATGACCTGCTCCCAGTGCGGCTCATGGAGGCCAGCAGCCACAGTGGCTGATCTGGGGTCAGGGCCATATTTGGATTCTGACCGTATCATAGCAACCAGAGAGCCAATCATGAGCCAGGCTGTGGAAGGTTCCGCCCCCTCCCACCCACACCATTAGGGGCGCTTAGCAACGCTGTCAATCAAACCTGTTGCTAACGCTAGTGGGAGGGGCCTTGGGGGAAGGAGGCATCTGATTGGTTCGTTCATAATGTTCAGATGTGGATTTGGGACGAAATGTTGAAGTCCAAACCCCAGGGTCAGAGGTCAGAGGGAGGAGCCTGACAGCAGCAGGTCAGAGGTCACAGAGAGGCCATACTTACACACAACTGAACTGGAGCCAGAGTCCATGGAGCCCGAACACTCCCATGAACACTTCCTGTTTGGAGCACAAAGCCTGAGGAGTTCTACAGTCTATGGTCGAGACACATGTCGCCAAGACCAGAACGAACAGAGAATATTTTAACCCTGAAGACCTACGACATCGTCCACGACACAGAGGAACATGTTTCTATAACCACAGAACTTTGTAACGGTAAAAGACAGAAACGTCCTTTTCCCCTCTGAAAGTGCAGACATAGAGGTTTCCGTACATTTCTGCGGCTTTATCCTACGTCACACTCACGCTGTGTGATGACGGGAGCAAAACGAGTGTCCAACAGGAACTTTGTTTTCCCCAAACTCATGCGCTCCGTCCATTTTGATCGAGCCAAACTTTGCCAAAGAGTGAAGTGAGTCAAGATGGTCGACTCCTCTGACTGTGTGTGTTTATAACGAGGGAAAAAGTCGCTCTAAGTGGAGTTAATTCTCACACACATGGAAAATGACACATCTTGGTGTGTGTAATTGTGCATCTCTTTCTATTTTTATTTAAAGGTTTATTTCAGTCCAAAGGAACAAATCCAAATGTAATTTCCACCCTGGAAATGCAGAAGTGCTGTGGCTCTGGCCGTGGTCCTGACAGGAGCTGTTTCCAGGACTGGACCAGGAAAGTCATGGAGCCACTGCACTTTTTTGTTTTTAGGGCAATAAGGAGATTTTTAATTTACTTACAGACTTGAGATTTTGCATTTTTGTAGCTCAGGCCCTAAATTAAGCATTTTTATGCCCAAAAAGTTGTTTCTACATGTTTGCTGTGGGTTTTGTATAAAAGAGTGAGTTTTATTTTCAGTTTTTTTTTCATCTCTATTTCTGGTCCTGTAGCTTTTATCACAGCCTCATGACACAACTACAGCAGCAGATGTGAAATAACAGGTTGGACTGAACAAAAGGAGGTAGAACACTTCATTAGGGGTAATAGAACTCTTCATCAGGGGTAATAGAACTCTTCATCAGGGGTAATAGAACACTTCATCAGGGGTAATAGAACACTTCATCAGGGGTAATAGAACACTTCATCAGGGGTAATAGAACACTTCATCAGGGGTAATAGAACACTTCATCAGGGGTAATAGAACACTTCATCAGGGGTAATAGAACTCTTCATCAGGGGTAATAGAACACTTCATCAGGGGTAATAGAACACTTCATCGGGGGTAATAGAACACTTCATCAGGGGTAATAGAACTCTTCATCAGGGGTAATAGAACACTTCATCAGGGGTAATAGAACACTTCATCAGGGGTAATAGAACACTTCATCAGGGGTAATAGAACACTTCATCAGGGGTAATAGAACTCTTCATCAGGGGTAATAGAACACTTCATCAGGGGTAATAGAACACTTCATCAGGGGTAATAGAACTCTTCATCGGGGGTAATAGAACACTTCATCAGGGGTAATAGAACACTTCATCAGGGGTAATAGAACACTTCATCAGGGGTAATAGAACACTTCATCAGGGGTAATAGAACACTTCATCAGGGGTAATAGAACACTTCATCAGGGGTAATAGAACTCTTCATCAGGGGTAATAGAACACTTCATCAGGGGTAATAGAACACTTCATCAGGGGTAATAGAACACTTCATCAGGGGTAATAGAACTCTTCATCAGGGGTAATAGAACACTTCATCAGGGGTAATAGAACACTTCATCAGGGGTAATAGAACACTTCATCAGGGGTAATAGAACACTTCATCAGGGGTAATAGAACACTTCATCAGGGGTAATAGAACTCTTCATCAGGGGTAATAGAACACTTCATCAGGGGTAATAGAACACTTCATCAGGGGTAATAGAACACTTCATCAGGGGTAATAGAACTCTTCATCAGGGGTAATAGAACACTTCATCAGGGGTAATAGAACTCTTCATCAGGGGTAATAGAACTCTTCATCAGGGGTAACAGAACTCTTCATCAGGGGTAATAGAACACTTCATCAGGGGTAATAGAACACTTCATCAGGGGTAATAGAACACTTCATCAGGGGTAACAGAACTCTTCATCAGGGGTAATAGAACTCTTCATCAGGGGTAATAGAACACTTCATCAGGGGTAACAGAACTCTTCATCAGGGGTAATAGAACTCTTCATCAGGGGTAATAGAAGACTTCATCAGGGGTAATAGAACTCTTCATCAGGGGTAATAGAACACTTCATCAGGGGTAATAGAACTCTTCATCAGGGGTAATAGAAGACTTCATCAGGGGTAATAGAACTCTTCATCAGGGGTAATAGAACTCTTCATCAGGGGTAATAGAACTCTTCATCAGGGGTAATAGAACTCTTCATCAGGGGTAATAGAACTCTTCATCAGGGGTAATAGAACTCTTCATCAGGGGTAACAGAACTCTTCATCAGGGGTAATAGAACTCTTCATCAGGGGTAATAGAACTCTTCATCAGGGGTAATAGAACTCTTCATCAGGGGTAATAGAACTCTTCATCAGGGGTAATAGAACTCTTCATCAGGGGTAATAGAACTCTTCATCAGGGGTAATCTCCTCTTTCTCTGTTTGTCTCTCCTCCTCTTCCTGGTTCAGGAATCGTTCTGGCCGACATCATAGAGAAATACTTCGTTTCTCCCACGTTGTTCCGTGTGATCCGGTTGGCTCGAATCGGTCGGATCCTGCGTCTGATCCGCGGCGCGAAGGGAATCCGCACGCTGCTCTTCGCCCTGATGATGTCACTTCCTGCGCTCTTCAACATCGGGCTCCTCCTCTTCCTCGTCATGTTCATCTACGCCATCTTCGGCATGGCCAACTTCGCCTACGTCAAGCGTCAGAACGGCATCGACGACATGTTTAACTTCGAGACGTTCGGGAACAGCATGTTGTGCCTGTTCCAGATCACCACATCCGCCGGCTGGGACGGGCTCCTGGGGCCCATCCTCAACAACTCCCCCCAAGAGTGTAACCCCGACCTGCCCCACACCGGCACCACCGTCAAGGGCAACTGCGGGAACCCGTCCGTGGGCATCACCTTCTTCGTCACCTACATCATCATCAGCTTCCTCATCGTGGTCAACATGTACATCGCCATCATCCTGGAGAACTTCAGCGTGGCCACGGAGGAGAGCACGGAGCCGCTGAGCGAGGACGACTTCGAGATGTTCTACGAAGTGTGGGAGAAGTTCGACCCCGAGGCCACGCAGTTCATCGAATACTCCAAACTGTCCGACTTCGCCGACTCCCTGTCCGAGCCTCTGCGCATCGGCAAACCCAACAAGATCAAGCTGATCTCCATGGACCTGCCCATGGTCAGCGGGGACAAGATCCACTGCCTGGACATTCTGTTCGCCTTCACCAAGCGCGTCCTGGGCGAGTCCGGCGAGATGGACGCGCTCAAGCAGCAGATGGAGGAGAAGTTCATGATGGCCAATCCCTCCAAGATCTCCTACGAACCCATCACCACCACGCTGAGGCGCAAGCAGGAGGAGGTACGGGAGGGCATCAGGGGCATCTGAGGTACGGGAGGGTATCTGAGGTACGGGAGGGCATCAGGGGGCATCTGAGGTACGGGAGGGCATCAGGGGGCATCTGAGGTACGGGAGGGCATCTGAGGTACGGGAGGGCATCAGGGGGCATCTGAGGTACGGGAGGGCATCAGGGGCATCTGAGGTACGGGAGGGCATCTGAGGTACGGGAGGGCATCAGGGGGCATCTGAGGTACGGGAGGGCATCAGGGGGCATCTGAGGTACGGGAGGGCATCTGAGGTACGGGAGGGCATCAGGGGGCATCTGAGGTACGGGAGGGCATCAGGGGCATCTGAGGTACGGGAGGGCATCAGGGGCATCTGAGGTACGGGAGGGCATCTGAGGTACGGGAGGGCATCAGGGGCAGGGGGCATCTGAGGCAGGGGGCATCTGAGCAGAGGATTCTGGGACATGGAGTCTCAGGATAAACTACATTAGAGCAGAGGATTATGGGACATGGAGTCTCAGGATAAACGACATTAGAGCAGAGGATTATGGGACATGGAGTCTCAGGATAAACTACATTAGAGCAGAGGATTATGGGACATGGAGTCTCAGGATAAACGACATTAGAGCAGAGGATTATGGGACATGGAGTCTCAGGATAAACGACATTAGAGCAGAGGATTCTGGGACATGTTTTGTCTTTCGTGTTGAGTTCTAAATAAAGTTGTGCCTCAGGTGTCGGCGACGGTGATCCAGCGCTGTTACCGCAGACACCTGGTGCGGCGGCAGATGAAGGCCGCCTCGTACCTGTACCGGCAGATCGCCACGCCCCATCACCAGACGGCGCCCGACGACGGCGGCATCTTCGGCGAGGACGCGCCGGAGCGGGAGGGGCTGATCGCCGCCATGATGCGCGAGAACTACGGCGCCGGCTTCTTCGCCATGGAGCGCTCGGAAACGCTCTCCACCGGGATCATCTCGTCCCCGCCTTCGTACGACAGCGTGACCCGAGCCGCCAACGACCCGAGCGCCCCCGCCTGCACCCTGTCAGTCCCTGTCACGAACGACCTGTCCGCACCTGCCGTGGGGACTCAGGGCAGGGCTCAGGGAGAGGAGGGGCCGCAGCACAAAATGGAGGACGCGCACAAAATGGACTCCGTGGCGTCGTCTTCGTCGTCGCCGGTCGCCGCCTCCATCGTCGCGGTGACGGGAAAAGAGGAAACCGAACCTTAGTCGCAGAACGACCCGATCGCAGAAATATACCGAGTTTTACCTGAAATAAAAAAGAAAACGTGTTTATAACTCCACATTGTCACAAACTCTAAATGAAAGATGTCAAAGGTTTAAGCTTTACGCGGCGTCGCTCTTTAACGGCACAAACTCCAGTTGTAATAAGTTCCTGGAAAAGCACAGAACATTTACTGTAAACAGTCGGACTCAGGAAACCATCGCAGATTCCCTTTAGACACAAACCTCCACACAGGCCGACCTCTGACCTGATGATGTCACAGCGTCAGGCGGTGGGCGGGGCCTGGGCGGTGGGCGGGGCCTGGGCGGTGGGCGGGGCCTGGAGAACTCTGTTTTTTAAAGAAAAACTCTCCAAACTTCAGCTCCTCAGATGTTTCTGCTTCTCCACAGACTGAACGACGTCTGAATCTTCAGCTGAAACTTTGGGCTTCAGTAAAAGCTCCACTTCTGAAGCCACTGGCCACGTTTATCTGAGCTTTAATTCTGAACAAAAATAATTTAATCCTGAATAAAAATAATTTTATTTAATTCTCAATAAAAACTATTTAATCTTAAACAAAAATAATTAAATTAAGTTCTGAATTAAAATAATTTAATTGTGAACAAAAATAATATAATTACAAATAAAAACAAGAGCTCCTCCAGCGGGGCAAAATACGCCCGTACTTTGAATTATTGTATATAGAATTCTAGAATCGGAATTCCACCAATCAGATCGCAGCAACAGAACTTAAAGACACTACAAAGCTTTAATGTGTCAAAGCTCAAAGAAGCAGAGAATGTGGGTTGTTCTCGCTTTCAGCAGCAGAACATTTGAGAAGAGAGTTCAGATCTTTCATGAAGACAAAGCTTCAAAGACTTCAAAGCTTTGAAGTGTCCACAGACGGACGGACAGACGGACGGACAGACGGACGGACAGACGGACGGACAGACGGACGGACAGACGGACGGACAGACGGACGGACAGACGGACAGACGGACAGCGCCAGACCATAATACGTCCCGTCTTACACAACGGGCGTATAATAATTTAATTCCGATTGAAAATTATTTAATTCTGAATAAAAATCATTTAATTCTGAATAAACTGAGTTCCTCTTTAAAAAGTCCCTGTAAACTCTGAATTCTGCTGAAAATGATTCTTGTGAGTTAATCTTAGTCCTGAAGTCAGTGGGTTTGTTCTGATTTTAAAGCTGAATGAGTTTCTTCTGGATCCTGTAAACGTTTCTTCTTCTTCACAATAATCCCGGTGGTTGGAGCTCGTTGGCTCGTCCTTCTGATCCGGACGATCCGGCTCCTCCAGTCGTCTCTTGGGACTTTCCTCCACGTCTCTTTGGATTTGTGAGCGGGATGTGGGAGTGGGCTGAGGTGTGGCAGCCTCACACTCAGTTTGTCTTCTTCCTCCTTCTCCCACACTCTTCCCTTCTCCTCCTCAGCTCACAGACGGAAAGTGTGAGGACAGAATTCTCCAGCTGCTGCTTCATTATCATCAGAACCACTGAGGGAAAAGTTCTGATCGTGTTTGTGTCGGTGGCGAAAGACAAACGGAGATGACAGAAAAGAGCAGCTGAAGTGTGGGTTTTCTTCCCAAAGACGGAAATACGTTTGTGTCGCTGTCCGATCAGAACCTTCCCCACTACAGACGCTGAGAACTATTACATAAAGACCATTGAACCTGTTTCCATGGAAGATTTTAATGCAGAACTCCTTAAATTCAGAATTAAAAACCTCATGTATACGTGGCCAGTGTGAAAAACGCTTTGACTTCAGTTTATTTCTACTTTCTTTTGTGGAGCGTTCAAGTAGTTACAGAGAAATGATCCTTGATCCAGGTCGACAAATCTGCATCCGACAGCTTCAGCAAACTCCACCTGAGACTCTGATTTCACTGCTGAAACACTTTTGTACTTTTCGCCTGGTGGACACTTGGAGACACGTCCCCTGCACCTTCGACTCCTTCAGCCACGAAAAACAGACGTAAGCAATAATAAAAAACGTAAAACTGAATGAAACTTTAGGACTCTTGTTGCACAAACGAAGGGCTGTGACGCCTCAGGAGCCGACACCGATGCTGCAAACCCCCCACGCTCTGAGCAATAAGCCATGTGAGCACGTCACCCTGGAGAACACGAGCCTGAAGGACCATCTGAAGGACCATCTGAAGGACCATCTGATGGACCATCTGATGGACCATCTGAAGGACCATCTGATGGACCATCTGATGGACCATCTGAAGGACCATCTGATGGACCATCTGAAGGACCATCTGATGGACCATCTGATGGACCATCTGAAGGACCATCTGAAGGACCATCTGATGGACCATCTGATGGACCATCTGATGGACCATCTGATGGACCATCTGAAGGACCATCTGAAGGACCATCTGATGGACCATCTGATGGACCATCTGATGGACCATCTGATGGACCATCTGATGGACCATCTGAAGGACCATCTGATGGACCATCTGAAGGACCATCTGATGGACCATCTGATGGACCATCTGAAGGACCATCTGAAGGACCATCTGATGGACCATCTGATGGACCATCTGAAGGACCATCTGATGGACCATCTGATGGACCATCTGATGGACCATCTGAAGGACCATCTGAAGGACCATCTGAAGGACCATCTCCCTCCACCTCATCACAAATGTCTGGAGCCGAGGCCACAGCTTTATTTATTTATTTATTTATTTATTGTTGATCCGTACGGGACGAAATGTTGAAGTCCAAACCCTGGATCACGTGGAGACGGTTCAGTCCGACATGAAGGTCTGAGTGAGGAGCTCAACCCGCGTGTCGTTCGTTCATTCGTCTTTCAAAATAAAACCAAAAATAACAAAAAAACAACTCTTTTCTTCATGATTTGTCTCCAAAATTAAAGTGAAAAAATGGATAAACACACAGGAGTTTGGTTCAGGAAATGGGAAACGGCCGTTGTTCTATTTTTCGTTTTGGTTTTGGAGACAGTGAAGAAAAGAGTTGTTTTTTCGTGCTGTTATTTTTGGTTTGATGTTGGAAAAACGAGCGGACGATTGACGCGTCGGGCGATTCCAGAGGGAGGCGCCTTTTCCCTGAACCCAAACTGGAGCCAGAGTGCGTGGAGTCCGGCCGTCCTCGTGAACACTTCCTGTTTGGACGCTTCAGTCTCCGGTTTCTGCTTCAGTTTCGGTGGTTCTGATGGTCTTTTTTCGAGCTCTGGTCCTTTCGCTCATCCTCGTGTTTAAACTCGATTCTTCCAAAGGTAAAACTCAGATATTTCTGTCGATTTGGGACGTGACGAAAACGCAAAAAACAAACAAAAAAAAACGAACCCGACTCTGGGAAACGCCTGATTCTGATCGTGCACTGACTGTATGAGTGAAAAGATGTCAGACGTCTGTGGAGAAACGGGAAGTTCACCTTTACCTTTAGACCCAGTCCTGCTTCTGAGACGGCGCACGAGGACCTCAGGGAAACACCGGGAAACACGCCTCAGACTGGGGGAAGGAACTGTGGTGTGGCCCTGGACTCTGGACCTGCAGATCTTTCCCAAAGCGCTTCTTGGAGGAAAATGTCCCAGTTGATGAGTCGCCGGTGTTTTTGGTTTTGAGGGTCGTGCCTTCGTGGACTTTCAAACATTTAATAATAATAATAATAATAATAATAATGAAAATAATAATAATATGAACAGTGCAGTCTCCTGTGGCTTTGCAAAGCGCTCGCAGACCGGGATCAGCGCCACCAGAATCAGACCCTGTAGTCCTCAGATAGTCCTGGTTTAGTCCTGGTTTAGTCCTGGTTTAGACCTGGTTTAGACCTGGTTTAGATCCGGATTATTTATTTCTTTATTTGATCTGGACAAAGCCGTGACCCTGGACAAACCAGAGGCAACGACAAAGAGCATCAACCCCAGTCCTGCTTTAGTCCAGTTTAAGTCCTGGTTCAGTCCTGGTTTAGTCCAGTTTAAGTCCTGGTTCAGTCCTGGTTTAGTCCTGGTTTAGTCCAGTTTAAGTCCTGGTTTAGTCCTGGTTTAGTCCTGCTTTAGTCCAGTTTAAGTCCTGGTTCAGTCCTGGTTTAGTCCTGCTTTAGTCCAGTTTAAGTTCTGGTTCAGTCCTGGTTTAGTCCAATTTAAGTCCTGGTTCAGTCCTGGTTTAGTCCTGGTTTAGTCCAGTTTAAGTCCTGGTTCAGTCCTGGTTTAGTCCTGGTTTAGTCCAGTTTAAATCCTGGTTTAATCCAGTTTAAGTCCTGGTTTAGTCCTGGTTTAGTCCAGTTTAAGTCCAGTTTAAGTCCTGGTTTAGTCCTGGTTCAGTCCTGGTTTAGTCCTGGTTCAGTCCTGGTTTAGTCCTGGTTCAGTCCTGGTTTAGTCCTGGTTTAGTCCTGGTTTAGTCCTGGTTCAGTCCTGGTTCAGTCCTGGTTCAGTCCTGGTTTAGTCCTGGTTTAGTCCTGGTTCAGTCCTGGTTCAGTCCTGGTTTAGTCCTGGTTTAGTCCTGGTTTAGTCCTGGTTTAGTCCTGGTTCAGTCCTGGTTCAGTCCTGGTTTAGTCCTGGTTTAGTCCTGGTTTAGTCCTGGTTCAGTCCTGGTTCAGTCCTGGTTTAGTCCTGGTTTAGTCCTGGTTCAGTCCTGGTTTAGTCCTGGTTTAGTCCTGGTTCAGTCCTGGTTTAGTCCTGGTTTAGTCCTGGTTTAGTCCTGGTTTAGTCCTGGTTCAGTCCTGGTTCAGTCCTGGTTTAGTCCTGGTTTAGTCCTGGTTTAGTCCTGGTTTAGTCCTGGTTTAGTCCTGGTTTAGTCCTGGTTCAGTCCTGGTTTAGTCCTGGTTCAGTCCTGGTTTAGTCCTGGTTTAGTCCTGGTTTAGTCCTGGTTCAGTCCTGGTTTAGTCCTGGTTTAGTCCTGGTTTAGTCCTGGTTTAGTCCTGGTTTAGTCCTGGTTTAGTCCTGGTTTAGTCCTGGTTTAGTCCTGGTTTGGCGCTGAATCTTCTGTCTGTGGCGTTTTGAGGCTGATTTTCTTGTTTGAGCGAAATGTAAAAACGCGTCATGTTTTCGTAGTAAAATTCTGTGGTTTTTAGACAAATATTTTTTATATTTTTAGAGTTTAGAGCGGGCGAGCGAGGGGAGGAGAGAGAGCACCTTTAGTTTCACTTTCACTTTGGCACAGGGACAAATCACTGTCACCTCTAATCTGTAATCTGTAATCTGTAATCCTTAATCTGTGATCTGTGAGCTCCAGGGCTGAGCCAGGCTCCACAGCTCCATTTGGGATTTTAGTCAGTCCTGCTTTAGTCCTGGTTTAGTCCTGCTTTAGTCCTGGTTTAGTCCTGCTTTAGTCCTGGTTTAGTCCTGCTTTAGTCCTGCTTTAGTCCTGGTTTAGTCCTGCTTTAGTCCTGGTTTAGTCCTGGTTTAGTCCTGGTTTAGTCCTGGTTTAGTCCTGGTTTAGTCCTGGTTTAGTCCTGGTTTAGTCCTGGTTTAGACCTGGTTTAGTCCTGCTTTAGTCCAGGTTTAGTCCTGGTTTAGACCTGGTTTAGACCTGGTTTAGACCTGGTTTAGACCTGGTTTAGTCCTGGTTTAGTCCTGGTTTAGACCTGGTTCAGTCCTGGTTCAGTCCTGGACTATCCCCGCATGTGTCTGTATTGTCCTCTCACATTGTGTATCGGACGCAGTCACCTCCTCGTCCACAGGGGGCGCTCCTCGTCCACAGGGGGCGCTCCTCGTCCTCAGGGGGCGCTCCTCGTCCACAGGGGGCGCTCCTCGTCCTCAGGCGGCGCTCCTCGTCCACAGGGGGCGCTCCTCGTCCTCAGGGGGCGCTCCTCGTCCTCAGGGGCGCTCCTCGTCCTCAGGGGCGCTCCTCGTCCACAGGGGCGCTCCTCGTCCTCAGGGGGCGCTCCTCGTCCACAGGGGGCGCTCCTCGTCCTCAGGGGGCGCTCCTCGTCCACAGGGGGCGCTCCTCGTCCACAGGGGGCGCTCCTCGTCCTCAGGGGGCGCTCCTCGTCCACAGGGGGCGCTCCTCGTCCTCAGGGGGCGCTCCTCGTCCACAGGGGGCGCTCCTCGTCCACAGGGGGCGCTCCTCGTCCACAGGGGGCGCTCCTCGTCCTCAGGGGGTGCTCCTCGTCCTCTGTTTTTGAGTTCAACGCCATCGACCAATCAGGAGCTTTGTTTGTGTCTGAAATCATGTTATAAACAAAAGAAAGAGACGAGATCAGCCACAACCAGACCACAGGGAGGGCATCTGACACAATCCACACACACACACACAGGGAGGGCATCTGACACAATCCACACACACACACACACAGGGAGGGCATCTGACACAATCCACACACACACACACACAGGGAGGGCATCTGACACAATCCACACACACACACACACAGGGAGGGCATCTGACACACACACACACACACAGGGAGGGCATCTGACACACACACACACACACACAGGGAGGGCATCTGACACACACATGTTTCACAGAGTTATTTTGTGAGTTTCATCTCGACTTTAGAGACGTGAGAAGTTTTGTCGACGCGTTCGGGAAATTTATGTTTCACTGAAGAAGAAAAAAAGAACTTTGGAAATTCCCTAAAACAAATGATTTCAGGCGATTTTCAGTGGGAAGAAACGAGGTGAATGTGAGAGAAGTTTGTGCTGCAGAGGGTTCGGGTGAGGGAAGGAGCAGGTGGAGCAGGTGGAGCTCAGGTGGAGCTCAGGTGGAGCTCAGGTGGAGCTCAGGTGGAGCAGAGGGTTCGGGCAGAGTGGAGCTCAGGTGGAGCTCAGGTGGAGCAGGTGGAGCTCAGGTGGAGCAGAGGGTTCGGGCAGAGTGGAGCTCAGGTGGAGCTCAGGTGGAGCTCAGGTGGAGCAGGTGGAGCTCAGGTGGAGCAGAGGGTTCGGGCAGAGTGGAGCTCAGGTGGAGCTCAGGTGGAGCAGCAGAGGAAATGGGTTCATCACAAGATTTAGAGGCAGAAAAAAAGCTCTTGATTTACTGCAGTTTTGAATTTTTGCAAATTTGCATTAAAAGAAAAAAGTGAAATAAGTCATAATTTATTTGTGATTAAAAACTCTGCGTTTGTGTAAATCTACAGGAGAAATGAGCAGGAAAATGAAACCAAACAAAACACACAAACTCCATCGTGGCTCAGTTTGTTCAGACGAGGCTCATGTCAGAAAACGTGTTCAGGGCTCAGGGTCGTTCCTCCGTTTCCATCAGTGGATGTGGTTTTCTGCAGGAAACAGATAAAAGGCTGTGAATAAACATTTAAACCCGACTTTCCCCAGAGCCGGAGCTGCTGCAGCGGAAGGTTCCGGAACACATACAGAATCTATATATACAGAATATATATATACAGAATATACACATACAGAATATACACATACAGAATATACACATACAGAATATACATATATATACACATACAGAATATACACATACAGAATATATATATACAGAATATATATATACAGAATATACACATACAGAATATACACATACAGAATATATATATACAGAATATACACATACAGAATATACACATACAGAATATACACATACAGAATATACACATACAGAATATACACATACAGAATATACACATACAGAATATACACATACAGAATATACACATACAGAATATATATATACAGAATATACACATACAGAATATACACATACAGAATATACACATACAGAATATACACATACAGAATATACACATACAGAATATACACATACAGAATATACACATACAGAATATACATATATATACACATACAGAATATACACATACAGAATATACACATACAGAATATACATATATATACACATACAGAATATACACATACAGAATATACACATACAGAATATACACATACAGAATATACACATACAGAATATATATATACAGAATATACACATACAGAATATACATATATATACACATACAGAATATACACATACAGAATATACATATATATACACATACAGAATATACACATACAGAATATACACATACAGAATATATATATACAGAATATACACATACAGAATATACACATACAGAATATACACATACAGAATATACACATACAGAATATACACATACAGAATATATATATACAGAATATACACATACAGAATATACACATACAGAATATACACATACAGAATATACACATACAGAATATACATATATATACACATACAGAATATACACATACAGAATATACACATACAGAATATACATATACACACACACATATATATACAATATACATGTAGATAGAAAAATTGACGATTTTATGGTAGTTTAAAAAACAAAATACACAATTTGTTTCAAAATCGCTCAGTTTATGCACGAAAAACAGCGAAAGAAATGGAGAAATATGCTTAAGACCTGCTCTAGTCCTGGTCTGGTCCTGGTCTGGTCCTGGTCTGGTCCTGGTCTGGTCCTGGTTTAGTCCTGGTTTAGTCCTGGTTTAGTCCTGGTTTAGTCCCGGTCTGGTCCTGGTCTGGTCCTGGTTTAGTCCTGGTTTAGTCCTGGTTCAGTCCTGGTTCAGTCCTGGTTTAGTCCTGGTTTAGTCCTGGTTTAGTCCTGGTTCAGTCCTGGTTCAATCCTGGTTTAGTCCTGGTTTAGTCCCGGTCTGGTCCTGGTTTAGTCCTGGTTTAGTCCTGGTTCAGTCCTGGTTCAGTCCTGGTTTAGTCCTGGTTTAGTCCTGGTTCAGTCCTGGTTCAGTCCTGGTTCAGTCCTGGTTTAGTCCCGGTCTGGTCCTGGTCTGGTCCTGGTTTAGTCCTGGTTTAGTCCTGGTTCAGTCCTGGTTTAGTCCTGGTTTAGTCCTGGTTCAGTCCTGGTTCAGTCCTGGTTTAGTCCTGGTTTAGTCCTGGTTTAGTCCTGGTCTGGTCCTGGTCTGGTCCTGGTCTGGTCCTGGTTTAGTCCTGGTTTAGTCCTGGTTCAGTCCTGGTTTAGTCCCGGTCTGGTCCTGGTCTGGTCCTGGTTCAGTCCTGGTTCAGTCCTGGTTTAGTCCCGGTCTGGTCCTGGTCTGGTCCTGGTTTAGTCCTGGTTTAGTCCTGGTTCAGTCCTGGTTTAGTCCTGGTTTAGTCCTGGTTCAGTCCTGGTTTAGTCCTGGTTCAGTCCTGGTTTAGTCCTGGTTTAGTCCCGGTCTGGTCCTGCTCTGGTCCTGGTTTAGTCCTGGTTTAGTCCTGGTTCAGTCCTGGTTTAGTCCTGGTTCAGTCCTGGTTTAGTCCTGGTTTAGTCCTGGTCTGGTCCTGGTCTGGTCCTGGTTTAGTCCTGGTTTAGTCCTGGTTTAGTCCTGGTTCAGTCCTGGTTTAGTCCTGGTTCAGTCCTGGTTTAGTCCTGGCTCAGTCCTGGTTTAGTCCTGGTTTAGTCCCGGTCTGGTCCTGGTCTGGTCCTGGTTTAGTCCTGGTTTAGTCCTGGTTTAGTCCTGGTTCAGTCCTGGTTTAGTCCTGGTTCAGTCCTGGTTCAGTCCTGGTTTAGTCCTGGTTCAGTCCTGGTTCAGTCCTGGTTCAGTCCTGGTTTAGTCCTGGTTTAGTCCTGGTTTAGTCCTGGTTCAGTCCTGGTTCAGTCCTGGTTCAGTCCTGGTTTAGTCCTGGTTTAGTCCTGGTCTGGTCCTGGTCTTTAGGTTGTGGCTGATTTTTGTCTTTTTCAATATTTCACTGTAAAAATCTGAAGGTAAAAAGAAAAGACACTTTACAGCACTGGGACTGTTACAAATACTCAGAGTACTACAAAGTACTGCATTAGTACTGCATTAGTACTGCATTAGTACTGCAGTTGGACTCATATCACAGTAACTGCAGGTTTCATAGTTTTACAGAAGTATCATTAAAACATGAACAAAAGAATCACGAGTCTGAGTTTCTGTACAAACAGTTTAACCGTCCTACTGTCCTACTGTCCTACTGTCCTCTGTCCTACTGTCCTCTGTCCTACTGTTCTACTGTCCTACTGTCCTCTGTCCTACTGTTCTACTGTCCTACTGTCCTCTGTCCTACTGTCCTCTGCCCTACTGTTCTACTGTCCTACTGTCCTCTGTCCTACTGTTCTACTGTCCTACTGTCCTCTGTCCTACTGTTCTACTGTCCTACTGTCCTCTGTCCTACTGTCCTCTGCCCTACTGTCCTCTGTCCTACTGTCCTCTGTCCTACTGTTCTACTGTCCTACTGTCCTCTGTCCTACTGTTCTACTGTCCTACTGTCCTCTGTCCTACTGTTCTACTGTCCTACTGTTCTACTGTCCTCTGTCCTACTGTCCTCTGTCCTACTGTCCTACTGTTCTACTGTCCTACTGTTCTACTGTCCTACTGTTCTACTGTCCTACTGTCCTCTGTTCTACTGTCCTACTGTTCTACTGTCCTACTGTTCTACTGTCCTACTGTCCTCTGTCCTACTGTTCTACTGTCCTACTGTTCTACTGTCCTACTGTTCTACTGTCCTCTGTCCTACTGTTCTACTGTCCTACTGTCCTCTGTCCTACTGTTCTACTGTCCTACTGTTCTACTGTCCTACTGTTCTACTGTCCTCTGTCCTACTGTTCTACTGTCCTACTGTTCTACTGTCCTACTGTTCTACTGTCCTCTGTCCTACTGTCCTCTGTCCTACTGTTCTACTGTCCTCTGTCCTACTGTTCTACTGTCCTCTGTTCTACTGTCCTCTGTCCTACTGTTCTACTGTCCTACTGTCCTCTGTCCTACTGTTCTACTGTCCTACTGTTCTACTGTCCTCTGTTCTACTGTCCTCTGTCCTACTGTTCTACTGTCCTACTGTTCTACTGTCCTACTGTCCTCTGTCCTACTGTTCTACTGTCCTACTGTTCTACTGTCCTCTGTCCTACTGTTCTACTGTCCTACTGTTCTACTGTCCTCTCTTCTACTGTCCTCTGTCCTACTGTTCTGCTGTCCTACTGTCCTCTGTCCCACTGTTCTACTGTCCTACTGTCCTACTGTTCTACTGTCCTCTGTTCTACTGTTCTACTGTCCTCTGTCCTACTGTTCTACTGTTCTACTGTCCTACTGTTCTACTGTCCTACTGTTCTACTGTTCTACTGTCCTACTGTCCTGCTGTTCTACTGTCCTCTGTTCTACTGTCCTCTGTCCTACTGTTCTACTGTCCTCTGTCCTACTGTTCTACTGTCCTACTGTTCTACTGTCCTACTGTTCTACTGTCCTCTGTCGTACTGTCCTACTGTCCTACTGTCTTCTGTCCTACTGTTCTACTGTTCTACTGTCCTACTGTTCTACTGTCCTACTGTTCTACTGTCCTACTGTCCTACTCTCCTACTGTTCTACTGTCCTCTGTTCTACTGTCCTACTGTCCTCTGTCCTACTGTTCTACTGTCCTACTGTCCTACTGTTCTACTGTCCTCTGTTCTACTGTCCTCTGTCCTACTGTTCTACTGTCCTCTGTCCTACTGTCCTCTGTTCTACTGTTCTACTGTCCTCTGTTCTACTGTCCTCTGTCCTACTGTTCTACTGTTCTACTGTCTTACTGTCCTACTGTTCTACTGTCCTACTGTTCTACTGTCCTCTGTTCTACTGTCCTCTGTCCTACTGTACTACTGTCCTCTGTTTAACTGTCCTATGTTCTACTGTCCTCTGTCCTACTGTTCTACTGTCATACTGTCCTATGTTCTACTGTCCTCTGTCCTACTGTACTACTGTCCTACTGTCCTCTGCTCTACTGTCCTCTGTCCTGCTGTTCTACTGTCCTGCTGTCCTACTGTTCTACTGTCCTACTGTCCTGCTGTCCTCTGCTCTACTGTCCTCTGTCCTACTGTTCTACTGTCCTACTGTCCTACTGTTCTACTGTCCTACTGTCCTACTGTCCTCTGTTCTACTGTCCTCTGTCCTACTGTTCTACTGTCCTCTGTCCTACTGTCCTCTGTTTTACTGTCCTCTGTCCTACTGTTCTACTGTCCTCTGTCCTACTGTCCTACTGTCCTCTGTTTTACTGTCCTCTGTTCTACTGTCCTCTGTCCTACTGTTCTACTGTCCTCTGTCCTACTGTCCTACTGTCCTCTGTTTTACTGTCCTCTGTCCTACTGTCCTCTGTCCTACTGTCCTCTGTCCTACTGTTTTACTGTTCTACTGTCCTCTGTCCTACTGTCCTCTGTCCTGCTGTTCTACTGTCCTACTGTCCTCTGTCCTGCTGTTCTACTGTCCTACTGTTCTACTGTCCTGCTGTTCTACTGTCCTCTGTCCTGCTGTTCTACTGTCCTACTGTCCTCTGTCCTGCTGTTCTACTGTCCCTACTGTTCTACTGTTCTACTGTCCTCTGTCCTACTGTCCTCTGTCCTACTGTTCTACTGTCCTACTGTTCTACTGTCCTCTGTCCTACTGTCCTCTGTCCTACTGTTCTACTGTCCTCTGTCCTACTGTTCTACTGTCCTCTGTTCTACTGTCCTCTGTCCTACTGTTCTACTGTCCTACTGTCCTCTGTCCTACTGTTCTACTGTCCTACTGTTCTACTGTCCTCTGTTCTACTGTCCTCTGTCCTACTGTTCTACTGTCCTACTGTTCTACTGTCCTACTGTCCTCTGTCCTACTGTTCTACTGTCCTACTGTTCTACTGTCCTCTGTCCTACTGTTCTACTGTCCTACTGTTCTACTGTCCTCTCTTCTACTGTCCTCTGTCCTACTGTTCTACTGTCCTACTGTCCTCTGTCCTACTGTTCTACTGTCCTACTGTCCTACTGTTCTACTGTCCTCTGTTCTACTGTCCTACTGTTCTACTGTCCTCTGTCCTACTGTTCTACTGTTCTACTGTCCTACTGTTCTACTGTCCTACTGTTCTACTGTTCTACTGTCCTACTGTCCTGCTGTTCTACTGTCCTCTGTTCTACTGTCCTCTGTCCTACTGTTCTACTGTCCTCTGTCCTACTGTTCTACTGTCCTACTGTCTTACTGTTCTACTGTCCTACTGTTCTACTGTCCTCTGTCGTACTGTCCTACTGTCCTACTGTCTTCTGTCCTACTGTTCTACTGTTCTACTGTCCTACTGTCCTACTCTCCTACTGTTCTACTGTCCTCTGTTCTACTGTCCTACTGTCCTCTGTCCTACTGTTCTACTGTCCTACTGTCCTACTGTTCTACTGTCCTCTGTTCTACTGTCCTCTGTCCTACTGTTCTACTGTCCTCTGTCCTACTGTCCTCTGTTCTACTGTCCTCTGTTCTACTGTTCTCTGTCCTACTGTTCTACTGTCCTCTGTCCTACTGTTCTACTGTTCTACTGTCCTACTGTTCTACTGTCCTCTGTTCTACTGTCCTACTGTTCTACTGTCCTCTGTTCTACTGTGCTCTGTCCTACTGTTCTACTGTCCTACTGTCCTCTGTTCTACTGTCCTCTGTCCTACTGTTCTACTGTCCTACTGTCCTCTGTTCTACTGTCCTCTGTCCTACTGTTCTACTGTCCTACTGTCCTCTGCTCTACTGTCCTCTGTCCTACTGTTCTACTGTCCTACTGTCCTACTGTTCTACTGTCCTACTGTCCTACTGTCCTCTGTTCTACTGTCCTCTGTCCTACTGTCCTCTGTTCTACTGTCCTCTGTCCTACTGTTCTACTGTCCTCTGTCCTACTGTCCTACTGTCCTCTGTTTTACTGTCCTCTGTTCTACTGTCCTCTGTCCTACTGTTCTACTGTCCTCTGTCCTACTGTCCTACTGTCCTCTGTTTTACTGTCCTCTGTCCTACTGTCCTCTGTCCTACTGTCCTCTGTTCTACTGTTTTACTGTTCTACTGTCCTCTGTCCTACTGTCCTCTGTCCTACTGTTTTACTGTTCTACTGTCCTCTGTTCTACTGTTCTACTGTCCTCTGTCCTACTGTTTTACTGTTCTATTGTCCTACTGTTCTACTGTCCTACTGTTCTACTGTCCTCTGTCCTACTGTTTTACTGTTCTATTGTCCTACTGTTCTATTGTCCTACTGTTCTACTGTCCTACTGTTCTCTGTCCTACTGTCCTACTGTTCTACTGTCCTACTGTTCTACTGTCCTACTGTTCTACTGTTCTACTGTCCTCTGTCCTACTGTTTTACTGTTCTATTGTCCTACTGTCCTCTGTCCTACTGTTTTACTGTTCTATTGTCCTACTGTCCTCTGTCCAACTGTTTTACTGTCCTACTGTCCTCTGTCCTACTGTTTTACTGTTCTACTGTTCTACTGTCCTACTGTCCTCTGTCCTACTGTTCTACTGTCCTACTGTTCTACTGTCCTACTGTCCTCTGTCCTACTGTTCTACTGTCCTACTGTCCTCTGTCCTACTGTTCTACTGTCCTACTGTTCTACTGTCCTACTGTCCTCTGTCCTACTGTTCTACTGTCCTACTGTTCTACTGTCCTACTGTTCTACTGTCCTCTGTCCTACTGTCCTACTGTTTACTGTCCTCTGTCCTACTGTTCTACTGTCCTACTGTTCTACTGTTCTACTGTACTACTGTCCTACTGTTCTACTGTCCTACTGTTCTACTGTCCTCTGTCCTACTGTTCTACTGTCCTCTGTCCTACTGTTCTACTGTCCTACTGTTCTACTGTCCTACTGTTCTACTGTTTTACTGTTCTATTGTCCTACTGTTCTCCTGTCCTCTGTCCTACTGTTTTACTGTTCTACTGTTCTACTGTCCTACTGTTCTACTGTCCTACTGTCCTCTGTCCTACTGTTCTACTGTCCTACTGTTCTACTGTTCTACTGGCCTACTGTTCTACTGTTCTACTGTCCTGTCCTCTGTCCTACTGTCCTACTGTTCTACTGTCCTCTGTCCTACTGTTCTACTGTTGTACTGTCCTACTGTCCTCTGTCCTACTGTCCTACTGTTCTACTGTTCTACTGTCCTCTGTCCTACTGTTCTACTGTCCTACTGTTCTACTGTTGTACTGTCCTACTGTCCTTTGTCCTACTGTCCTACTGTTCTACTGTCCTACTGTTCTACTGTCCTCTGTTCTACTGGCCTACTGTCCTACTATCCTACTGTCCTACTGTTCTAATGTCCTACTGTCCTACTGTTCTAATGTCCTACTGTCCTCTGTCCTACTGTCCTACTGTTCTACTGTCCTCTGTCCTACTTTTCTACTGTCCCCTGTCCTACTGTTCTACTGTCCTCTGTCCTACTGTTCTACTGTCCTAATGTTCTACTGTCCTGCTGTCCTCTGTCCTACTGTTCTACTGTCCTCTGTCATACTGTTCTACTGTCCTACTGTTCTACTGTCCTCTGTCCTACTGTTCTACTGTCCTACTGTCTTACTGTCCTACTGTTCTACTGTCTTGCTGTCCTACTGTCCTCTGTCCTATTGTTCTACTGTCCTACTGTCCTCTGTCCTACTGTCCTACTGTTCTACTGTCTTACTGTCCTACTGTCCTACTGTCCTACTGTTCTACTTTCCTTCTGTTCTACTGTTCTACTGTCCTACTGTTCTACTGTCCTACTGTTTACTTTCCTTCGGTGCTACTGTCCTCTGTCCTACTGTCCTCTGTTCTACTGTCCTCTGTCCTACTGTTCAACTGTCCTACTATCCTCTGTCCTACTGTCCTCTGTTCTACTGTCCTCTGTCCTACTGTTCTACTTTCCTTCTGTTCTACTGTCCTACTGTTCTACTGTCCTACTGTTCTACTTTCCTTCTGTTCTACTGTCCTACTGTTCTACTGTCCTCTGTCCTACTGTCCTCTGTCCTACTGTCCTACTGTTCTACTTTCCTTCTGTTCTACTGTCCTACTGTTCTACTGTCCTACTGTCCTCTGTCCTACTGTCCTCTGTCCTACTGTTCTACTGTCCTACTGTTCTACTTTCCTTCTGTTCTACTGTCCTACTGTCCTACTGTCCTCTGTTCTACGTTCTACTGGCTTACTGTCCTACTGTCTTACTGTCCTACTGTTCTACTGTCCTACTGTTCTACTTTCCTTCTGTTCTACTGTTCTACGTTCCTTCTGTCCTACTGTCCTCTGTTCTACTGTCCTCTGTCCTACTGTTCTACTGTCCTACTTTCCTACTGTCCTACTGTTCTACTTTCCGTCTGTTCTACTGTCCTACTGTTCTACTGTCGTACTGTCCTACTGTCCTCTGTCCTACTGCCCTACTGTCCTACTGTCCTACTGTCCACTGTCCTACTGTCCTCTGTTCTACTGTCCTACTGTTCTACTGTCCTCCTGTCCTCTGTCCTACTGTCCTACTGTCCTCTGTCTTACTGTCCTACTGTTCTACTGTCCTCTGTCCTACTGTCCTACTGTTCTACTGTCCTACTGTTCTACTGTCCTCCTGTTCTACTGTCCTCTGTCCTACTGTCCTACTGTCCTCTGTCCTACTGTCCTACTGTCCTGCTGTCCTACTCCCTTGCTGTCCTCTGTCCTACTGTTCTACTGTCCTACTGACCTACTTCCTCTGTCCTACTGTCCTACTGTCCTCTGTCCTACTTCCTCTGTCCTACTGTCCTACTGTCCTCTGTCCTACTGTCCTACTTCCTCTGTCCTGCTGTTCTGCTGTCCTACTGTCCTCTGTCCTCTGTTCTACTGTCCTCTGTCCTACTTTCCTTCTGTTCTACTGTCCTACTGTCCTACTGTCCTCTGTTCTACGTTCTACTGGCTTACTGTCCTACTGTCTTACTGTCCTACTGTTCTACTGTCCTACTGTTCTACTTTCCTTCTGTTCTACTGTTCTACGTTCCTTCTGTCCTACTGTCCTCTGTTCTACTGTCCTCTGTCCTACTGTTCTACTGTCCTACTTTCCTACTGTTCTACTTTCCGTCTGTTCTACTGTCCTACTGTTCTACTGTCGTACTGTCCTACTGTCCTCTGTCCTACTGTCCTACTGTCCACTGTCCTACTGTCCTCTGTTCTACTGTCCTACTGTTCTACTGTCCTCCTGTCCTCTGTCCTACTGTCCTACTGTCCTCTGTCTTACTGTCCTACTGTTCTACTGTCCTCTGTCCTACTGTCCTACTGTTCTACTGTCCTCTGTCCTACTGTCCTACTGTTCTACTGTTCTACTGTCCTACTGTTCTACTGTCCTCCTGTTCTACTGTCCTCTGTCCTACTGTCCTACTGTCCTCTGTCCTACTGTCCTCTGTCCTACTGTCCTGCTGTCCTACTCCCTTGCTGTCCTCTGTCCTACTGTTCTACTGTCCTACTGACCTACTTCCTCTGTCCTACTGTCCTACTGTCCTCTGTCCTACTTCCTCTGTCCTACTGTCCTACTGTCCTCTGTCCTACTGTCCTACTTCCTCTGTCCTGCTGTTCTGCTGTCCTACTGTCCTCTGTCCTACTGTCCTCTGTTCTACTGTCCTCTGTCCTACTGTTCTACTGTCCTACTGTTCTACTGTCCTCTGTCCTACTGTCCTACTGTCCTCTGTCCTACTGTCCTCTGTCCTACTGTCCTGCTGTCCTACTCCCTTGCTGTCCTCTGTCCTACTGTTCTACTGTCCTACTGACCTACTTCCTCTGTCCTACTGTCCTACTGTCCTCTGTCCTACTTCCTCTGTCCTACTGTCCTACTTCCTCTGTCCTGCTGTTCTGCTGTCCTACTGTCCTCTGTCCTACTTTCCTTCTGTTCTACTGTCCTACTGTCCTACTGTTCTACTGTCCTACTGTTCTACTGTTCTACTTTCCTTCTGTCCTACTGTCCTCTGTCCTACTGTTCTACTGTCCTACTGTCCTACTTTCCTACTGTCCTACTGT
>CM060674.1:33515229-33520229 GCA_030686955.1 Odontamblyopus rebecca
TACATACATATATACATACCTACATACAAACATGCATACATACACATACATACATACATACATACAAAACATACACATACATACATATATACATACATACATGCATACATACACATAAATACATATATACATGCACACATACATACATACATACATACATACATACATGCACAGATACATATATACATACATACATGCATGCATACATACACACGTACATATATACACGCATACATGCATACATACATACATACATATATACATACATAGATACATACATGCATACATACACACATACATACATACAAACATACATACATACATACACGCATAGACTCATACATACATACATACACACATACATACGTACATACACACATACATACATACGTACACGCACAAACTCATACATACATACATACATACACACATATATACATACATACATACAATACTGTCGCACCTTTGTAGTACATGTATGTCAGCAGTGCACACTGTGGGCCTAAATTGTGCACTGCCTTGCCGTATCTCCAGTCCAGAGAGAGAGAGAGAGCATGAGACACACATGCACACGCACACACAGCACAAGAGACAGAGACCATGCAACACAAAATCACAAAAATACAAAACACAAAAGCCACATACGAACAGAACAGCAAACAAACAGCAGCCTGACCTGCAGGGGTCCGGAAGGGTGCTCACCTCCAAAATAATATTTATACAGGACCAGATGATAAACCGTGGCTACCAAAATCCCTACATGCATGGGCTGCAAAGTTGGCACATGGGCCTTGCCATGTGTCAACAGGGGGGATGGTGGATATAGTAAACAAACACTAGAACACACATGGATTTAATACCTATTCAAAAAATTTGAATAGGTATTAAAACTACATCCAACTATCCAAAGCAAAAGGAGAATACTGCCTAGTGATCATTGATGCATACTCCAAATGGGTAGAACTATTTCCAACTGCCAAACCAGACGCATTGACTGTTGCCAAAGCATTATGCAAAACTATAATTCCGACCCATGGAATTCCAAGAGTTATAAGATCAGACAACGGGACGCACTTTGTAAATGAAGTAATAGACAGAATTGGGGAACTGTTCAAAATGGACTTGAGAAGACATTGTGTATACCACCCACAGTCAGCAGGACTAGTAGAACGGACTAATGGGACCATTAAGAACAAATTGACAAAGGCCTCCAAAGAGACAGGACGGCCATGGCCAGACTGTATCCCGTTAGTAACGCTCAGCATGCACATACTACCAACCAAGGAACATGGACTGACGCCATTTGAAGTGTTATATGGTCGACAATACACCATACCAGACTTACAGCTTATAACCAAAGATACACCCGACTCAGACAAGACTTTGGCAGACTATATGAGAAAGACATTGCTTACAAGGGAATGTAAAGAGAACAATGAACTGCCAGAAGGATCTCCACAGGATAAACAGGTGGTGCCGGGAGACAGCGTTTTCCTCAAAGTACTGAAGAGGAAAAGCTGGAACAGTCCTCGATGGGAAGGGCCCTATCGCGTACTGATAGCCACACCCACCGCAGTTAAAGTCGACGGGAAGGCGACGTGGATTCATCTCTCACACTGCAAACTCCGCACATTGGCGGACCTGGCTGAGACCTCCTAGACGCAGGACTTCTAGACCTCCTAGACGCAGGACTTCTAGACCTCCTAGACGCAGGACTTCTAGACCTCCTAGACGCAGGACTTCTAGACCTCCTAGACGCAGGAGTTCACTGGTATAGCTGAGACATCAACGGTGTTCTTACTGCAGAAGGCTGGGCACCGCTCTGTGAGACATCAACGGTGTTCTTACAGCAGAAGGCTGGGCACCGCTCTGTGAGACAACAACGGCGTTCTGATAGGTTACACCTAGGCGCCGCCACGATGAACACTCTACTTGCCCTCACCATTGTTGCGCTCCTCACAGCAACCGGAGCCGCGAGCACGTCGCGATCTACAATTGCACGAGCCCCGCGGTGCTCCAAGCCACGTGTCTCTGGTACAGTTATGCGTGCAGGTGAACGATACTGTGTCGTTTAAAATACCATTCACAGAACCCAAGTATAGGGGTACTACACTAGCACAGCTGGCGGGGTACCCTACATATTACAGTTATTATTTAATGGTTGGACAATTAGATACTAGTTGGGGAAACGCCTTTGCCGTATCTAGAAATGACTGGACTCCCCATCCGACCACACCCCTTGCACAGAAATGGGCAAAGCAGATCGTAATGTCTCAAGACTCCACACACGTGATAATTACAGTGAATATGACCGGTGAAGCCAACACCACAAATTGTACGCTTCTACGACTATGCGTGTACAAACCAGGCCCCAAATATGACCCGTTCGTAGACATCATAGTATGTAAAGACCCAAAGCCTGAAAACAATACCGCATCCTACGCTTCCGTGGGGAGAGGCACCCAGAATATCACAGTGTTTAAGCCGACAGAATTAAGCCCTTCGGACTCATGGTTCAAATGGAGTACCGGTATATCTGGTGATCAGAACAATTGGTTAATAATGGCCGTTGCTAATCCTTCTGGGGTGTTGCTGCATCCCCTGTTTAAGAGCCCAAATCCAGCGGGTCATTGACTGTGCCATAGCACCAGTACAGCAGGCTTTAATGCATGAGCTGGTCCGTCTCCTGGTCCTGGACGATGACGATGACCTACCTGATGATGACCCCGGTCACCGGTAATACTTTGCTCTCACTCGCGAATGACGCTGCCAACTAAAACCATTCCAGTGGGGGGTTGAGTAGTTGAGCAGAAAGCGATGTGATTTTGATAAACAGGGGGGAAATGTGATAAGATTTAATGTTGTATCTCGATTTATCAAAATGTAACGATAATGCTATCGAAGTAAAAAATGTTTTGTGCTGACCAGATTGTGAAACACGCCCTGCATTAGTAATGTGTAATCATGGAGATATGTAAATATTTTGATGACTCATATTGTGAATAAAAGGCACGGAGAGACGATGGTCAGAGAGAGAGTCCCAGTACCCAGCAGAGTACTGGCGTGGGACGAGCTGTAGCGAGCGCCACGTCTCTCCCGTGTACGTAAAATCCAAAGACTTGTCTCAGGCTATTTCTTCTGAACCTTGTGACTTAATCCACAATTGGCTGGAGGTTTATTTTGATAACAACTGTTAATTCTACACTGTTTGTGTAAAATTCCCCAACACATACATACACGCATATAATACATACATACATACATACATACATACATACATACATACATACATACATACATGCATATAATACATACATACATACATACATACATGCATATAATACATACATACATACATACATGCATACATGCATATAATACATACATACATACATGCATATAATACATACATACATACATGCATGCATATAATACATACATACATACATACATGCATATAATACATACATACATACATACATGCATATAATACATACATACATACATACATACATGCATATAATACATACATACACGCATACATACATACATACATACATGCATACATACATACACGCACACATACACACATACATACATGCATACATACATACAGACATACATGCATACATACACACATACATACATGCATGCATACACACATACATACATACATACATACATACATGCATACATACATACACGCACACATACACACATACATACATACATGCATACATACATACATACATGCATACATACACACATACATACATGCATACATACACACATACATACATACATGCATACATACATACATGCACACATACATACATACATACATACATACATACATGCATATAATACATACATACATACACGCATACATACATACATACATACATGCATACATACATACATGCATACATACACATACATACATGCATGCATACACACATACATACATACATGCATACATACATACATGCAAACATACATACACGCACACATACACACATACATACATGCATACATACATACATACACACATACATGCATGCATACACACATACATACATACATGCATACATACATACACGCACACATACATACATACATACATACATGCATACATACATACATACATACGTACATGCATACATACACACATACATACATACATGCATACATACACACATACATAGATACATACATACACACACACATACATACACACATACACGCATACATACATACATACATACATACATACATGCATACATACACACATACATACATGCATGCATACATACACACACACATACATACACGCATAGACTCATACATATATACATACACACATACATATGTATGTACATACATACATATATACATACATATATGCATACATACATATAAATATACATGTAAACATACATACATACATACATACATATAATTATACATGCAAACATACATACATACACACATACATGCATGCATACATACATACATACACACATACATACATACATACATACATACATACACACGTACATACATACACACACACATACATACACACATACATACATACATACATACACACATACATACATACATACACACATACATACATACACGCATACATACATGCATGCATACATACACACATACATACATAAACGCATACATACATACATACATGCAAACATACATACATATATACATACATATATACATACATATATACATACATACATGCATACATACACACATTCATACATACACGCATACACACATACATACACACATACATGCATGCATGCATACGTACATATATACATACAGACAGACATGCATACATACATACATACATACATGCACACATACATACATGCATACATACACACATACATACATGCATACATACACACATTCATACATACACGCATACATACATAGTTACATACATACATGCATGCATACATAAGTACATA
>CM060674.1:33555229-33600229 GCA_030686955.1 Odontamblyopus rebecca
CAGACACACACATGCAAGGAGAGGGAGGGGACAAACTAGCCCATATGCAAGATTGAGTGAAGAGTTGCATGGATTAGTCAGGGCAGTGAAAGAGACTACTATTGAGGAAGCAAAAGGACAGCACAATCTGGGGCGAGGCCAAAACACCCACATGTGACCCGACAGGCCACGGGAACACGCACCTCGCCACCTCCAAAATACAAAGAGCACTACGATAGGCAGAGGAAACCAAAAAAGACACAGGCAAAGACAGCCACATTCTACACCTCACCCAATCCATGGACTGAAATGACTAGCGAGGACGAGGACGAAGATGACGAAAGGGAACCTGCCCTAGGGACGTTCCCAATGATAGCCCTCCCGACGCCAGGAGCGGAAGGAGGGGACACAACATTAGTTTACAGGACTTGGACACAAAGAGACGTAAAGGAAGCACTTGAGGGGTCACAAAACCCCAGGAGGACATAGAACAATGTATTACTGACATGGAAAATTTGCAAAAAAGTTATCACTTAGATGGCCTGGAAGTGCAGCAAGCACTGATGACACTGACAGGACAGAAATGGACAATGGTAAGGGGGACTTTACAGGCACTCGACCAGATGCACAAAATGCAGGACGACGTGAAAAATCCCACACGACACCGTCCTCGATACAGTACGAGGCGCGGTGTGGCCAAATATGCGCCAGGTGTATGCCAGGCGTGCAAAGTACTCCATTATACAACAAACAAAACAGAAAGACGGGGAACCAGTACAAGATTTCAGATGTAGAATGACAGAGGTATTCAAGACACACAGCGGGATCCCAGAAACCCAAGAAGTAGACGGGGCCTTCCAACAGCAATTAAAAATGTCCATCTTAGGAGGGCTCCACCAACCCATACAAGAGTGGCTCAAAAAGAATTTTGTTGGCCTCCCCACGGCCTCACTCGCAGATTTTATGACACACGCAGTGCACGCAGAAAACGGTGATAAAGAAAAAGGCCAGTCAGAAGCCCATTCCCACGTTTGTTGTACAATCAGAAGCCTATGTAACAGAAAGGTCAGGAGGAAGAGGGTACAGGAAGTCAAGAGGTACAGGTAGACCTACAGGAGGAAGGTTAGACAAACAAAAGGACATTGACAGGTCGGAAGGAAGGTGTTACATATGCCACAAGAAGGGCCATTTGGCGCGAGATTGCAACAAAGGAAAGAATAGAGAGGATGATGACAGTGATGAGGAAGAAGGAACCAGAAGGCAGAGACAAGACGCGTGATTAACACCATACACAGACACACAGAGTGAACATCCACACCCAGACACACCAGATAGACAGGAGCATATAGGAGAAGACACACCACTTACACTGGATATGACAGAAGAGCCAGCAGAACTATACTTAACCGCAGAACAATCAGATAATAGAGTAAGACCAGAACTAACATTATTTGTAAATGGCAAACCCATGCTGTTCCTGGTAGACTCAGGAGCAGAACGCACAGTCATTCGTGATGACAGGGGAATGGGAACCAATGGGAAAACAATCCGAGTGGTATCAGCGAGCGGCCAAATACAATCAAATAACATAAGCAAGCCTATATCATTCGCCCTAGCAGAGGAAGAACCGCCCGTACTGTGTGAAGTGGTCCTATCTCCACAGTGCCCCCATAATTTATTAGGACGAGACCTAATGCTTATGTTAGAAGTAAGTGTCTACCCCACTCTAGGAGGAGTCATGAAGGCGGGTAGATACCCGCTCAAGGACGAAGACTTAGAGGCACTAGTTGTAGAAAGCGACGGACCATGCCATTATTGGTGGTCCCTAGATATCCCCACTAAAGACCCCACACACACGGCATCCCAACTCGTGAAAACGGCAAAAACAATAGCCAAAGGAGATCCTGATTTCATGGGAAAGAATGATTTACACATGACCCTAAGGTTCAAAGAAACCTCAGGCCCAGACTGGAGATACGACAAAGCAGTACACAATTTAGGCCCACAGTGTGCACTGCTGACATACATGTACTACAATGGTGCGACAGTATTTTGTGACATTGATGTGGCTCAGACAGTAACTTATCTGATGCCAATCCCCGGCAGACGACACGTTTCACTGGCCAAGGGAAGGCAACAACAATGGTCAGACCTTGGAGCAGAAGCACAGGCAGCGAGGAGACTCACTGATTGGAAAGCAGCAAAGGAAGAGGGGGAGCAAGTTAGTCCAAGCTCCGGATGGAGGCGTAGGAAGTTAAACTACAGGCTTACTCTCACACCCAACACACACCTCTCAGACAGGGGAACAGGAACACCTGCAGACGCATGGATGAATGGGTGATATATAGAGCAACTCCCATTGACAGTTGAAGAGGAAGAGGCATTGAATGATGTACCAGATAAGGTGTGGAGCCAAGGACCGTCCGACGTAGGACTTATGCTAGGGGCCGAGCCAGTAGTAATAACAGGAAAGACAGAATACAGGCCAAAATTAAGACAATACCAGTTAAAACCTGACGCTGAAGATGGAATTAAACCTGTAATAGAGGGTCTAAAAAAGGCAGGAGTAGTGGTTGCTTGCCCAGACACTACATGCAACACACCAATCTTCCCAGTAAAGAAGGCTCCACCCTCACTAGCATGGCGAATGATTCAAGATTTAAGAGCAGTAAACGAAGCAATTGTTCAAAGAGCACCCAATGTCCCAAACCCACACACCTTGCTGAACTCAATTCGAACCACAGCATCACACTTTTCAGTGATTGACCTAAGTAATGCATTTTTTAGCATACCAGTTGAAAAAGAGAGCCAGAAATGGTTTGGGTTCACATATAGGGGAGAAAAGCTGACATTTGCCAGACTCCCACAAGGATTATGTATATCGCCAACCGTGTTTTCACAATGCATCACAAACTGTCTCGCAGGATTTGATCCCCCAGGAGGCAGCCAAATTCTAGTATACGTAGATGACATCCTAGTAGTTGGAGACACGGAAGAAACATGCAGGCAAGATACATTAGCCTTACTAAAATACCTAGGCAAGACAGGAAACAAAGTGAGCAAAGATAAACTGCAGCTTTGGAAGCAGGAGGTCAAATACCTGGGTCACACTGTGACATCACAAGGCAGGGCCGTCTGCTCCCAAAGGAAGGCAGCCATTTTACAGGCACCAAAACCATTGACAAAGAAACAAATGATGTCATTCCTTGGATTGTGCAATTACTGTCGCAGTTGGCTACTAGACTATGCCATACTAGTAAGGCCGCTACAAGATTTGATGTATAACACACCCATGGCACTGAAAGATCCACTGATTTGGACACCAGAAGCAGAAGCAGCGTTTTGCATGCTAAAGCAGTCATTGGCAGCAACCACAGTACTGGCACACCCAGATTATGAGAAACCTTTTGTGCAAATGTGCGACAGTAGAGACGGGTTTATGACCTCAGTCCTACTGCAGAAACATGGGTCCAAAATGCGCCCAGTGGCATACTATTCATCACAATTGGATCCTGTCGCTAGGGCCACACCACCATGCGTACAGGCTGTGGTCGCTGCAGCAATGGCCATACAAGCCTCAGCAGAGGTAGTCTTATTTCACCCACTCACACTGCAAGTCCCACATGCCGTCTCGGCACTCTTGCTGCAATCAAACATGTCCTTTTTGTCACCAGCAAGACACCTGATGTGCATGACTGTCCTGCTGTCACAACCACATCTGACAATAGAACGCTGCACAACACTGAACCCATCCACACTCCTACCAGTAGCAACAGATGGACAACCACACGACTGTATAGACAGGGCAGAGACACAGAACAAACCAAGACCTGACTTACAAGACACTCCCCTGACAAGAGGAGACGTAGTGTTTGTAGATGGGTCGGCAAAAAAGAGTGAAATGGGCGAAAATCAAGTCGGATATGCAGTCACAACAGAACATAAAGTGTTAAAACAAGGCAAATTACCATCTAACCTCTCTGCACAAGCAGCAGAATTAGTGGCACTAACAGAGGCATGTAAATTATATGCAGGTAAAGCAGTAACAATATACACGGACAGCCAATATGCATACGGAACCGTACACATATTTTGCCAACAATGGAAACACCGTGGTTTTAAAACTTCCACAGGAAAGCCAGTCATGCATGCCAATCTATTACAAGACTTACTATTAGCTATGCTGTTGCCCTCACACATAGCAGTATGCAAATGCGAAGCACACACCACAGGCACAGACGCAGTATCAAACGGAAACAGGTTAGCCGACAAGGCTGCGAAACAAGCTGCAGAAGGACAGAAAACACACACGCATGCACACGCTCAAGAGCAGGTGACAGAAAAAGAGGAAATGAACATCCTGGCAACATACCAAAACAAAGCTACGCTAGCAGAAAAGAAGCTGTGGCTCCGGAAAGGTGCACACCTTGTAAAAGACATTTACACAGGACCAGACGACAAACCATGGCTACCAAAATCCCTGCATGCATGGGCTGCAAAATTGGCACATGGGCCGTGCCATGTGTCAACAGGGGGGATGGTAGATATAGTAAACAGACATTACAATACACATGGATTTAATACTTACTCCAAAAATTTTTGTAAGCAATGCATCACATGTATAAAAAACAACCCACAAGGCCAATTAAGACCTAAAAGAGGCGCCTTCCCGGAACCAGAGCATCCATTCCACACAATACACATGGACTACATCCAACTCTCCAAAGCAAAGGGAGTAGAATATTGCCTAGTGATCATTGATGCATACTCCAAATGGGTAGAACTATTTCCAACTGCCAAACCAGACGCATTGACGGTTGCCAAAGCATTATGCAAAACTATAATTCCGACCCATGGAATTCCAAGAGTTATAAGATCAGACAACGGGACGCACTTTGTAAATGAAGTAATAGACAGAATTGGGGAACTGTTCAAAATGGACTTGAGAAGACATTGTGTATACCACCCACAGTCAACAGGACTAGTAGAACGGACTAATGGGACCATTAAGAACAAATTGACAAAGGCCTCCAAAGAGACAGGACAGCCATGGCCAGACTGTATCCCGTTAGTAACGCTCAGCATGCACATACTACCAACCAAGGAACATGGACTGATGCCATTTGAAGTGTTATATGGTCGACAATACACCATACCAGACTTACAGCTTATAACCAAAGACACACCCGACTCAGACAAGACTTTGGCAGACTATATGAGAAAGACATTGCTTACAAGGGAATGTAAAGAGAACAATGAACTGCCAGAAGGATCTCCACAGGATAAACAGGTGGTGCCGGGAGACAGCGTTTTCCTCAAAGTACTGAAGAGGAAAAGCTGGAACAGTCCTCGATGGGAAGGGCCCTATCGCGTACTGATAGCCACACCCACCGCAGTTAAAGTCGAGGGGAAGGCGACGTGGATTCATCGCTCACACTGCAAACTCCGCACATTGGCGGACCTGGCTGAGACCTCCTAGAAGCAGGACTTCTAGACTTCCTAGACACAGGACTTCTAGACCTCCTAGACGCAGGACTTCACTGGTATAGCTGAGACATCAACGGTGTTCTTACTGCAGAAGGCTGGGCACCGCTCCGTGAGACAACAACGGCGTTCTGATAGGTTACACCTAGGCGCCGCCACGATGAACACTCTACTTGCCCTCACCATTGTTGCGCTCCTCACAGCAACCGGAGCCGCGAGCACTTTGCGATCTACAATTGCACGACCCCTGAGGTGCTCCCATGCGACAAGCCACGTGTCTCTGGTACAGTTATGCGTGCAGGTGAACGATACTGTGTCGTTTAAAATACCATTCACAGAACCCAAGTATAGAGGTACCACGTTAGCACAATTGGCGGAATACCCGACGTATTACAGTTATTATTTGATGGTTGGACAATTGGACAACAGTTGGGGGAACCTTTGCCGTATCTAGAAATGACTGGACTCCCCATCCGACCACACCCCTTGCGAAAAAATGGGCCGACAAAATCGTAATGGCCCAAGATGACACAAATGTAATACTTACGGTAAATATGACTGGTGAAGCTAACGCCTCGAGCTGTATGCTCCTACGACTATACGTGTACAAACCAGGCCCCACGTATGACCCATTTGTGGACATTATAGTATGTACGGATCCCAAGCCTGAAAATAACGACACGCCCTACATCTCAGTGGGACGGGGGGCCCAGAATATCACAGTGTTTAAGCCGACAGAATTAAGCCCTTCGGACTCATGGTTCAAATGGAGTACCGGTATATCTGGTGATCAGAACAATTGGTTAATAATGGCCGTTGCTAATCCTTCTGGGGTGTTGCTGCATCCCCTGTTTAAGAGCCCTAATCCAGCGGGTCATTGACTGTGCCATAGCACCAGTACAGCAGGCTTTAATGCATGAGCTGGTCCGTCTCCTGGTCCTGGACGATGACGATGACCTACCTGATGATGACCCCGGTCACCGGTAATACTTTGCTCTCACTCGCGAATGACGCTGCCAACTAAAACCATTCCAGTGGGGGGTTGAGTAGTTGAGAAGTAAATGGTGTGATTTTGATAAACAGGGGGGAAATGTGATAAGATTTTATGTGTAATTCCTTTATCAAAATGTATCTTGAAATGCTATCAAAATTACATGCTGTATTGTGCTGACCATGTTTTACGTGACTAAGGCTGAAAGATATGTAGTAAACAAGAGCGTTGTGAAGCCAGATTGTGAAACAGGAAAAGATATAGAAGATATACAAGACATATGCCTCATATTAGTAATGTGTAAACATGGAGATATGTGAATATTTTGATGACTCATATTGTGAATAAAAGGCACGGAGAGACGATGGTCAGAGAGAGAGTCCCAGTACCCAGCAGAGTACTGGCGTGGGACGAGCTGTAGCGAGCGCCACGTCTCTCCCGTGCACGTAAAATCCAAAGACTTGTCTCAGGCTATTTCTTCTGAACCTTGTGACTTAATCCACAATTGGCTGGAGGTTTATTTTGATAACAACTGTTAATTCTACACTGTTTGTGTAAAATTCCCCAACACATACATACACGCATATAATACATACATACATACATACATACATACATACATACATACATACATACATGCATATAATACATACATACATACATACATACATGCATATAATACATACATACATACATACATGCATATAATACATACATACATACATACATACATACATGCAATACATACATACATACATACATACACACATACAGACAGACAGACATACACACATACATACACACATACAAACATACATACATACATACACACATACATACATGCATAGACACACACACATACATACATATATACATACACACATACATACATATATGCATGCATACATACATACATACAGACAGACATGCATACATACATACATTTACGCATACATACATACATATATACATACATGCATAAATACATACATACATATATACATACATATATACATACATACATATATACATACATACATATATGCATACATACATGTATAAACATACATACATACATGCATAAATACATACATACATATATACATACATATATACATACATACATATATACATACATACATATATGCATACATACATGTATAAACATACATACATACATGCATAAATACATACATACATATATACATACATGCATAAATACATACATACATATATACATACATACATACATACATACATACATACATACATACATACATACATACATACATATATACATATATACATACATGCATACATACACATGTCACAACACAAGAAGAAGAGCTGAGGAGGCAGGAGACCAGTACTCGTCTGGTCCTGATCCAGTCCTGGTCCGGTCCTGGTCTGGTCCAGTCCTGATATGGTCCTGGTCCGGTGATTAAATGTTTTGTATTAATCTAAAACACATGTGTCTCGTACCACCTGATGACATCACAGTGTGGAAGTGTTCTGAGCCTCTTTCCTCCTCGACGGGCTCTGATTTTAATGTCATTTTAAATAAACTCAAACTTTATAAAGTACATTTGCTGCTTTTGTTTTCACTCTTTAGTCCTGGTTTAGTCCTGGTTTAGACTTGGTTCAGTCCTGGTTCAGTCCTGGTTCAGTCCTGGTTTAGTCCTAGTTCAGTCCTGGTTTAGTCCTGGTTCAGTCCTGGTTCAGTCCTGGTTCAGTCCTGGTTTAGACTTGGTTCAGTCCTAGTTCAGTCCTGGTTCAGTCCTGGTTTAGTCCTGGTTCAGTCCTGGTTCAGTCCTGGTTTAGTCCTGGTTCAGTCCTGGTTCAGTCCTGGTTCAGTCCTGGTTCAGTCCTGGTTCAGTCCTGGTTTAGTCATTTAAAACTTCAAATTTTAATAAACCTGTGAATTTAAAACACAAAACGTGGAGTGAATTTAGAGGCTGAAAACACCTCAGTCCTTCAGTATTACAGCGCCCCCTGCTGGACACTCCTTCAGTATAAATAATAATCATATAAATGTGAGTATTACAGCGCCCCCTGCTGGACACTCCTTCAGTATAAATAATAATCATATAAATGTGAGTATTACAGCGCCCCCTGCTGGACACTCCTTCAGTATAAATAATAATCATATAAATGTGAGTATTACAGCGCCCCCTGCTGGACTCTCCTTCAGTATAAATAATAATCATATAAATGTGAGTATTACAGCGCCCCCTGCTGGACACTCCTTCAGTATAAATAATAATCATATAAATGTGAGTATTACAGCGCCCCTGCTGGACACTCCTTCAGTATAAATAATAATCATATAAATGTGAGTATTACAGCGCCCCTGCTGGACTCTCCTTCAGTATAAATAATAATCATATAAATGTGAGTATTACAGCGCCCCCTGCTGGACACTCCTTCAGTATAAATAATAATCATATAAATGTGAGTATTACAGCGCCCCCTGCTGGACACTCCTTCAGTATAAATAATAATCATATAAATGTGAGTATTACAGCGCCCCTGCTGGACACTCCTTCAGTATAAATAATAATCATATAAATGTGAGTATTACAGCGCCCCTGCTGGACACTCCTTCAGTATAAATAATAATCATATAAATGTGAGTATTACAGCGCCCCCTGCTGGACACTCCTTCAGTATAAATAATAATCATATAAATGTGAGTATTACAGCGCCCCCTGCTGGACACTCCTTCAGTATAAATAATAATCATATAAATGTGAGTATTACAGCGCCCCCTGCTGGACTCTCCTTCAGTATAAATAATAATCATATAAATGTGAGTATTACAGCGCCCCCTGCTGGACACTCCTTCAGTATAAATAATAATATTCATATAAATGTGAGTATTACAGCGCCCCCTGCTGGACACTCCTTCAGTATAAATAATAATCATATAAATGTGAGTATTACAGCGCCCCCTGCTGGACACTCCTTCAGTATAAATAATAATCATATAAATGTGAGTATTAAAGAGCACCCTGCTGGACTCTCCTTCATTATAAATAATAATCATATAAATGTGAGTATTACAGCGCCCCCTGCTGGACGCTCCTTCAGTATAAATAATAATAATCATATAAATGTGAGTATTACAGCGCCCCCTGCTGGACACTCCTTCAGTATAAATAATAATAATCATATAAATGTGAGTATTACAGCGCCCCCTGCTGGACTCTCCTTCAGTATAAATAATAATAATCATATAAATGTGAGTATTACAGCGCCCCCTGCTGGACACTCCTTCAGTATAAATAATAATCATATAAATGTGAGTATTACAGCGCCCCCTGCTGGACACTCCTTCAGTATAAATAATAATAATCATATAAATGTGAGTATTACAGCGCCCCCTGCTGGACACTCCTTCAGTATAAATAATAATCATATAAATGTGAGTATTACAGCGCCCCCTGCTGGACTCTCCTTCAGTATAAATAATAATCATATAAATGTGAGTATTACAGCGCCCCCTGCTGGACTCTCCTTCAGTATAAATAATAATCATATAAATGTGAGTATTACAGCGCCCCCTGCTGGACTCTCCTTCAGTATAAATAATAATATTCATATAAATGTGAGTATTACAGCGCCCCCTGCTGGACACTCCTTCAGTATAAATAATAATCATATAAATGTGAGTATTACAGCGCCCCCTGCTGGACTCTCCTTCAGTATAAATAATAATCATATAAATGTGAGTATTACAGCGCCCCCTGCTGGACACTCCTTCAGTATAAATAATAATAATCATATAAATGTGAGTATTACAGCGCCCCCTGCTGGACGCTCCTTCAGTATAAATAATAATCATATAAATGTGAGTATTACAGCGCCCCCTGCTGGACGCTCCTTCAGTATAAATAATAATCATATAAATGTGAGTATTACAGCGCCCCCTGCTGGACGCTCCTTCAGTATAAATAATAATCATATAAATGTGAGTATTACAGCGCCCCTGCTGGACACTCCTTCAGTATAAATAATAATCATATAAATGTGAGTATTACAGCGCCCCCTGCTGGACGCTCCTTCAGTATAAATAATAATCATATAAATGTGAGTATTACAGCGCCCCCTGCTGGACACTCCTTCAGTATAAATAATAATCATATAAATGTGAGTATTACAGCGCCCCCTGCTGGACACTCCTTCAGTATAAATAATAATCATATAAATGTGAGTATTACAGCGCCCCCTGCTGGACGCTCCTTCAGTATAAATAATAATAATCATATAAATGTGAGTATTACAGCGCCCCCTGCTGGACTCTCCTTCAGTATAAATAATAATAATCATATAAATGTGAGTATTACAGCGCCCCCTGCTGGACGCTCCTTCAGTATAAATAATAATAATCATATAAATGTGAGTATTACAGCGCCCCCTGCTGGACGCTCCTTCAGTATAAATAATATTCATATAAATGTGAGTATTACAGCGCCCCCTGCTGGACTCTCCTTCAGTATAAATAATAATATTCATATAAATGTGAGTATTACAGCGCCCCCTGCTGGACACTCCTTCAGTATAAATAATAATCATATAAATGTGAGTATTACAGCGCCCCCTGCTGGACGCTCCTTCAGTATAAATAATAATCATATAAATGTGAGTATTACAGCGCCCCCTGCTGGACTCTCCTTCAGTATAAATAATAATAATCATATAAATGTGAGTATTACAGCGCCCCCTGCTGGACACTCCTTCAGTATAAATAATAATCATATAAATGTGAGTATTACAGCGCCCCCTGCTGGACACTCCTTCAGTATAAATAATAATAATCATATAAATGTGAGTATTACAGCGCCCCCTGCTGGACGCTCCTTCAGTATAAATAATAATAATCATATAAATGTGAGTATTACAGCGCCCCCTGCTGGACGCTCCTTCAGTATAAATAATAATAATCATATAAATGTGAGTATTACAGCGCCCCCTGCTGGACGCTCCTTCAGTATAAATAATAATCATATAAATGTGAGTATTACAGCGCCCCCTGCTGGACGCTCCTTCAGTATAAATAATAATCATATAAATGTGAGTATTACAGCGCCCCCTGCTGGACTCTCCTTCAGTATAAATAATATTCATATAAATGTGAGTATTACAGCGCCCCCTGCTGGACACTCCTTCAGTATAAATAATAATCATATAAATGTGAGTATTACAGCGCCCCCTGCTGGACACTCCTTCAGTATAAATAATAATAATCATATAAATGTGAGTATTACAGCGCCCCCTGCTGGACACTCCTTCAGTATAAATAATAATCATATAAATGTGAGTATTACAGCGCCCCCTGCTGGACTCTGTAAATCTGAATATAAAAAGAATCGGACTCGTTAGATCGTGCAGATAAAACGCTTTATTGACAAACAGCAGAACTACAATAAAAGACTTCATTTCCCAGAATTCTCCACCAAAAGCAGAAAAAGAGCTTCACTTTAATCATTTTTCTTTAATAAATGTTTCAGAATAAATCTTTAGTTTTTACAAAGTGCCGTCAGTGAAGCTCAAAATCAAACATGATTTCAGTTTAAAAGTGGAAATGGTCTTCAGAACATTCGGTTCCACTTTAAACTCCACCGCGTCCCGTCTGTTCGTTTCCTGTGTCCTCGTGTTCGGCCTGGGCTGGTTTCGATTATCTGCAGCTATTTTAAACCTAAATATCGGCTTAATATCGGTGCGGAAAAGCTGCGCCTCTAAATAAACACGATAAAGTGATGATATTTAAATATGTGCAGGTGCGGGGGCGTGGCCTGCCCAAATATGGATAAAACCAACACGTCACGACTCCGCCTCTTCCTGTTCCTCTGTGTGATTGACAGTTCCTTCCTCTGCCTCCTCGCATGTCTCCTTGTTCACCTCCTCTGTCTCCTCGTTTCCTACCTCCTCAGTCTCTTGGTTCTCCTCTCTCGTCTCCTCAGATGCCTCCTCAGTTGCTTCCTTACTCGTCTCCTCTGATGCCTCCTCAGTTGCTTCCTTACTCGTCTCCTCAGATGCCTCCTCAGTTGCTTCCTTACTCGTCTCCTCAGATGCCTCCTCAGTTGCTTCCTTACTCGTCTCCTCAGATGCCTCCTCAGTTGCTTCCTTACTCATCTCCTCAGATGCCTCCTCAGTTGCTTCCTTACTTGTCTCCTCAGATGCCTCCTCAGTTGCTTCCTTACTCGTCTCCTCAGATGCCTCCTCAGTTGCTTCCTTACTCGTCTCCTCTGATGCCTCCTCAGTTGCTTCCTTACTCGTCTCCTCTGATGCCTCCTCAGTTGCTTCCTTACTCGTCCCCTCAGATGCCTCCTCAGTTGCTTCTTTACTCGTCTCCTCTGATGCCTCCTCAGTTGCCTCCTTACTCGTCTCCTCTGATGCCTCCTCAGTTACCTCCTTACTCGTCTCCTCAGATGCCTCCTCAGTTGCTTCCTTACTCGTCTCCTCTGATGCCTCCTCAGTTACGTCCTTACTCGTCTCCTCTGATGCCTCCTCAGTTTCTTCCTTACTCGTTTCCTGCTGTGTGTCCTTATTTCCTTCCTCCTCAGCTCCTATGTCTTCATTCTCTCCTTGTTCCTCCTCCATTGTCTCCTTGTTCATTTCCTTTGCTCCTTCCTTGTTCACCTCCTCTTGTGTTTCCTCCTGTGTCTCCTCGTTTCCTTCCACCTCAGTCTCTTGGTTCTCCTCCTGTCCTAGTACCTCCTCCCTCGTCTCCTCATGTCCTTCCTCACTTCCTTCCTTGTCTACTTGCTCTTCCGTTCCGCCCTCCTCTGCCTCCTTCCTCTCTTCATTCACATCCTCCTCTCCTTCGTTAGTTCCTTGTTTGGTTTCCTTGTCTCCTCGCTGAAGACTTGAGTCCAGATTTGGAGCCTGAGACGAGAGAGTTTCCTGTCGCCCCAAACCTGAAGAAAACAATGAGTTAAACCAGGACTAAACCAGGACTAAACCAGGACTAAACCAGGACTAAACCAGGTCTAAACCAGGTCTAAACCAGGACTAAACCAGGTCTAAACCAGGACTAAACCAGGACTAAACCAGGACTAAACCAGGACTAAACCAGGACTAAACCAGGTCTAAACCAGGACTAAACCAGGACTAAACCAGGACTAAACCAGGTCTAAACCAGGACTAAACCAGGACTAAACCAGGACTAAACCAGGACTAAACCAGGACTAAACCAGGTCTAAACCAGGTCTAAAACAGGACTAAGCCAGGACTAAACCAGGACTAAACCAGGTCTAAACCAGGTCTAAAACAGGACTAAACCAGGTCTAAACCAGGACTAAACCAGGTCTAAACCAGGACTAAACCAGGTCTAAACCAGGACTAAACCAGGACTAAACCAGGACTAAACCAGGACTAAACCAGGTCTAAACCAGGTCTAAACCAGGACTAAACCAGGACTAAACCAGATCTAAACCAGATCTAAACCAGGATTAAACCAGGACTAAACCAGGTCTAAACCAGGTCTAAACCAGGACTAAACCAGGACTAAACCAGGACTAAACCAGGACTAAACCAGATCTAAACCAGATCTAAACCAGGATTAAACCAGGACTAAACCAGGTCTAAACCAGTACTGGACCAGGACTAAAACAGGACTGAACCAGGACTGAACCAGGACTAAACCAGGACTAAAACAGGTCTAAACCAGGACTAAACCAGGACTAAACCAGGTCTAAACCAGGACTAAACCAGGACTAAACCAGGACTAAACCAGGTCTAAACCAGGACTAAACCAGGACTAAACCAGGACTAAACCAGGACTAAACCAGGTCTAAACCAGGTCTAAACCAGGACTAAACCAGGACTAAACCAGGTCTAAACCAGGTCTAAACCAGGACTAAACCAGGACTAAACCTGGACTAAACCAGGACTAAACCAGGACTAAACCAGGACTAAACCAGGACTAAACCAGGTCTAAACCAGGACTAAACCAGGACTAAACCAGGACTAAACCAGGTCTAAACCAGGACTAAACCAGGACTAAACCAGGACTAAACCAGGTCTAAACCAGGACTAAACCAGGACTAAACCAGGACTAAACCAGGACTAAACCAGGTCTAAACCAGGACTAAGCAAGGACTAAACCAGGACTAAACCAGGTCTAAACCAGGACTAAGCAAGGACTAAACCAGGACTAAACCAGGACTAAACCAGGTCTAAACCAGGACTAAACCAGGTCTAAACCAGGACTAAACCAGGACTAAACCTGGACTAAACCAGGACTAAACCAGGTCTAAACCAGGTCTAAACCAGGACTAAACCAGGACTAAACCAGGACTAAACCAGGACTAAACCAGGTCTAAACCAGGTCTAAACCAGGACTAAACCAGGACTAAACCAGGACTAAACCAGGACTAAACCAGGTCTAAACCAGGTCTAAACCAGGACTAAACCAGGACTAAACCTGGACTAAACCAGGTCTAAACCAGGTCTAAACCAGGACTAAACCAGGACTAAACCTGGACTAAACCTGGACTAAACCAGGTCTAAACCAGGACTAAACCAGGTCTAAACCAGGACTAAACCAGGACTAAACCAGGACTAAACCAGGACTAAACAAGGACTAAACAAGGACTAAACCAGGACTAAACCAGATCTAAACCAGATCTAAACCAGGATTAAACCAGGACTAAACCAGGTCTAAACCAGGTCTAAACCAGGACTAAACCAGGACTAAACAAGGACTAAACCAGGACTAAACCAGATCTAAACCAGATCTAAACCAGGATTAAACCAGGACTAAACCAGGTCTAAACCAGTACTGGACCAGGACTAAAACAGGACTGAACCAGGACTGAACCAGGACTAAACCAGGACTAAAACAGGTCTAAACCAGGACTAAACCAGGACTAAACCAGGTCTAAACCAGGACTAAACCAGGACTAAACCAGGACTAAACCAGGACTAAACCAGGTCTAAACCAGGTCTAAACCAGGACTAAACCAGGACTAAACCAGGACTAAACCAGGTCTAAACCAGGTCTAAACCAGGACTAAACCAGGACTAAACCTGGACTAAACCAGGACTAAACCAGGACTAAACCAGGACTAAACCAGGTCTAAACCAGGACTAAACCAGGACTAAACCAGGACTAAACCTGGACTAAACCAGGTCTAAACCAGGTCTAAACCAGGACTAAACCAGGACTAAACCAGGACTAAACCAGATCTAAACCAGATCTAAACCAGGATTAAACCAGGACTAAACCAGGTCTAAACCAGTACTGGACCAGGACTAAAACAGGACTAAACCAGGACTAAACCAGGACTAAAACAGGTCTAAACCAGGACTAAACCAGGACTAAACCAGGTCTAAACCAGGACTAAACCAGGACTAAACCAGGTCTAAACCAGGACTAAACCAGGACTAAACCAGGACTAAACCAGGACTAAACCAGGACTAAACCAGGACTAAACCAGGACTAAACCAGGACTGAACCAGGACTAAACAAGGACTAAACCAGGACTAAACCAGGTCTAAACCAGGTCTAAACCAGGACTAAACCAGGACTAAACCAGGACTAAACCAGGACTGAACCAGGTCTAAACCAGGACTAAACCAGGACTAAACCAGGACTAAACCAGGACTAAACCAGGACTAAACCAGGTCTAAACCAGGTCTGGACTAAACCAGGACTAAACCAGGACTAAACCAGGACTAAACCTGGTCTGGACTAAACCAGGACTAAACCAGGTCTGGACTGAACCAGGACTAAACCAGGAATAAACCAGGTCTGGACTGAACCAGGACTAAACCAGGTCTGGACTAAACCAGGACTAAACCAGGACTAAACCTGGTCTGGACTAAACCAGGACTAAACCAGGTCTGGACTGAACCAGGACTAAACCAGGAATAAACCAGGTCTGGACTGAACCAGGACTAAACCAGGTCTGGACTAAACCAGGACTAAACCAGGACTAAACCAGGACTAAACCTGGTCTGGACTAAACCAGGACTAAACCAGGTCTGGACTGAACCAGGTCTGGACTGAACCAGGACTAAACCAGGACTAAACCAGATCTGGACTAAACCAGGACTAAACCAGGAATAAACCAGGTCTGGACTAAACCAGGACTAAACCAGGACTAAACCTGGTCTGGACTAAACCAGGACTAAACCAGGACTAAACCAGGACTAAACCAGGACTAAACCAGGACTGAACCAGGACTAAACCAGGACTAAACCAGGACTAAACCAGGACTAAACCTAACCTGAACCAGGACTGAACCAGGACTAAACCAGGACTAAACCAGGACTAATCCTGGACTGACCTGCTGGGGTGAGGACCAGAGCCTGTAGAATGTCTGACAAGGAAACGATTCCCACGATTTTGGATTCTTCATCAACGACAACCAACCGGTGAACCTGAGGGAGAGAGAGGACTGAACCAGGACTGAACCAGGACTGAACCAGGACTGAACCAGGACTGAACCAGGACTGAACCAGGACTGAACCAGGACTGAACCAGGACTAAACCAGGACTGAACCAGGACTGAACCAGGACTGAACCAGGACTGAACCAGGACTAAACCAGGACTGAACCAGGACTGAACCAGGACTGAACCAGGACTGGACCAGGACTAAACCAGGACTGAACCAGGACTGAACCAGGACTGAACCAGGACTGAACCAGGACTAAACCAGGACTGAACCAGGACTGAACCAGGACTGAACCAGGACTAAACCAGGACTGAACCAGGACTGAACCAGGACTAAACCGGGACTGAACCGGGACTGAACCAGGACTAAACCGGGACTGAACCAGGACTGAACCAGGACTAAACCGGGACTGAACCAGGACTGAACCAGGACTAAACCGGGACTGAACCAGGACTAAACCGCGACTGAACCAGGACTGAACCAGGACTAAACCAGGACTGAACCAGGACTGAACCAGGACTGAACCAGGACTAAACCAGGACTGAACCGGGACTGAACCGGGACTAAACCGGGACTGAACCGGGACTGAACCAGGACTAAACCAGGACTGAACCAGGACTAAACCAGGTCTAAACCAGGACTAAACCAGGTCTAAACCGGGACTAAACCAGGACTAAACCAGGACTAAACCAGGTCTAAACCGGGACTAAACCAGGACTAAACCAGGTCTAAACCGGGACTGAACCAGGACTAAACCAGGACTGAACCAGGACTGAACCAGGACTGAACCAGGACTGAACCAGGACTAAACCAGGACTGAACCAGGACTGAACCAGGACTGAACCAGGACTAAACCAGGACTGAACCAGGACTGAACCAGGACTGAACCAGGACTGAACCAGGACTAAACCAGGACTGAACCAGGACTGAACCAGGACTGAACCAGGACTGGACCAGGACTAAACCAGGACTGAACCAGGACTGAACCAGGACTGAACCAGGACTGACCCAGGACTAAACCAGGACTAAACCAGGACTGAACCAGGACTGAACCAGGACTGACCTCTGCCTTGACGATCCGGTCCACGATGACCTCTAGTGTCTCCAGCCGGTGACACTTTAAAACTCCCTCGAAGTTCTGGGAACGGTGCTTCAGCGCCTGCGTCACCGTGATGTCCAGGTTATTGTAGGTTTTCTCCGCCGCCAAGTTCTGCCCCACAAGAACAAAGAATCACACAGACCTGAGCACGAGAACCCGGAGAACCCTCAGAAGAACCCTCAGGAGAACCCGGAGAACCCTCAGGAAAATCCTCAGAAGAACCCTCAGGAGAACCCTCAGGAGAACCCTCAGAAGAACCCTCAGGAGAACCCTCTGGAGAACCCTCTGGAGAACCCTCAGAAGAACCCTCAGGAGAACCCTCAGGAGAACCCTCAGGAGAACACGCGGGGCCCTCAGGAGAACCCTCAGGATAACCCGGAGAACCTTCAGGAGAACCCTCAGAAGGACCCGCGGGGCCCTCAGGAGAACCCTCAGGAGAACACTCAGGAGAACCTGCGGGGCCCTCTGGAGAACCCTCAGGAGAACCTGGAGAAGCCTAAGGAGAACCCTCAAGAAGACCCAGAGAACCCTCAGGAAAACCCTCAGAAGAACCCTCAGGAGAACCCTCAGGAAAACCCTCAGAAGAACCCTCAGGAGAACCCTCAGGAGAACCCTCAGGAAAACCCGAAGGAGAACCCGAAGGAGAACCCGCAGGGAGTTAAACCGTGAACTTTCTGAGAAGAGTCTGAACTTTACTCACAATCACGTCAAATTTGGAGTAAATGTCCACGACTTTACCTGGAACACAAGAGAACAGGTTTAGTCCGGGTTCAGTCCTGGTTCAGTCCTGGTTCAGTCCTGGTTCAGTCCTGGCCCAGTCCTGGTTCAGTCCTGGTTCAGTCCTGGTTCAGTCCTGGTTCAGTCCTGGTTCTGTCCTGGTTCTGTCCTGGTTCTGTCCTGGTCCAGTCCTGGTTTAGTCCTGGTTCAGTCCTGGTGTAGTCTTGGTTTAGTCCTGGTTCAGTCCTGGTCCAGTCCCGGTTCAGTCCCGGTCCAGTCCTGGTTCAGTCCCGGTTCAGTCCCGGTTTAGTCCCGGTTTAGTCCCGGTTCAGTCCCGGTTCAGTCCCGGTTTAGTCCCGGTTCAGTCCCGGTTTAGTCCCGGTTCAGTCCCGGTCCAGTCCCGGTCCAGTCCCGGTTCAGTCCCGGTTCAGTCCCGGTCCAGTCCTGGTTCAGTCCCGGTCCAGTCCTGGTTTAGTCCTGGTTCAGTCCCGGTTCAGTCCTGGTTCAGTCCCGGTCCAGTCCCGGTCCAGTCCCGGTTCAGTCCCGGTTCAGTCCCGGTTTAGTCCCGGTCCAGTCCTGGTCCAGTCCTGGTCCAGTACCGGTGTGGTCCACCACGGGCAGGGCGGAGACGCGGCGGTGGGTGAACAGGGACAGGGCGGTGCACAGGGGCGTGTCCGGGTGGATGAAGGCGATGTCAGAGTAAGTCCCCACACCCAGAACCGACAGGGACTGTTTCATGAAGGACGGCATGGCCAACTCACACACCTGAGGAGGAGAGGAGGAGGTGAGGAGGAGGAGGAGCATGGCCAACTCACACACCTGAGGAGGAGAGGAGGAGGTGAGGAGGAGGAGGAGCATGGCCAACTCACACACCTGAGGAGGAGAGGAGGAGGTGAGGAGGAGGAGGAGGAGCATGGCCAACTCACACACCTGAGGAGGAGAGGAGGAGGTGAGGAGGAGGAGGAGCATGGCCAACTCACACACCTGAGGAGGAGAGGAGGAGGTGAGGAGGAGGAGCATGGCCAACTCACACACCTGAGGAGGAGAGGAGGAGGTGAGGAGGAGGAGCATGGCCAACTCACACACCTGAGGAGGAGAGGAGGAGGTGAGGAGGAGGAGGAGCATGGCCAACTCACACACCTGAGGAGGAGAGGAGGAGGTGAGGAGGAGGAGGAGCATGGCCAACTCACACACCTGAGGAGGAGAGGAGGAGGTGAGGAGGAGGAGGAGCATGGCCAACTCACACACCTGAGGAGGAGAGGAGGAGGTGAGGAGGAGGAGGAGCATGGCCAACTCACACACCTGAGGAGGAGAGGAGGAGGTGAGGAGGGGGAGGAGCATGGCCAACTCACACACCTGAGGAGGAGAGGAGGAGGTGAGGAGGAGGAGGAGCATGGCCAACTCACACACCTGAGGAGGAGAGGGAGGAGGTGAGGAGGAGGAGGAGCATGGCCAACTCACACACCTGAGGAGGAGAGGAGGAGGTGAGGAGGAGGAGGAGCATGGCCAGCTCACACACCTGAGGAGGAGAGGAGGAGGTGAGGAGGAGGTGGAGGAGCATGGCCAACTCACACACCTGAGGAGGAGAGGAGGAGGTGAGGAGGAGGTGAGGAGGAGGAGCATGGCCAGCTAACACACCTGAGGAGGAGAGGAGGAGGTGAGGAGGAGGAGGAGCATGGCCAGCTCACACACCTGAGGAGGGAGAGGAGGAGGTGAGGAGGAGGAGGAGCATGGCCAGCTCACACACCTGAGGAGGAGAGGAGGAGGTGAGGAGGAGGAGGAGCATGGCCAACTCACACACCTGAGGAGGAGAGGAGGAGGTGAGGAGGAGGAGGAGCATGGCCAACTCACACACCTGAGGAGGAGAGGAGGAGGTGAGGAGGAGGAGGAGCATGGCCAACTCACACACCTGAGGAGGAGAGGAGGAGGTGAGGAGGAGGTGAGGAGGAGGAGGAGCATGGCCAACTCACACACCTGAGGAGGAGAGGAGGAGGTGAGGAGGAGGAGCATGGCCAACTCACACACCTGAGGAGGAGAGGAGGAGGTGAGGAGGAGGTGAGGAGGAGGAGGAGCATGGCCAACTCACACACCTGAGGAGGAGAGGAGGAGGTGAGGAGGAGCATGGCCAACTCACACACCTGAGGAGGAGGAGCATGGCCAACTCACACACCTGAGGAGGAGAGGAGGAGGTGAGGAGGAGGAGGAGCATGGCCAACTCACACACCTGAGGAGGAGAGGAGGAGGAGAGGAGGAGGTGAGGAGGAGGAGGAGCATGACCAACTCACACACCTGAGGAGGAGAGGAGGAGGTGAGGAGGAGGAGGAGCATGGCCAACTCACACACCTGAGGAGGAGAGGAGGAGGTGAGGAGGAGGTGAGGAGGAGGAGGAGCATGGCCAACTCACACACCTGAGGAGGAGAGGAGGAGGTGAGGAGGAGGAAAAGCATGGCCAACTCACACACCTGAGGAGGAGAGGAGGAGGTGAGGAGGAGGTGAGGAGGAGGAGGAGCATGGCCAACTCACACACCTGAGGAGGAGAGGAGGAGGTGAGGAGGAGCATGGCCAACTCACACACCTGAGGAGGAGGAGCATGGCCAACTCACACACCTGAGGAGGAGAGGAGGAGGTGAGGAGGAGGAGGAGCATGGCCAACTCACACACCTGAGGAGGAGAGGAGGAGGAGAGGAGGAGGTGAGGAGGAGGTGAGGAGGAGGAGGAGCATGACCAACTCACACACCTGAGGAGGAGAGGAGGAGGTGAGGAGGAGGAGGAGCATGGCCAACTCACACACCTGAGGAGGAGAGGAGGAGGTGAGGAGGAGGTGAGGAGGAGGAGGAGCATGGCCAACTCACACACCTGAGGAGGAGAGGAGGAGGTGAGGAGGAGGAGCATGGCCAACTCACACACCTGAGGAGGAGAGGAGGTGAGGAGGAGGTGAGGAGGAGGAGGAGCATGGCCAACTCACACACCTGAGGAAGAGAGGAGGAGGTGAGGAGGAGGTGAGCATGGCCAGCTCACACACCTGAGGAGGAGAGGAGGAGGTGAAGAGGAGGAGCATGGCCAACTCACACACCTGAGGAGGAGAGGAGGAGGTGAGGAGGAGGAGGAGAGGAGGATCACGAGCATGGCCAGCACACACGGCTGAGGAGGAGAGGAGGAGGTGAGGAGGAGGAGCATGGCCATCTCACACACCTGAGGAGGAGAGGAGGAGGTTAGGAGGAGGTGAGGAGGAGGAGGAGCATGGCCAACTCACACACCTGAGGAGGAGAGGAGGAGGTGAGGAGGAGGAGGAGCATGGCCAGCTCACACACCTGAGGAGGAGAGGAGGAGGAGGTGGTGAGGAGGAGGAGCATGGCCATCTCACACACCTGAGGAGGAGAGGAGGAGGTGAGGAGGAGGTGAGGAGGAGGAGGAGCATGGCCAGCTCACACACCTGAGGAGGAGAGGAGGAGGTGAGGAGGAGCATGGCCAACTCACACACCTGAGGAGGAGAGGAGGAGGTGAGGAGGAGGTGAGGAGGAGGAGCATGGCCAACTCACACACCTGAGGAGGAGAGGAGGAGGTGAGGAGGAGGAGCATGGCCAACTCACACACCTGAGGAGGAGAGGAGGAGGTGAGGAGGAGGTGAGGAGGAGGAGGAGCATGGCCAACTCACACACCTGAGGAGGAGAGGAGGAGGTGAGGAGGAGGAGGAGCATGGCCAACTCACACACCTGAGGAGGAGAGGAGGAGGTGAGGAGGAGGTGAGGAGGAGGAGGAGCATGGCCAGCTCACACACCTGAGGAGGAGAGGAGGAGGTGAGGAGGAGGTGAGGAGGAGGAGCATGGCCTACTCACACACCTGAGGAGGAGAGGAGGAGGTGAGGAGGAGGAGGAGCATGGCCAACTCACACACCTGAGGAGGAGAGGAGGAGGTGAGGAGGAGGTGAGGAGGAGGAGGAGCATGGCCAGCTCACACACCTGAGGAGGAGAGGAGGAGGTGAGGAGGAGGTGAGGAGGAGGAGCATGGCCAACTCACACACCTGAGGAGGAGAGGAGGAGGTGAGGAGGAGGAGGAGCATGGCCAACTCACACACCTGAGGAGGAGAGGAGGAGGTGAGGAGGAGGAGGAGCATGGCCAACTCACACACCTGAGGAGGAGAGGAGGAGGTGAGGAGGAGGTGAGGAGGAGGAGGAGCATGGCCAACTCACACACCTGAGGAGGAGAGGAGGAGGTGAGGAGGAGGTGAGGAGGAGGAGGAGCATGGCCAACTCACACACCTGAGGAGGAGAGGAGGAGGTGAGGAGGAGGTGAGGAGGAGGAGCATGGCCAACTCACACACCTGAGGAGGAGAGGAGGAGGTGAGGAGGAGGTGAGGAGGAGGACGAGCATGGCCAGCTCACACAGCTGAGGAGGAGAGGAGGAGGTGAGGAGGAGGAGGAGGAGCATGGCCAGCTCACACACCTGAGGAGGAGAGGAGGAGGTTAGGAGGAGGTGAGGAGGAGGAGGAGCATGGCCATCTCACACACCTGAGGAGGAGAGGAGGAGGTTAGGAGGAGGAGGAGGAGCATGGCCAACTCACACACCTGAGGAGGAGAGGAGGAGGAGGTGAGGAGGAGGAGGAGGAGCATGGCCAGCTCACACACCTGAGGAGGAGAGGAGGAGGTGAGGAGGAGGTGAGGAGGAGGAGGAGCATGGCCAGCTCACACACCTGAGGAGGAGAGGAGGAGGAGGTGAGGAGGAGGAGCATGGCCAGCTCACACACCTGAGGAGGAGAGGGAGGAGGTGAGGAGGAGGAGGAGCATGGCCAACTCACACACCTGAGGAGGAGAGGAGGAGGTGAGGAGGAGGTGAGGAGGAGGAGGAGCATGGCCAACTCACACACCTGAGGAGGAGAGGAGGAGGTGAGGAGGAGGTGAGGAGGAGGAGCATGGCCAACTCACACACCTGAGGAGGAGAGGAGGAGGTGAGGAGGAGGAGGAGCATGGCCAACTCACACACCTGAGGAGGAGAGGAGGAGGTTAGGAGGAGGTGAGGAGGAGGAGGAGCATGGCCAACTCACACACCTGAGGAGGAGAGGAGGAGGTGAGGAGGAGGAGGAGCATGGCCAACTCACACACCTGAGGAGGAGAGGAGGAGGTGAGGAGGAGGTGAGGAGGAGGAGGAGCATGGCCAGCTCACACACCTGAGGAGGAGAGGAGGAGGTGAGGAGGAGCATGGCCAACTCACACACCTGAGGAGGAGAGGAGGAGGTGAGGAGGAGGAGCATGGCCAACTCACACACCTGAGGAGGAGAGGAGGAGGTGAGGAGGAGGAGGAGCATGGCCAACTCACACACCTGAGGAGGAGAGGAGGAGGTTAGGAGGAGGTGAGGAGGAGGAGGAGCATGGCCAACTCACACACCTGAGGAGGAGAGGAGGAGGTTAGGAGGAGGAGGAGCATGGCCAACTCACACACCTGAGGAGGAGAGGAGGAGGTGAGGAGGAGGAGGAGCATGGCCAACTCACACACCTGAGGAGGAGAGGAGGAGGTGAGGAGGAGGTGAGGAGGAGGAGGAGCATGGCCAGCTCACACACCTGAGGAGGAGAGGAGGAGGTGAGGAGGAGGAGGAGCATGGCCAACTCACACACCTGAGGAGGAGAGGAGGAGGTGAGGAGGAGGAGCATGGCCAACTCACACACCTGAGGAGGAGAGGAGGAGGTGAGGAGGAGGAGGAGCATGGCCAACTCACACACCTGAGGAGGAGAGGAGGAGGTGAGGAGGAGGAGGTGAGGAGGAGGAGGAGCATGGCCAACTCACACACCTGAGGAGGAGAGGAGGAGGTGAGGAGGAGGAGGAGCATGGCCAACTCACACACCTGAGGAGGAGAGGAGGAGGTGAGGAGGAGGTGAGGAGGAGGAGGAGCATGGCCAACTCACACACCTGAGGAGGAGAGGAGGAGGTGAGGAGGAGGTGAGGAGGAGGAGGAGCATGGCCAGCTCACACACCTCAGGAGGAGAGGAGGAGGTGAGGAGGAGGAGGAGCATGGCCAACTCACACACCTGAGGAGGAGAGGAGGAGGTGAGGAGGAGGTGAGGAGGAGGAGGAGCATGGCCAGCTCACACACCTGAGGAGGAGAGGAGGAGGTGAGGAGGAGCATGGCCAACTCACACACCTGAGGAGGAGAGGAGGAGGTGAGGAGGAGGTGAGGAGGAGGAGGAGCATGGCCAACTCACACACCTGAGGAGGAGAGGAGGAGGTGAGGAGGAGGAGGAGCATGGCCAACTCACACACCTGAGGAGGAGAGGAGGAGGTGAGGAGGAGGAGGAGCATGGCCAACTCACACACCTGAGGAGGAGAGGAGGAGGTGAGGAGGAGGTGAGGAGGAGGAGGAGCATGGCCAACTCACACACCTGAGGAGGAGAGGAGGAGGTGAGGAGGAGGTGAGGAGGAGGAGGAGCATGGCCAACTCACACACCTGAGGAGGAGAGGAGGAGGTGAGGAGGAGGTGAGGAGGAGGAGGAGCATGGCCATCTCACACACCTGAGGAGGAGAGGAGGAGGTGAGGAGGAGGAGGAGCATGGCCAACTCACACACCTGAGGAGGAGAGGAGGAGGTGAGGAGGAGGTGAGGAGGAGGAGGAGCATGGCCAACTCACACACCTGAGGAGGAGAGGAGGAGGTGAGGAGGAGGAGGAGAGGAGGAGAGGAGGAGGAGCATGGCCAACTCACACACCTGAGGAGGAGAGGAGGAGGTGAGGAGGAGGTGAGGAGGAGGAGGAGCATGGCCAACTCACACACCTGAGGAGGAGAGGAGGAGGTTAGGAGGAGGTGAGGAGGAGGAGGAGCATGGCCAACTCACACACCTGAGGAGGAGAGGAGGAGGTGAGGAGGAGGAGGAGCATGGCCAACTCACACACCTGAGGAGGAGAGGAGGAGGTGAGGAGGAGGAGGAGCATGGCCAACTCACACACCTGAGGAGGAGAGGAGGAGGTGAGGAGGAGGAGAGGAGAAGGAGGAGCATGGCCATGTCACACACCTGAGGAGGGGAGGAGGAGGTGAGGAGGAGGTGAGGAGGAGGAGGAGCATGGCCAGGTCACACACCGGAGGAGGAGAGGAGGAGGTGAGGAGGAGGAGGAGAATGGCCCCCTCACACCCCAGAGGAGCACAGGAGGAGGTGAGGAGGAGGTGAGGAGGAGGAGGAGCATGGCCAACTCACACACCTGAGGAGGAGAGGAGGAGGTGAGGAGGAGGTGAGGAGGAGGAGGAGCATGGCCAACTCACACACCTGAGGAGGAGAGGAGGAGGTGAGGAGGAGGAGGTGAGGAGGAGGAGGAGCATGTCCAACTCACACACCGGAGGAGGAGAGGAGGAGGTGAGGAGGTGGGGAGGAGGAGGAGGTGGTTGGCCACCTCTCACACCTGAGGAGGAGAGGAGGAGGTGTTGAGGAGGAGGAGCATGGCCAACTCACACACCTGAGGAGGAGAGGAGGAGGTGAGGAGGAGGTGAGGAGGAGGAGGAGCATGGCCAACTCACACACCTGAGGAGGAGAGGAGGAGGTGAGGAGGAGGAGGAGCATGGCCAGCTCACACACCTGAGGAGGAGAGGAGGAGGTGAGGAGGAGGTGAGGAGGAGGAGGAGCATGGCCAACTCACACACCTGAGGAGGAGAGGAGGAGGTGAGGAGGAGGTGAGGAGGAGGAGGAGCATGGCCCGCAAACACTCCTGAGGAGGAGAGGAGGAGGTGAGGAGGAGGTGAGGAGGAGGAGGAGCATGGCCAGCTCACACACCTCAGGAGGAGAGGAGGAGGTGAGGAGGAGGTGAGGAGGAGGAGGAGCATGGCCAGCTCACACACCTGAGGAGGAGAGGAGGAGGTGAGGAGGAGGTGAGGAGGAGGAGGAGCATGGCCAACTCACACACCTGAGGAGGAGAGGAGGAGGTGAGGAGGAGGTGAGGAGGAGGAGGAGCATGGCCAACTCACACACCTGAGGAGGAGAGGAGGAGGTGAGGAGGAGGAGGAGCATGGCCAACTCACACACCTGAGGAGGAGAGGAGGAGGTGAGGAGGAGGTGAGGAGGAGGAGCATGGCCAACTCACACACCTGAGGAGGAGAGGAGGAGGTGAGGAGGAGGAGGAGCATGGCCAACTCACACACCTGAGGAGGAGAGGAGGAGGTGAGGAGGAGGTGAGGAGGAGGAGCATGGCCAACTCACACACCTGAGGAGGAGAGGAGGAGGTGAGGAGGAGGTGAGGAGGAGGAGCATGGCCAACTCACACACCTGAGGAGGAGAGGAGGAGGTGAGGAGGAGGAGGAGCATGGCCAACTCACACACCTGAGGAAGAGAGGAGGAGGTGAGGAGGAGGAGGAGCATGGCCAACTCACACACCTGAGGAGGAGTGGAGGAGGTGAGGAGGAGGAGCATGGCCAACTCACACACCTGAGGAGGAGAGGAGGAGGTGAGGAGGAGGAGGAGCATGGCCAACTCACACACCTGAGGAGGAGAGGAGGAGGTGAGGAGGAGGTGAGGAGGAGGAGGAGCATGGCCAGCTCACACACCTGAGGAGGAGAGGAGGAGGTGAGGAGGAGGTGAGGAGGAGGAGCATGGCCAACTCACACACCTGAGGAGGAGAGGAGGAGGTGAGGAGGAGGTGAGGAGGAGGAGCATGGCCAACTCACACACCTGAGGAGGAGAGGAGGAGGTGAGGAGGAGGTGAGGAGGAGGAGGAGCATGGCCAACTCACACACCTGAGGAGGAGAGGAGGAGGTGAGGAGGAGGAGGAGCATGGCCAACTCACACACCTGAGGAGGAGAGGAGGAGGTGAGGAGGAGGTGAGGAGAAGGAGGAGCATGGCCAGGTCACACACCTGAGGAGGAGGTGAGGAGGAGCATGGCCAACTCACACACCTGAGGAGGAGAGGAGGAGGTGAGGAGGAGGTGAGGAGGAGGAGGAGCATGGCCAACTCACACACCTGAGGAGGAGAGGAGGAGGTGAGGAGGAGGTGAGGAGGAGGAGGAGCATGGCCAACTCACACACCTGAGGAGGAGAGGAGGAGGTGAGGAGGAGGAGGTGAGGAGGAGGAGGAGCATGGCCAACTCACACACCTGAGGAGGAGAGGAGGAGGTGAGGAGGAGGAGCATGGCCAACTCACACACCTGAGGAGGAGAGGAGGAGGTGAGGAGGAGGAGGAGCATGGCCAACTCACACACCTGAGGAGGAGAGGAGGAGGTGAGGAGGAGGTGAGGAGGAGGAGGAGCATGGCCAACTCACACACCTGAGGAGGAGAGGAGGAGGTGAGGAGGAGGAGGAGCATGGCCAACTCACACACCTGAGGAGGAGAGGAGGAGGTGAGGAGGAGGTGAGGAGGAGGAGCATGGCCAACTCACACACCTGAGGAGGAGAGGAGGAGGTGAGGAGGAGGAGGAGCATGGCCAACTCACACACCTGAGGAGGAGAGGAGGAGGTGAGGAGGAGGTGAGGAGGAGGAGGAGCATGGCCAACTCACACACCTGAGGAGGAGAGGAGGAGGTGAGGAGGAGGAGCATGGCCAACTCACACACCTGAGGAGGAGAGGAGGTGAGGAGGAGGAGGAGCATGGCCAACTCACACACCTGAGGAAGAGAGGAGGAGGTGAGGAGGAGGTGAGGAGGAGGAGGAGAGGAGGAGGTGAAGAGGAGGAGCATGGCCAACTCACACACCTGAGGAGGAGAGGAGGAGGTGAGGAGGAGGAGGAGAGGAGGAGAGGAGGAGGTGAGGAGGAGGAGCATGGCCATCTCACACACCTGAGGAGGAGAGGAGGAGGTTAGGAGGAGGTGAGGAGGAGGAGGAGAGGAGGAGAGGAGGAGGAGCATGGCCAACTCACACACCTGAGGAAGAGAAGAGGAGGTGAGGAGGAGGAGGAGGAGCATGGCCAATTCACACACCTGAGGAAGAGAGGAGGAGGTGAGGAGGTGAGGAGGAGGAGGAGAGGAGGAGGTGAGGAGGAGGAGCATGGCCAACTCACACACCTGAGGAGGAGAGGAGGAGGTGAGGAGGAGGAGGAGCATGGCCAACTCACACACCTGAGGAGGAGAGGAGAGGAGGAAGAGGAGAGGAGGAGGAGGTGAGGAGGAGGAGGAGAGGAGGAGAAGGAGGAGGAAAGGAGGAGGAGGAGAGGAGAGGAGGAGAGGAGGAAGAGGAAGAGGAGGAGGAAAGGAGGAGGAGGAGAGGAGGAGAGGAGAAGAGGAGGAGCAACACACCTGAGGAGGAGGAGAAGAGAGGAAGAATATGTGATAGAAAAGGAGAGAAGATACAGTAGTGCAATAGTGTAGTGGTGCAATAGTGCAGTAGTGCAATAGTGTAGTGGTGCAATAGTGTAGTAGTGCAATAGTGTAGTGGTGCAATAGTGTAGTAGTGCAATAGTGTAGTGGTGCAATAGTGTAGTAGTGCAATAGTGTAGTGGTGCAATAGTGTAGTAGTGCAATAGTGTAGTGGTGCAATAGTGCAGTGGTGCAATAGTGTAGTGGTGCAATAGTGTAGTAGTGCAATAGTGTAGTGGTGCAATAGTGCAGTAGTGCAATAGTGTAGTGGTGCAATAGTGTAGTAGTGCAATAGTGTAGTGGTGCAATAGTGTAGTAGTGCAATAGTGTAGTGGTGCAATAGTGTAGTAGTGCAATAGTGTAGTGGTGCAATAGTGTAGTAGTGCAATAGTGTAGTGGTGCAATAGTGTAGTAGTGCAATAGTGTAGTGGTGCAATAGTGTAGTAGTGCAATAGTGTAGTGGTGCAATAGTGTAGTAGTGCAATAGTGTAGTGGTGCAATAGTGTAGTAGTGCAATAGTGTAGTGGTGCAATAGTGTAGTAGTGTAGTGGTGCAATAGTGTAGTAGTGTAGTGGTGCAATAGTGCAGTAGTGTAGTGGTGCAATAGTGTAGTAGTGTAGTGGTGCAATAGTGCAGTAGTGTAGTGGTGCAATAGTGCAGTAGTGTAGTAGTGCAATAGTGTAGTAGTGTAGTGGTGCAATAGTGTAGTAGTGTAGTAGTGCAATAGTGTAGTAGTGCAATAGTGTAGTGGTGCAATAGTGTAGTAGTGTAGTGGTTGGTACAATAGTGCAGTAGTGTAGTGGTGCAATAGTGTAGTAGTGCAATAGTGTAGTAGTGCAATAGTGTAGTGGTGCAATAGTGCAGTAGTGCAATAGTGTAGTGGTGCAATAGTGCAGTAGTGTAGTGGTGCAATAGTGCAGTAGTGTAGTAGTGCAATAGTGTAGTAGTGCAATAGTGTAGTGGTGCAATAGTGTAGCAGTGTAGTGGTGCAATAGTGCAGTAGTGTAGTGGTGCAATAGCGCAGTAGTGTAGTAGTGCAATAGTGTAGTAGTGTAGTAGTGTAGTAGTGCAATAGTGTAGTAGTGCAATAGTGTAGTGGTGCAATAGTGTAGTAGTGTAGTGGTTGGTACAATAGTGCAGTAGTGTAGTGGTGCAATAGTGTAGAAGTGCAATAGTGTAGTAGTGCAATAGTGTAGTGGTGCAATAGTGCAGTAGTGCAATAGTGTAGTAGTGCAATAGTGCAGTAGTGTAGTGGTGCAATAGTGCAGTAGTGTAGTAGTGCAATAGTGTAGTAGTGCAATAGTGTAGTGGTGCAATAGTGCAGTAGTGTAGTGGTGCAATAGTGCAGTAGTGTAGTAGTGCAATAGTGTAGTAGTGCAATAGTGTAGTGGTGCAATAGTGCAGTAGTGCAATAGTGTAGTAGTGCAATAGTGTAGTGGTGCAATAGTGTAGTAGTGCAATAGTGTAGTGGTGCAATAGTGTAGTAGTGTAGTGGTGCAATAGTGTAGTAGTGTAGTGGTGCAATAGTGCAGTAGTGTAGTAGTGCAATAGTGTAGTAGTGTAGTGGTGCAATAGTGTAGTAGTGTAGTGGTGCAATAGTGTAGTAGTGTAGTAGTGCAATAGTGCAATAGTGTAGTGGTGCAATAGTGTAGTAGTGCAATAGTGTAGTAGTGCAATAGTGTAGTGGTGCAATAGTGTAGTAGTGTAGTGGTGCAATAGTGCAGTAGTGTAGTGGTGCAATAGTGCAGTAGTGTAGTAGTGCAATAGTGTAGTAGTGCAATAGTGTAGTGGTGCAATAGTGTAGTAGTGTAGTGGTGCAATAGTGCAGTAGTGTAGTAGTGCAATAGTGTAGTAGTGCAGTTGTGTAGTTGTGCAATAGTGTAGTAGTGCAATAGTGTAGTAGTGCAATAGTGTAGTGGTGCAATGGTGCAGTAGTGCAATAGTGTAGTGGTGCAATAGTGCAGTAGTGTAGTGGTGCAATAGTGCAGTAGTGTAGTAGTGCAATAGTGTAGTAGTGCAATAGTGTAGTGGTGCAATAGTGTAGTAGTGTAGTGGTGCAATAGTGCAGTAGTGTAGTGGTGCAATAGTGCAGTAGTGTAGTAGTGCAATAGTGTAGTAGTGTAGTGGTGCAATAGTGTAGTAGTGTAGTAGTGCAATAGTGTAGTAGTGCAATAGTGTAGTGGTGCAATAGTGTAGTAGTGTAGTGGTTGGTACAATAGTGCAGTAGTGTAGTGGTGCAATAGTGTAGAAGTGCAATAGTGTAGTAGTGCAATAGTGTAGTGGTGCAATAGTGAAGTAGTGCAATAGTGTAGTAGTGCAATAGTGCAGTAGTGTAGTAGTGCAATAGTGAAGTAGTGGAGTAGTGCAATAGTGTAGTAGTGCAATAGTGCAGTAGTGTAGTGGTGCAATAGTGCAGTAGTGTAGTAGTGCAATAGTGTAGTAGTGCAATAGTGTAGTGGTGCAATAGTGCAGTAGTGTAGTGGTGCAATAGTGCAGTAGTGTAGTAGTGCAATAGTGTAGTAGTGCAATAGTGTAGTGGTGCAATAGTGCAGTAGTGCAATAGTGTAGTAGTGCAATAGTGTAGTGGTGCAATAGTGTAGTAGTGCAATAGTGTAGTGGTGCAATAGTGCAGTAGTGTAGTGGTGCAATAGTGCAGTAGTGTAGTAGTGCAATAGTGTAGTAGTGCAATAGTGTAGTGGTGCAATAGTGCAGTAGTGTAGTGGTGCAATAGTGCAGTAGTGTAGTAGTGCAATAGTGTAGTAGTGTAGTGGTGCAATAGTGTAGCAGTGTAGTGGTGCAATAGTGTAGTAGTGTAGTGGTGCAATAGTGTAGTAGTGTAGTGGTGCAATAGTGTAGTAGTGCAGTAGTGTAGTAGTGCAGTAGTGCAGTAGTGTAGTAGTGCAGTAGTGCAGTAGTGCAGTATTTGTAGTAGTGCAGGACTCACAAACAGCTGCAGGAACTTGAGCACCCTCTTGTGGGTCAGGATGTACAGGGCGTTTCCGCTGATCGGGTCAATCACAGGGAGACGATGGATCTTATGTCTGATGAGAGACTGAACCGCCTCAAACACACTGGAACAGAACAGAACCCGACCAAAACCCGACCAGGACTACATCAGGACTAGAGCAGGACTAGAGCAGGACTAGAGCAGGACTAGGGCAGGACTAGAGCAGGACTAGAGCAGGACTAGAGCAGGACTAGGGCAGGACTAGGGCAGGACTAGGGCAGGACTAGAGCAGGACTAGAGCAGGACTAGAGCAGGACTAGAGCAGGACTAGAGCAGGACTAGGGCAGGACTAGGGCAGGACTAGAGCAGGACTAGAGCAGGACTAGAGCAGGACTAGAGCAGGACTAGGGCAGGACTAAAGCAGGACTAGAGCAGGACTAGAGCAGGACTAGAGCAGGACTAGAGCAGGACTAGAGCAGGACTAGAGCAGGACTAGAGCAGGACTAGAGCAGGACTAGAGCAGGACTAGAGCAGGACTAGAGCAGGACTAGAGCAGGACTAGAGCAGGATTAGAGCAGGACTAGAGCAGGACTAGAGCAGGACTAGAGCAGGACTGACCTTGCGTCTGGAGGGATGTGGACCAGGGGTTTGAACGTCTCTTGCAGGTAGAGCTCTGAAAGAAAAGAGGCATCGTCAGGCCAAACATGGTACTGCAGGCTTTAAAACAGCAGGTCTAAGGGGAGTGACTCCACAGCGCCCCCAGTGCTCTGTACCTCTCCACGTCTCGATCTTATGCTCCTCCAGTTCATAGATTTGGACCTGAAAATTAAAAAATAAACACAAAATCAAACCAATGATAGGATCTGAAAACAAGATTTAAATGTTTGATTTGGGACTCACCATCGGAGACTTGTAATACCGGGTCAGAATGTTAATGAAATCTGTGATGGTCAACATCCCTGAGGAGACAAGACATGGCCAGATTAGACCTGATTTAGTCCTGGATTAGTCCTGGTTTGGTCGATGTGTGTAGGCTATATGTGAACATATAGGCTGTATATAGATGTGAGTGAGTGTTGATGGTGGTCGGAGGGACCGTTGGCGCCGCTTGGCTCGGCAGCCGCGCCTCCGTCAGCCTGCCCCAGGGCAACTGTGGCTACAACAGCAGCACCACCACCGGGTCTGGAGTGAATGAAAAAATGCCCTGTAAATTGCTGTGTAAAGAGCTTTGGGGACATGTGTCTGTGTAAAGCGCTATAGAAATAAAACCTTGCCTTACCTTACCTTAAATTAAAAATAAATAAAATATAGGGCGTATATGGATGTATAGGCCGTATGTGGACGTATAGGCCCATATATGGATGTATAGGCCCGTATATGGATGTATAGGCCTGTATATGGATGTATAGGCCCGTATATGGATGTATAGGCCTGTATATGGATGTATAGGGCGTATAAGGATGTATAGGCCCGTATATGGATGTATAGGGCGTATATGGATGTATAGGCCTGTATATGGATGTATAGGCCTGTATATGGATGTATAGGCCCGTATATGGATGTATAGGCCTGTATATGGATGTATAGGCCTGTATATGGATGTATAGGCCTGTATATGGATGTATAGGGCGTATATGGATGTATAGGCCTGTATATGGATGTATAGGCCTGTATATGGATGTATAGGCCCGTATATGGATGTATAGGCCCGTATATGGATGTATAGGCCCGTATATGGATGTATAGGGCGTATATGGATGTATATGCCTGTATATGGATGTATAGGCCTGTATATGGATGTATAGGCCCGTATATGGATGTACAGGCCCGTATATGGATGTATAGGCCCGTATATGGATGTATAGGCCCGTATATGGATGTAGAGGCCCGTATATGGATGTATAGGCCCGTATATGGATGTATAGGGCGTATATGGATGTATAGGCCTGTATATGGATGTATAGGCCTGTATATGGATGTATAGGCCTGTATATGGATGTATAGGCCCGTATATGGATGAATAGGCCTGTATATGGATGTATAGGCCCGTATATGGATGTATAGGCCTGTATATGGATGTATAGGCCCATATATGGATGTATAGGGTGTATATGGATGTATAGGCCTGTATATGGATGTATAGGCCTGTATATGGATGTATAGGCCCGTATATGGATGTATAGGCCTGTATATGGATGTATAGGCCCATATATGGATGTATAGGGTGTATATGGATGTATAGGCCTGTATATGGATGTATAGGCCTGTATATGGATGTATAGGCCTGTATATGGATGTATAGGCCTGTATAGGCCTGTATATGGATGTATAGGCCTGTATATGGATGTATAGGCCTGTATATGGATGTATAGGCCTGTATATGGATGTATAGGCCTGTATATGGATGTATAGGCCTGTATATGGATGTATAGGCCTGTATATGGATGTATAGGGCGTATATGGATGTATAGGCCTGTATATGGATGTATAGGCCCATATATGGATGTATAGGGCGTATATGGATGTATAGGGCTGTATATGGATGTATAGGCCCGTATATGGATGTATAGGCCCGTATATGGATGTATAGGCCTGTATATGGATGTATAGGGCGTATATGGATGTATAGGCCTGTATATGGATGTATAGGCCCGTATATGGATGTATAGGCCCGTATATGGATGTATAGGCCCGTATATGGATGTATAGGCCCGTATATGGATGTATAGGCCCGTATATGGATGTATAGGCCCGTATATGGATGTATAGGCCCGTATATGGATGTATAGGGCGTATATGGATGTATAGGCCTGTATATGGATGTATAGGCCCATATATGGATGTATAGGGCGTATATGGATGTATAGGCCCGTATATGGATGTATAGGCCCGTATATGGATGTATAGGCCCGTATATGGATGTATAGGCCCGTATATGGATGTATAGGCCCGTATATGGATGAATAGGCCTGTATATGGATGTATAGGCCCGTATATGGATGTATAGGCCTGTATATGGATGTATAGGCCCATATATGGATGTATAGGGTGTATATGGATGTATAGGCCTGTATATGGATGTATAGGCCCATATATGGATGTATAGGGCGTATATGGATGTATAGGCCCGTATATGGATGTATAGGCCCGTATATGGATGTATAGGCCCGTATATGGATGTATAGGCCCGTATATGGATGTATAGGCCCGTATATGGATGTATAGGCCCGTATATGGATGTATAGGCCCGTATATGGATGTATAGGCCATATATGGATGAATAGTATTTGTTCTCACCCACAAAACTCTGATTCTTACTCTCCCACAGAGGAGCAGCTCTCACACCGTTCGCCACCAGAGCAAAGAACGCCTTCTTCACCTGAACGCACCACACACACGTTAGTCCTGGGTTAGTCCTGGTTTAGTCTTGGTCTAGTCCTGGTTTAGTCCTGGTCCAGTCCTGGTCCAGTACCTGCAGGGTTGTGTCAAACACCACGAGTTTGGAGCTGGTGGGGACGATGTCGTAACATTTGTGACACTTCATGAACCTCATGTAGATGTTCCGCTCCGAGTCTGGAACACCACAAAGAAGGAAGTATACGAGTACTGCGAATATATACATACTGAAAGTATACAAGTACTGCGAATATATAAATACTGAAAGTATACAAGTACTGCGAATATATAAATACTGAAAGTATACAAGTACTGCGAATATATAAATACTGAAAGTATACAAGTACTGCGAATATATAAATACTGAAAGTATACAAGTACTGTAAATATATAAATACTGTAAGTATACAAGTACTGTAAATATATAAATACTGTAAGTATACAAGCACTGTAAATATATAAATACTGTAAGTATATAAGTACTGCAAATACTTAAATACTGTAAATATACAAGTACCGTATTTTCTGCACTATGAGGCGCACCTAAAAGCCTTCCATTTTCTCAAAAGCCGACAGTGCGTCTTATAATCCGGTGCGCCTTATATATGGATCAATATTGAGCCGCAACAGGTCTCACAACTACGGGAAGCAGCCGCCGACTCCATTAGCACAAGAATTTAACATCAGTGAATTTAGAGGCGGTCCTTCTTGGTGCTTTCGGTTTATGAAGAGACATAATCTCTCCATCCGCACACGAACTACTGTTTCGCAGCAACTGCCAAAAGACGACCGAGAAAAGCTGGCCACTTTCCACGCATATTAATAAAGTTTGACTGACTGTTTTGTTGACATTAACTTTAGCGCAGCTCCATCTAGTGGATGCCTAACGCAACCCCAGCCACTACTGTAGCTTCTATTCTATGCGCCTTATAATCCGGTGCGCCTTATATATGAAAACAGTTTTAAAATGGGCCATTCATTGAAGGTGCATCTTATAATCCGGTGCGCCTTATAGTGCGGAAAATACGGTACTGTAAATATACAAGTACTATAATATATAAATAGTGTAAATATACAAGTACTATAATATATAAATAGTGTAAATATACAAGTACTGTAAACACATAAATAGTGTAAATATACAAGTACTATAATATATAAATAGTGTAAATATACAAGTACTGTAAACATATAAATAGTGTAAATATACAAGTACTATAATATATAAATAGTGTAAATATACAAGTACTGTAAACATATAAATAGTGTAAATATACAAGTACTATAATATATAAATAGTGTAAATATACAAGTACTATAATATATAAATAGTGTAAATATACAAGTACTGTAAACATATAAATAGTGTAAATATACAAGTACTATAATATATAAATAGTGTAAATATACAAGTACTATAATATATAAATAGTGTAAATATACAAGTACTGTAAACATATAAATAGTGTAAATATACAAGTACTATAATATATAAATAGTGTAAATATACAAGTACTATAATATATAAATAGTGTAAATATACAAGTACTATAATATATAAATAGTGTAAATATATAAATAGTGTAACTATATAAATAGTGTAACTATATAAATAGTGTAAATATACAAGTACTATAATATATAAATAGTGTAAATATACAAGTACTATAATATATAAATAGTGTAAATATACAAGTACTGTAAACACATAAATAGTGTAAATATACAAGTACTATAATATATAAATAGTGTAAATATACAAGTACTGTAAACATATAAATAGTGTAAATATACAAGTACTATAATATATAAATAGTGTAAATATACAAGTACTATAATATATAAATAGTGTAAATATACAAGTACTGTAAATATATAAATAGTGTAAATATACAAGTACTGTAAACATATAAATAGTGTAAATATACAAGTACTATAATATATAAATAGTGTAAATATACAAGTACTATAATATATAAATAGTGTAAATATATAAATAGTGTAACTATATAAATAGTGTAACTATATAAATAGTGTAAATATACAAGTACTATAATATATAAATAGTGTAAATATACAAGTACTATAATATATAAATAGTGTAAATATACAAGTACTATAATATATAAATAGTGTAAATATACAAGTACTATAATATATAAATAGTGTAAATATACAAGTACTGTAAACATATAAATAGTGTAAATATACAAGTACTATAATATATAAATAGTGTAAATATACAAGTACTATAATATATAAATAGTGTAAATATACAAGTACTATAATATATAAATAGTGTAAATATACAAGTACTATAATATATAAATAGTGTAAATATATAAATAGTGTAAATATATAAATAGTGTAACTATATAAATAGTGTAACTATATAAATCGTGTAAATATATAACAGCACAGCACATGAGGGCGTGGAGACACAGGGGACACAGACTCAAACACTCTGTGCTGTTCTGATGATGCAGCAGATTTGAAGATGATTCTTAAAGTGATGACTGAGAGAAACCTGACTCCTTCTGACCGTCCTCTGTCTCCTCCGGCTCTTCCGGCTCCTCCGGCTCCTCCGGCTCCGCTGGCTCTGACACCTCCTCCACCTGAAAACACCGTGAGGAGAAGCACCTGATCAGTGTTTCCTTCAGTCTTCATCACATCTGATTAAAGTCCAACTTTAGTCCTGGCCAAGTTTTGGTTTAGACCAAACAACATGTTTAAGGAACTCTTTATTATTCCTCTGTTACATCCCCAAAGCTCCAAACACTCTGTTCCACCTTATGATGTCATGAAGTGGTAGTTTCCAAGGTAACAGCTCCTTTTCCCTTTAGTTCAGTCGAGATCGGCGACTCCAGGACTGAAACGATCCAAATTATTCTAGTGAAGGTGTGTGGAGTTTAAAAACACAGTGGAGCACTTCCTGTATCACCACATCACAAGGTGGAACAGAGTGTTTTCAGTTTGTGACGAGGAAACAAGAGCAGAACAGAGCAGAGGATTATGGGACATGGAGTCTCAGTATAAACTAAATTCTACACTACACAGGACATTTAAATCTCTGCAGAAAGTCACATTTACTAACGAGATTTAATTATTCAAATAAAAATAATTTGAGCCACCGTGACATCTGTTCTGTTTGGACCCAGTTGGGCCTGGTTGGGTCTGGTTGGGTCTGGTGTTGATGCGGATGATGCTGGCTCATTACCGCGCAGTCTCCGGTCATCTCCGCGATCTGATCCGGTTCTGATTCGGCTCCGTGGGTTCGGTTCGGCTCCGGGGCGTGACGCCGGGATGAGTCCACCCCTCGCGGCCGTGCTCTCCTCCCGGCGGGTCCTGGAGCAGCTGTAGCCGGCCTGGGAGCTCCTGAGCCCGGCTTCACGGTCCCACAGTGTCCGCGCTCTGGACCGAGTGCTCCGGAGCTAACGGCTAACACGGCTCTTCACAATAAAAGCGCCGCACCTGCGCCAAACCGCGCGCTTTTAACACCGAGAACACTGAGAATATCGACATTTAACTCTTAGAATATCCGCATTATCTTTGTTTGAGCCGATTTAAACGCTACAAGCATCTGAAGTCAAAATAAGGCCTAAAAACAGACATTTCAGTTTTAAATCACTTCCGGTATCGGCGCACTGACGTGAACTTTACGCACCGCCGAAAATGACCGAAAAATCCCGAATTTATTTTTATCCCTTTTATAATGTTCCGTTTTTTAAGAATCACGTGAAAATGAAGAATAAATCTAAACTGTGTGAAAAATAAAAACCAAACCCACAAGTGTTTATTTGTGTGTTTTAATCAGAGATTCTAGAAATACACACACACACTGGAGACAACACTGTGTGTGCGTGTGTATACATATACATATATATACATATATACATATATATATATATATATATATATATATATATATATATATATGTACACACACACACACACACACATATATATATATATATTTTCTCACCTTCCACGGTGGTTGGTCTCTCACCCTCATCAGCTCGGGTTCTACCAGAGGCCTGGGAGCTTGAGAGTTCTGCGCAGTATCTTTGCTGTTCCCAGTACTGCACTTTTCTGTCCTTCATGTCTGTTGTCCTTCCTGGGATCTGCTGCAACCACTCATCCAGTTTGGGGGTCACGGCCCCGAGTGCTCCGATCACCACAGGCACCACCGATGCTTTCACCTTCCAGGTCTCTCCAGCTCTTCTTTGAGCCCCTGGTATTTCTCTAGTTTCTCGTGTTCCTTTTTCCTGACATTGCCATCGCTCGGTATTGCAATGTCCACCACCACGGCTTTGTTCTCTCGCTTATCCAGAACCACGATGTCTGGTTGGTTCATCACTGTTCTGTCAGTCTGTATCTGAAGTCCCACAGGATCTTGGCTCATTCTCCACAACCTTTGGAGGCGTTTCCCACCTTGATCCTGGGGTTTCCAGCCCGTCCTCTGCACAGATGTTTCTGTACACTATGCCGCTACTTGGTTATGTCGCTCCATGTTTCCCTGCAGCATCTGACACCTGCAGTTATGTGCTGAACTGTCTCAGGCACTTCTGTGCACAACCTACACCTTGGGTCTTGTCTGGTGTGGTAGATCTGGGCCTCTATTGCTCGGGTGCTCAAGGCCTGCTCACCTCATACAATGATGAGAGGCGATAAAACTTACGAGATGCCGGCTCAGACGTCGCCCGGCCAAACGAGGTCTGCGTCAGGTGTTGAGGAACCAGGACACCTTGATGAGAAATGGGCTACTGGAACAAGGCGGAAATGGGCGAGATGCAAGAACCAGGCCCTGTTGGAATGCTACTACTCCAGTAACCTTAGTCAGAGGGGTTACATGAAATGGTGACTACGATACCCACAGTCCAAGCTAACGGCAAACAACTAGTAGCTCAGTGTTCCAACATCTACAAACGGTAACTGCTATCACAACTAGAGATTGATGAGGTACAACACAAATGCTACGGCAGCGACTGACCTGAAAGATAAGATCATGGCCTGGATGAACACAAGGCAGTTCCACAGGCTCAGTGAAGCACCATCTGAAAGTCTGCTAGAGGATGTGAATGCAGCACTCAGAGCGATCCCTACCACAACCATCACTGAAACCAATGAGCTGAGCTACACTTCAGCAGCAGTGATCCTAGAGGTGTTGGGCTATAAGAGCCATGGGAGCCATGAGATACGATACCCACCATGGAAAAGACGGCTAGAGGCTAAAATCAAGGAAGTGCGGTGAAAAGTGAGCGACTGTCAGAGGCCCAGAAAGATGCGATGAAAAAGCGAGTACCCAAGAGGTACGGCCAGATGCCCTACCTGAAGCACTCAAAACTGCCAAACAAAGGGTCCAAGCCTTGGCCAGCCGCCTAAAGAGGTACACGAGAGAGAATGAAGCCAGGCGAATAAACCGCCTGTTCGCAACACAACCTGTGAAAGTGTAGCTCAATGGCAGGGTAATAACAGCAGAGCAGACCCACCAAGGCTGGAGACTGAGAGGTACTGGAAAGACATATGGGAAAGGGAAGCATCACATAACACCGATGCACAGTGGCTGGTGGCTCTGAGGGCAGAACACAGCAACCTCCCTGAACAGAATCCAGTTACCATCTCAGTGGCAGACATCCAGGAAAGAGTCTCAGGCATGAAAAGTTGGACAGCACCAGGCCCTGACATGATCCACGCATACTGGCTAAAGAAGCTCACTGCTCTCCACGAGCGCCTAGCAGCACAAATGAACCAGCTGCTAAGGGATGGGACTCACCCTGAATGGCTAACCCAAGGGCGTACGATCCTGATCCTGAAGGATCCCGCAAAGGGTACAGTCCCATCCAACTATCGACCAATAACCTGTCTCTCCACAACATGGAAGCTCATGTCAGGCATCATCGCGGCTAAGATAAGCGGCACATGGATCAATACATGAGCGCAGCACAGAAGGGCATCGGCAAAAACACCAGGGGAGCCAAACACCAACTCCTGGTTGACCGAACAGTCGCTCGTGACTGCAGAACCCGTCAGACCAACCTGTGCACTGCCTGGATTGATTACAGTAAAGCCTCTGACTCAATGCCACACACATGGATCACTGATGCCTGGAGCTGTACAATATCAACAGGACTCTAAGGGCTTCATTGCAAACTCGATGCGGTTGTGGAAAACCACCCTTGAAGCCAATGACAAGCCACTTGCACAAGTGTCCATCAAATGTGGCATATACCAAGGAGACGCACTGTCCCCACTGCTGTTCTGCATAGGTCTGAACCCCCTCAGCCAAATAATCGACCGCACTGGCTATGGATACCGACTCAGAAACCCGGCCACCATCAGTCACCTCCTCTACATGGATGACATCAAGCTGTACGCTAAGAGCGAGCGAGACATCGACTCACTGATCCACACCACCAGGATCTACAGCACAGACATTGGAATGTCATTCGGGCTGGAGAAATGTAGTAGGATGGTGACAAAGAGAGGGAAGGTAGTCCACACAGAGGGGGTCTCACTCCCAGAGGAAGAGGTGCTGGAGGGACCATCATGGCAGGACAAACCCCTACATGGGGCGAACCACCGGAACTTAACTGAAGTGGCTGATATCAAGAAATCCTCCCAATGGCTGGAGAGGGCTGGTCTGAAGGACACAGAGGCTCATCCTGGAGCACAGGAGCCTTGAGCACCCGAGCAATAGAGGCCCAGATCTACCACACCAGACAAGACCCAAGGTGTAGGTTGTGCACAGAAGTGCCTGAGACAGTCCAGCACATAACTGCAGGTGTCAGATGCTGCAGGGAAACATGGAGCGACATAACCAAGTAGCGGCACAGTGTACAGAAACATCTGTGCAGAGGACGGGCTGGAAACCCCAGGATCAAGGTGGGAAACGCCTCCAAAGGTTGTGGAGAATGAGCCAAGATCCTGTGGGACTTCAGATACAGACTGACAGAACAGTGATGAACCAACCAGACATCGTGGTTCTGGATAAGCGAGAGAACAAAGCCGTGGTGGTGGACATTGCAATACCGAGCGATGGCAATGTCAGGAAAAAGGAACACGAGAAACTAGAGAAATACCAGGGGCTCAAAGAAGAGCTGGAGAGACCTGGAAGGTGAAAGCATCGGTGGTGCCTGTGGTGATCGGAGCACTCGGGGCCGTGACCCCCAAACTGGATGAGTGGTTGCAGCAGATCCCAGGAAGGACAACAGACATGAAGGACAGAAAAGTGCAAAACTGGGAACAGCAAAGATACTGCGCAGAACTCTCAAGCTCCCAGGCCTCTGGTAGAACCCGAGCTGATGAGGGTGAGAGACCAACCACCGTGGAAGGTGAGAAACACGTTTTTGTGTGTGTGTGTGTGTGTATACAGTCCCTGACAAAAGTCTTGTCGCTTATCCATTTTGTAGAAAAAAAAGTTTATAACCTGACTTTAAATTAATCGATTGGTTTTAGAAATGTCTCATATTAAAGCTCAAACCTCCCAAATTCTGCTCAATATACTAAAATAAATTTGCTTCACTGAAGAAACTTTGATCATTTAATGAACACAAAGGTCAGATTTAGGCAGGACAAAAGTTTTGTCGCCTACAGAAAATTGAACAAATAATTTACTTCAAATACAAAAATCTGTTGCATAACATCAGTGAATTAAGTAGTGGTGCTGTGAGCTCCATATTTAATATCTTGTATGACTTCCATGAGCTGAAGGACTTCATCCATGTGGTTCCACAATGATTCATACAGTTTGTTGATGAAGTCATCAGGAACAGCAAAGAAAGCGTCTCACAGCCTCCAGAGTTCATCCAGGTTCTTTGGTTGTTCCTTCCATTCTTCCTCTTTCATTCTACCCCAGACCTGCTCAGTGATGTTCAGGTCTGGTGACTGGGCCAGTCCTGGAGCACCTTGATCTTCTTCACCTTGAGGAACTTTGATGTAGAGATAGAAGTATGTGATGGAGCACCATCCTGCTGCAAAATCTGACCCCTTTTATGGTTGGGAAGAGGTGCTAATACTTCTTCATATTTTAGGATATTGATATTTCCTTCACCCTGCAAATGTCTCTCACACCCCCATACTGGATGTACCCAGACCATGATTTTTCCTCCACCAAACTTAACTGTTTTCTGGGTGAATCTTGGATCCATGTGGGCTCCAGTAGGTCTCCTGCAATATTTGCAGCAGCTGTGATGTAATTCAACCGAGGATTCATCTGAGAAATCCACCTTCTGCCACTTTTCCAGGGTCCATCCTTTTAGCAGGCTGTGGGCCTTGGCAAATGCCACACGGTTTTTGAATTGCCTTTTGTTTAGTGCTGGTTTCTGTGCACTGATTCGACCATGGAGGCCATTTCCAGACAGAATTCTACAAACTGTTCTGTTGACACAGGGACTTGAGGTGACCAGGCCTGGTGGAGCTCTGCTGCAGTGGAAAAGGGGCCTTGGATTTTCACATCAACAAACGGTCCTCCTGAGCAGTTGTCTTGTGGGGTCTGCTGGACCTGGGCTTGTCAAAAACATCTCCAGTCTTTTCAGATCTTTTTCTTATTCTTTGTACTTGACGCTGAGACACATTGAAGGTGTCGGCCACCTCAGCAGTGGATCTGGTCTTCAGCCTCTTGATAATTAAGGCTTTGGTCTCAGGGTGGATCTTAGGCAGGTTGTCAGAGGTCAAGTTGCAGTTGATGTGAGGGTCTGGTGTGCTGGGGTTCTTTTTATACACACCCACTAAGTGACTGATCAGTAACTGATCACAGGTGAGGCTGGAATCTAGGACTGGGTGCATCATATGACAAGGAGACAAGACTTTTGTCCTGCCTAAATCTGACCTTTGTGTTCAGTAAATGATCAAAGTTTCTTCAGTGAAGCAAATTTATTTGAGTACATTGAGCTTTGGGAGGTTTGAGCTTTAATATGAGACATTTCTAAAACCAATCGATTCATTTAAAGTCCGGTTATAAACTTTTGTTTCTACAAAATGGATCAGAGACAAGACTTTTGTCAGGGACTGTATACTGTATATACACTGGCCTTAGTATTTGTATTATATACTGTATATATACTCGCCTTGCACACTCGCTGCAGGTATGTGTGTATGTATACTGTATATATGTATGTATATATATGTATATATATATATATTATATACTGTATATATATACTCGCCTTGCACACTCGCTGCGGGGGGGGCGTGCTCAGGCGTTTGGTGGGCGTGGCATGGCGAGGCGGGGGGCGGGTCCATGTGACCGGAGGTGACGAATAGGAGCGCAGTCTGCCGGCGTCTATGCGGCGAGGCTCACTCTGGTAGGTCAGCAGAGGAAAGGGGGGAGGGGCCGGGGGAGGAGGGTGAGGAGAGGAGGCACTAAGTGCTAAGGAGGCAAGGAGAGAGGAGATGAGGAGGAGAGGAGACAAGGAGAGGAGGAGACAAGGAGACAAGGAGAGGAGGAGGAGAGATGAGTAGAATGTCCAGAAGTTATGTGTCTGTAGTTGTGAAGTGTGTGTGCTCAGTTGTGCGTCTGTAGTTGTGAAGTGTGTGTGCTCAGTTGTGCGTCTGTAGTTGTGAAGTGTGTGTGCTCAGTTGTGCGTCTGTAGTTGTGAAGTGTGTGTGCTCAGTTGTGCGTCTGTAGTTGTGAAGTGTGTGTGCTCAGTTGTGCGTCTGTAGTTGTGAAGTGTGTGTGCTCAGTTGTGCGTCTGTAGTTGTGAAGTGTGTGTGCTCAGTTGTGCGTCTGTAG
>CM060674.1:33607729-33640419 GCA_030686955.1 Odontamblyopus rebecca
TTACTTATGCTACTTATTATATTATTGCTATTATTATTATTACTATTATTATTGTTATTATTATTATTGTTATTATTGTGCTACTTATTATGCATTACACTTATTATTATTATTATTATTATTATTATTACATATTATTGTTATTATATTATGCATTATTATTATTATTATTATTACTTACTATTATTATTATTACTGCTTACTTATTATTAACCATTGTTATTATTACTATTATTGTTATTATTATTATTATTATTATTATTATTATTATTATCATTACAAATGTTATTAATATATTATTATTATTATTAACTACAAACATTATTACATATTACTACAATAACTATGCAATACTACTATTACTACTATACTGTTACTACTACTACTTATTATGTATTACTACTACTAACAACAATTGCTACTATCACAAATACATGCTACTACTACTACTACTACACATCTACTACTACTACTGTTACTACTATTGACTTATTATTATTAATATTATTATTATTAACATATTATATATACAACAAGTTATTATTATTATATTATTATTATTACATTATTACAACAACTCGTATTATTAATATTACTACATATTAACGTATTATTATTGTTACAATATTATTAACAATTATTATTACCATATATAACAAGCAGCACTAATATGCTGTATTACTATACAGCACATATTATTACATTATATTATTACTATTATTGTTATTAAATTGCAACATTATTATTAACAATAACAACAATTATTAACAACCCGAGCATTACATTACAACATCTATTATTATTACTGCTACCATTACAACTCATTAACAACTAATTATTGTTAATATTTATTACTATTAATGATTACTATTATTACTATTACAACAATTACCATTAATTGATATTATTATTATTATTATTTTGTAACTAATAACATTATTAACATTATTGACAACTATTATTATTATTATTATACTAATATTACTATTAACATTACACTACTATGTGTTATTATTGTTACATTATTACTACTTATTATTAATATTACTATTACTACTACTGTCCTTATTATTGTTACTTACTACTATTACTGTTGTACTATAACAATATTACTATTAACTCAATTAACTCAATATTATGTAATAAATAATTATTATTACAATATATTATTACAACACTATACAATACTACAATATATCAACTACTATTGACAATCATATTAACTACTACTATGGTTATTACTACTACTACTGCTGTTAACTAATAGCTACACTGTTACTGCTACTATCATACTAATAACTACTATTACATAGTATAATTAACTACTAATAACTACAACTACATTCACTGAAAGCTACATTACTACCAACAAATACGTTGCTACTATCATTACCATCATACTGCTGATTGCTAATACGACGACGCTACTTAATATAACAACAACAACTGTTACATATATATACTACTAGCACTAGCACGCTCATAAATAACCAACAATATATGGCTGTTCACTGGCGTACTACTACTGTTAACCATTACTACCTACTACCATTGCCACTACTGCTGTACTACTGCTACTACTACTATCACTACTACTGTTGCTACTAACTACCACCGCTACACTACCATTATCACTACGCACACTATTACAATAACTACAACTGAGCTACTACCACTCTTACTAATTACTACTACTACTAGCACCAGACTACTACTGGCCACGCATAACTATTACCATGCTGTAACTACTGTAAACATTACTACCACTACTGTTGCTACCACTACTGTTACTGCTACTGTTACTGCTACCACTAATATTGTTGTTAACTACCTTACTACTACTACTACTACTACCTTTACCACCTACTACCACTACTACCGCTAATAACACTACAGCACTGCCACCAGCAGCTACCGCTACTTACTGCTATCAAGCTACACTAGATTACCATTACTACTACTGTTAGACCACATTGCTACTATCATTACTACTACTATTACTATTGTCGTAATATCGGTAACTTAATTACTACTACTACTACTAATAAAGTTAGCCTACATCATTGTTATTGTTATTGTAATATAAACTACCTGACATTACATATCAACATTACAAGACAACAATACATTATCAACAACATTATTGACATTGTTACTATATTAACTACTATCACAACAACCAATATTAATATCATATTACTACTGTTATAATTATCATTACTATTACTACCATTATACATTGTTATCATACCATTACAACTATTAACAATGACAAACAAACTACATAACATTACAATTGTTACTGTTACTGATTATTATTAAAACCAACAACAACAACAACAATAATTATTGATTATTAGCGACATTATTATTAGATTTACAACAATGACAAACAACAACATTATCACATTGCATTATTATACAACTATTATTATTATTGTTATTGGTATTATTATTACAACATTATTACATATCCAAATTATTGTTATTAATACAACTCTTTAATTAACAGCATTGTTATTGACAATATTATTGCACACTTATTATTATTACTAATTATTATTACTGTATCATTACACACATTGTTACAATTATTATTATTATTAATTATTACATTGTTAATAAGCAATATTATTATTATTACTACTATACGACCACATTACATTACTACTACAACTAAGTACAATGACAGCAGCATTACATTGCTACTACTATCTAATATTCACTTATATATACAGTTATTTGTTATTATTACAACCAACCAACATTAATATGTTACTACAATAAACAACCAAATTACTATTAACTACCACTACTACTACTATGGTGTATTACAACTGGTACTACAACAATTACCAGCTACTGCAACAAAGCGGCGTTACTGCTACTACTACTGCAACAATAACACTACTGTAACCTACTGCTACCAACAACAACTGACAATATGACTAATACAACGTACTGCTATTATTGCTACTACTACTACTGTTACTATTACCTGCTGCTGCTACTGCTGTAATGATTGGTTACTGTTACTACTACTGCTATCAAATATTATTATTATTAATACATATCACTAACTGTATTACTACTGTTCATGTTACTACTACTGCTGCTGCTACTGCTACTATCATTATTTACCACTGCTATTAACTACTACTACCACGATTACTGACTTACCAACTACTACTATTGTTACTGCAACAGTTACTGTCTACCTTATCTACTGTTACCATATTGCTACTACTATCAGTTACCATCAGTTACTGTTATACTACCGTTGCTACTACTACTACTGTTAACCCTTGGTTATCGTTAATACGTTAATGCTACCACTGTCAACTACTACTGGTTATGTTACCACTGTACTACTATCACAAAGCTACTGTTATCATTGTTACTATCATTATGTAACCATTACTACTACTACTATTAGCACATTACTGCTACCGCTACTATGCTACTGCCGATTACAGCTACTAATATACTATACTAGCTAACAAACTACTACTACTATGTTGCAAGTACTTACCACATTACTAACGGTTGTTACATCAACTACTATATACTCATGCATTGCTGTAACAACATTGCTACATAATTGTTATAAGCTATTATGTAATCATATTACAATTCACAACATTGCTAACTACTGTTACCACTAATCAATATATTAATACAACTCATTATATGAAGCAACATAGCACCACAATACAACTACCAGCATTGTTAATATTCATACTGATGTTATTATACCAGCTACTACCATTACCGCTACAACATTACAAGCCTGCTCTGTTACACAGCTACTACAGCATTATTTGTTAACTGTTACAGTTAATGCCAAATATGCATTGTATCAGCAACAACTATCATATTGCTGATACGTGAATTGTTACTTGTTGATTGCACTACTACCATTTATTATTACTCAACAAATACTACCAGCAGAAATATTGAGCATTTAGTACTACTGTTACTGCCACTGCTAACTGGTTACCGGTTACCAGCAACTATCAGTTACTGTTAGTTCATTAATATTGACTGTTAGCAGCTACTACCTTGCATTACCAACTACAACCGCAACAAGCAACTACTGCCACTGCAACAATACTGCTACTGTGCTGCTGTGACTGCTGCATTACCGCTGCTGGTGCATGCTACTACTTGCTGACCGCTACTGCTACCGCGCTGCTACTGCTACCGCTACCGCTACCGCTACTGCCCTACCACTACCACACTGCTACTGCTGTTGCTGCACAGCTACCACTGCTACCGCCGCTACTACTACTACCGTTGCCTACAGCTGCTGCTACTGCTGCTACTGCTGCTGCTGCTACTGCTGTTACTGCTGCCACTGCTGCTACTGCCACCTACTACTACCACTGTTACTGCTGCTGCTCTGCCATTACTGCTACCGCTACTACCGCTACCGCTACCACCGCTGTTACCGCTACTGTGCTGCTACTACCACCACTTACCACTGGTGTACCACTATTGTGGACTACCGTACCACTACCGTTGTACCAGTGCCATGTGCTACAGCGTGTGTGTATAGTGTGCGCCGTGTGTGTATCGCGTGTGTGCATGACCGTGTGTGTAGTGTGCGCTACAATGTGTGTGTGTGTAGTGTGTATTGTGTATACGTGTGTTACTACAGTGCTTACCGCTACAGTGTGTGTGCGCAGTGTGTGTAGCAACCGCTACCGCTAGTGTGCTGTGCTACTATTGCCGTGCACCGGTTGTGTGTAGTGTGTGTGTATAGTGTGTGTGTATGGTGTGTGTGTACGCAAGTGTGTGTGTGTATAGTGCCATGTGTGTACTGGTGTACCACAATGTGTATGCCGCATACTGCCGCTGCCAATGTACCGCTGTGTGTACCACCGTGTACCTGTGTATAGTGTGTGTGTATACCGCCGCTGCCGCGTGTGAGTGTGTGCCACTACCGCGTGTGTGTGTATAGTGGTAGTGTGTACTGCAACCGCTAGTGTTATTATTACCACCACAACCGCTGTGTGTACTACCATTGTGTGCTACCGCTATACATCAGTGTATAGTGTTATTCATTGTGTGTGATGTATTATTGTAGATGTGTGTTATAGTGCGCCGGTTATTATTAGCGGCGTGTGTGCTTAGTATAGTGCGTGTGTGTGCAGCTGTGTGTGTGTATAGTGTGTGTGTGCGCATAGCGTGTGCGTGTGCATAGCGTGTGTGTGTAGTGCGTGTGTGTGCATAGTGTGTGCGTATTGCAAGGCGTACAGTGTGCGGCGTGTGTGTGTATAGTGTGCAGTGCGGTGCGGTGTATAGTGTGCAGCGTGCAGTAGCGTGTGCGTATAGTATTGTGTGTGTATAGTGGTGTGCAGTGCGCAGCACAGTGCGTGTGCGCGGCAGTGGTAGCGCAGGTACGGTGACAGTGCGTGTGTGCATAGAGTGTGTGCGGCAGCAGGCGCGCTGACAGTGCGCGCGTGTATAGTGCGCGTATAGAGTGTGTTACAGCGCGATCAGTGTGCGCGCGCGTGTATAAAAAGAGCGGCGGTGGTTAGAGTGCGCATTAATCAGGCGTGCAGATTAGCGCAGTGCGAAGATTAGCGGCAGGTAAGAAAGTGTGCGGCTACACATTAGCGTGTGCGCGCGTTATGTATAGCGCGTGTGCTATAGTGTGTGTGTATGTGTGTGTGCGCGGCAGATAAAATATAGCGCAGCAACGATGTGTGTGTATAGTGTGTGCGCGGATAAAGAGCGTGTGTGTATAGCGCGTGTATCGCGTGCGCGCGCGACATGCGCGTGTGTGCGCGCACAGGCGCGTGTGTGTATCCAGGTGTGTGTGTATAGCGCGCGGGTGCGTGTGTGTATAGGCAAGACATGTGTGTAGTGTGTGTGCGACAGTGTGTGTGCGTGTAGTGCGTGTGCAGAGCGCGCGTGTGTGTGTAGTGTGTGTGTATAGAGTGCGTGTATAGAGCGCGCATCGAGTGTGTGTGCATATGCGCGGATCCAGCGTGTGTGTGTATAGCCGCGCGCAGCATAGCGCGCGTGTGTACAGTGTGTGTGTGATCCGGCTGTACATTATTGTATTGTGTAAGACAGTGCATAAGATGTGCGCGGCAGTGTGTGTGTGCATGCGACCAGCGCATGTATAGCGTGTACAAGAGCGTGCGTGCGTGTGTGTATAGCGTGTGTGTGTGTATAGTGTTGCGCGGCAACAGTGTGCGTGTATAGTGTGTGTGCGCGAGCATTAGCGTGTGTGTATAGATCCACGCGCGTATGTGTGTGTGTGTATAGTGTGTGTGCGCGCGCGTTATTGATATTAGTGTGTGTGTATAGTGTGTGTGTTAATGTGCGTACATTGTAGCGGCAAGAGCGTTGCGTGTATAGTGTGCGGTGTGTAAACAGTGCGCACGAGTATGTTTATAAGTGTGCAATGTGTTAAAGGCAAAAGAAAGGTGCATGCGGCATTGACGCGCGGCAGCTATTGTACAAGTGTGTGTGCAGTGCGGCGCGAGACATGCGTGTGTGCGATTATAGTGTGTGCAATGACAGCGCGTGCATAGTGTGTGTGTAGGCAGTGTGTGTGCACAGCTGTGTGTGTGTGTGAGCGGTCGTGTGATGAGCGCGCGCGCGATGTGTAGGTGTGTGTATAGCGCGCGTGTGTACACGAGGCGGCGCGTGTATCCAGGGCGCGCGGTGTATAGCGCGTGTGTATAGCGCGTGTATAGAGCCTGTGTGTGGTATGCTGTGTGCGTGATATTAGTGCGCGTGTGTGTGTGTGTAGCGCGCGCATTAGTGTGTGTGTGGCAGAGCGTGTGCAGACAGTGTGTGTGTGTTATGAGCGCGACATTGTGTGCGCATAGTGTGTGTATAGGAGTGTGCAAGACAGCGCGTGCGTGTTTATAGAGTGCGGTGTATCAGTGTGTGTGTATGAGCGCGGCAGGTATTAGTGTGCAGTGCGTATAGTGCGCAAGATTACGGACAGCGCGTGGTAGATGTGCGCAGACAGTGCGCGTGTATAGTGGAGGCGCGCGTTATAATTATTACGGCGTTATTATTGCGCGCGATGTACGGCATATATGTGTGTGTGCGCGCAGTTACGTATAGTGTGTGTTTCGACCAGCGTGCGTGTGTATATGAGTGCGCATGTGTGATGCGCAGTGTGTGTGTGTATAGCGTGTGCGCACAGCGCGCAGTGTGCGACGAGCGGTGTGTGTGACGAGTGTGCGCGTAGCGTGTGTGCGAGTGCGCGCGTGCGATACATAGCGCGCGACAGTAGCGTGTGTGTGTATAGTGTGCATAGCGCGCGCGCTGTATTAACACATAGCGTGGCGTGATATTGTGTTTAGCTGTGTGTATCGTGTGTGTGTATAGCGCAGTGTGCATCGAGTGCGCTGTATCGTGCATAAGCGCATTGAATTGTTACATGTTATCGTGCGCACAGGCAGTATATGTGTGCGTGTGTAGTAAGTGTGTGTGTATGGTGTGTGTGTGTGCGGCATAGGTGTGTATAGGCATGTGTGTGTCCATCAGTCTGTGTGTGTGTATCAGTGTGTGTGTGTTTATAGTGACATGTGTACGTGTGCAATGAGCGTGTGTGTGTATCAGCGTGTGTGTGTGACAGTGCGTGTGTATATGGTGTGTTAGCGCGCGCGCGTGCATAGCGCGTGTGTATAGGCGTGTGTGTATCCCAGTGCTGTGTGTGTGTATAGTGTGTGTGTGTATCCGTGCGTGTGTATAATTACGAGTGTATCGCGTGTGTGCATAGATGTGTGCGCGTGTGTATAGACAGCGGCAGTGTGTAGATCCAGTGTGTGTGTATGGAGTATAAAAGGTGTGTGTGTGTATAGTGTGTGCGTAGTATGGTGTACACAGATAGTGTGTGTAGACATACGTGTGAGTGTATAGTGTGTGTGTTTAGGTGTGTGCATAGTATGAGGCAGGCAGAAAGGCGTATTAGTGCATGAGTGTGCAGTGTATGAGTGTGTGCAGACATAGTGTGTGGTGTGTATCGTGCATAAGGAGTGCGTGTGTGTATAGTGGCGCATTATTATTATAGTGTGCAGGTGTGTGTGTGCATTAGTGCCAGCGTGTGCGCACAGTGCGTGTATAGTGCGCAGGTGTGCATTAGTGTGTGTGGTGTGTGTGTGTATAGTGTGTGCGCATTATAGCGTGTGTGCATTAGAGTGTGCGCGCGACAGTGCGCGGTGTGTATCCAGGTGTGTGTGTGAGCGTGTGTGCAGAGTGTGTGTGTTTATAGTGTGTGTATCGTGAAGTGCGCACATTGTATAGTGTGTGTGTGTATAGTGTGTGTGTGTGTGTGGTAGGTGTGTGTATGGTGTGTGCATGTATAGGCAACGTAAGAGTGTAAGTGTATTAGCGTGTGTGCGTGTACTAGTGTGTGTGTGATAGGTGTGCGGCTATAGTGTGTGCGCAGTTATTAGCGTGTGCGGCATTGCATCAGTGTGTGTGTTTATGACAGCGTGTGTGTTGATAGTGTGTAAGATAGCGCAGCGTGTGTGTAGCGCGATTGGTGTGTACTTCAGTGCGCTGTGCCACAGTGAGCGTGTGTGTATGCGGCGATCTAGCGGCGCGCAAGTATTAGCGTGTGTGTGTGTGCGTGTGTGTGTGTATAGCGCGACGTGTTAGGCGTGCGCGCATTATTAGATCCATAAAACATCCGCGGCGGCTGTGTGTGTGCAGTGTGTAGTAAGGCAATTATTATTAGCAGTGGCAGAGACATGCCAAGATCCTGCGCGTGTATAGTGTGCGCGTATAGTGTGTGTGTGTATAGTGTGTGTGTATAGTGTGTGCGCGGCAAGATGTGTGCGTATAATTGTGCGCACAGCGTTATAGCGCGCGCGTATTAAGCGCGCGTTATAGTGTGTGTACAGTGTTATTAGACATTAGCGCGATAGCTGCGGCAAGTGTGCGTGTATAGTGCGTGCCGTATAGCGCGGCAAAGTGGTGTGTGTATAGTGTGGCGTGTATAGTGTGTGTGTATAGTGTGTGTGTGCATTAGTGTGTGTGTGTATAGCGCGCGTATTAGTGGCAGATTACGCGGCATAGATTAGTGTGTGTGTAACAGCGTGCGTGTGATGGTGCGTAGTGTATAGCGCGTTATTATTGCGCGCAACGAGCTGGCGCGATCGATAGTGTGCGCGCGTATAGCGCGCGATGCATTACGTAGTGTGTCCAGGTGCATGAGTGCGCACATGTGTGTATAGCATGTGTGTGTGTAGTAGTGTGTGTGTGTCCAGTGTGTGTGTGCGTATAGTGTGTGTGTAGTGTGTGTGTATCCGCGCAGCGGCGGTGTGCAAGCCAGCAAGTGTGTGTGTGTGTATAGTGTGTGTGTGTGTGTATAGTGTGTGTGTGTGTGTATAGTGTGTGTGTGTGTATAGTGTGTGTGTATAGTGTGTGTATAGTGTGTGTGTATAGTGTGTGTGTGTATAGTGTGTGTGTGTGTGTGTGTATAGTGTGTGTGTGTATAGTGTGTGTGTATAGTGTGTGTGTGTATAGTGTGTGTGTATAGTGTGTGTGTGCACAGTAAACACTTGTATCTTTTCAATCTGAATTGTGTTTATGTCTAAACTTTCCCACAATGCAACAGGAGACAGTCCCTCCCCCCGTGTGTGCTCTATACTCCCCCTGTGGCCGACAGAGGCACTGCATACACAGTCCTGGTTCAGTCCTGGTTCAGTCCTGGTTCAGTCCTGGTTCAGTCCTGGTTCAGTCCAGGTTCAGTCCAGGTTCAGTCCTGGTTCAGTCCTGGTTTAGTCCTGGTTCAGTTCAGTCCTGGTTGGTAGTCTGGTTCAGTCCTGGTTCAGTCCAGGTTCAGTCCTGGTTCAGTCAGGTTCAGGAAAAGTCCAGGTTCAGTCCTGGTTTAGTCCTGGTTCAGTCCTGGTTCAGTCCTGTTTAAGTCCTGGTTCAGTCCTGTCCAGGTTCAGTCCTGTCTCAGTCCTGGTTCAGTCCTGGTTCAGTCCTGGTTCAGTCCAGGTTCAGTCCAGGTTCAGTCCTGGTTCAGTCCTGGTTCAGTCCTGGTTCAGTCCTGGTTCAGTCCTAAGTTCAGTCCAAGTTCAGTCCAGGTTCCAGTCCAGGTTCAGGTCCAGGTTCAGTCCTGGGTTCAGTCCTGGGTTCAGTCAGTCCAGTGGGTTCAGTCCTGGTCAGTGGTTTAGTCCTGGTTCCAGTCCTGGTTCAAGTCCTGGTTCAGTCCAGGTTCAGTCCTGGTTCAGTCCTGGTTCAGTCCTGGTTCAGTCCAGGTTCAGTCAGGTTCAGTCCTGGTTCAGTCCTGGTTTAGTCCTGGTTCAGTCATGGTTTCAGTCCTGGTTCAGTCCTGGTTCAGTCCTGGTTCAAGTCCTGGTTCAGTCAGGTTCAGTCCAGGTTCAGTCCTGGTTCAGTCCAAGTTCAGTCCCGGTTCAGTCCTGGTTTAGTCCTGGTTCAGTCCAGGTTCAGTCCTGGTTCAGTCCTGGTTCAGTCCTGGTTTAGACCTGGTCCAGTCCTGGTTTAGACCTGGTCCAGTCCAGGTTCAGTCCTGGTTCAGTCCAGGTTTAGGCCTGGTCCAGTCCTGGTTTAGTCCTGGTTCAGTCCAGGTTCAGTCCAGGTTCAGTCCTGGTTCAGTCCTGGTTCAGTCCTGGTTTAGACCTGGTTCAGTCCTGGTTCAGTCCTGGATCTGTGTTTAGTCCTGGTTCAGTCTGGTTCAGTCCAGGTTCAGTCCTGGTTCAGTCCTGGTTCAGTCCTGGTTCAGTCCTAGTCCTGTTCAGTCCTGGTTTAGTCATGGTTCCAGTCCTGGTTTTTCAGTCCTGGTTCCAGCTCCAGTTTAAGTCCTGGTTTAGTCCAGGTTCAGTCCTGGTTCAGGTCCTGGTTTAGTCCTGGTTCAGTCCTGGTTTCAGTCTGGTTTAGTCCAGGTTTGGTCCTGGTTCGTAACTGACTCTCACTAAACTTAAAGAATGGGAGTAAATCTGATTACATTTGTTTCTAATCCTCATTTTCTGTTTTTCCTTCAACTCCATGAACTTCACATCTGAAAATGTTTAAAATATAAATAACATAGAAACACATGTCCTCACACACACACATCAGGTCAGCTCAGGTCCAGCTCAGGTCCAGCACACAGCTCAGGTCAATCACACTCAGGTCCCAGGTCTGAGCTCTGGGTTGCACACAATGACTCAACTAAACTCACTCACTGAAAGACTTCACACAAGAAACCCATAACAGAAACACAAACAACCACACACACTATACACACACACACACACACACTATACACACACACACACACTATACGCACACACACCACACACACACACTATACACACACACACACACACACACACACATAATACACACACCATGCCACACACACACACACTATCACACACACTATACACACACACACACTATACACACACACACACACTATACACACACACACACACTATACACACACACACACACACTATACACACAGACACACACACACTATATACACACACACACACTATACACACACACACACACACACACACACACAAACACACACACACACGCGGTTCGCGTCACACACACACACCATACACACACACACACACTACACACTATACACACACACTATACACACACTGCACACACACACACACACACGCTAACACACACACACACACTATACACACACACACACATACACACACATACACACACACACACAAATACACACACACACACACACACATACACACACACACACTATACACACACACACACACTATACACACACACACACACTATACACACACACACACACACACTATACACACACACACACACACACACACTATACACACACACACACACACTATACACACACACACTATACACACACACACACCATACACAGCGCGCGCGCGCTATCGCACACACACACTATACACACACACACACAGACACACACACACACTATAACGCACACACACACACACACTATATACACACACACACAATATACACACACACACACACTATACACACACACACACACACACACACTATACACACACTCACACACACACACACAGACACACACACACACTATACACACACACACACATACACACACACACACACTCACACACACTATACACACACACACACAGACACACACACACACTATACACACACACACACACACTAAACACACACAGTACACACACTGTACCACACACACACAATGTGTAGCACACACACACACTGCAATCACACATCAACACACACACACACACACTATACACACACACACACACACTATACACACAACACACACACACACTATACACTTACACACACACACACACACGCGCGCATACACACACACACACAGACACACACACATACACACACACACACAGACACACACACACCATATACACACACACACACACACTATACACACACACACACACTATACACACACACACACACTGCCTGCCGCACTATGCCACACACACACACACTATACACACACACACACACACACCTGATACAACACACACACACACTGCCACAAACACACACACACTATACACACACACACACACACTACGCTGTCTGCTACATACACACACACGCACACACTATACACACACACACTATACACAAACACACACACACTATACACACACACACACACACTATACACACACACACACACTATACACACACACACACAGACAGACACACACTATACACACTGTGGCGGGATTCTTCAAAAACACTCAGGCTCAGTCAGGAAATGCGTTTTGGTGATTTTATTGTTAAGGCGGTGTATGGACGGGACGTCTCCTGCAGTGGGACCTGCCAGTATCCCTTACAAAGATCCAGCGTAGTGATGTACCGAGCTGCTCCAATCCGTTCCAGTAGGTCATCAATTCTCGGCATGGGGTATGCATCAAATTCAGAGATAGAGTTCAGTTTGCGAAAGTCAATGCATATCCGTAGGGAGCCATCCTTCTTGAAAACAATGACCACTGGACTGCACCATTCCGAAATGGACGGTTCAATTACACCCAACTTCAACATCTCCTGCACCTCCTGGTGCAGCTTCGCCACAAGCTGCTGAGGTACCCTGTAGGGCCTCTGTCGGATTGGTTTACAGTCTTTCAGGCGAATAACATACTCCACCAGGGTGGTCTTTCCAGGTCTGGGTGCAAAGAGAGAGGGAACTTCCTGGAAGACACAGAGAACACTTGCAGCTTGCTCAGGTGTCAGGTGATGGAGTGATGGTGGGGCATTGCTGGTCAGAGTCTCTAGAGTGGTGTCCACCTCCTCTTCTTCCTCCCTTTCTAAGTCCCCTCTCTGGACAACTAGGGCGCAGACTGGGGTGGACCGTTCTTTCCACAGCTTCAGCAAGTTCACATGGTAAGTCTGCTTTTGTCTTTTCTTTTCAGGATGGAGGATTTCATAAGTGACAGGACCCATCTTGCGGACCACAGTGTAGGGTCCCTGCCACTTAGCCAGAAGCTTATTGGAGGAGGATGGGAGTAACAGTAGGACTCTCTCACCAGGTTTGAATTCACGGTGCCGGGCCTGCTGGTCGTACCAGGCCTTCTGTGCTTTCTGGGCCTCCAGCAAGTTCAGCTCCGCCTGGTCCAGGTAAGTCGCCAGCCGCTCCCGCATCTCTAGAACAAACGGTACAATCCCTTTGTGAGTGTCCGGGGTGGATGGAGCCCCCCAGGTTTTGCGTAGTAAGTCCAGTGGGCCCTGGACATCCCAGCCATATAACAGTTCAAAAGGTGAGAAACCAGTGGATGCTTGTGGTACTTCCCTGTATGCGAATAGGAGGAAAGGCAGCCAGCGGTCCCAATCTTTCCCAGTGTCATCAACGAACCGCTGCAGCATTCGCTGAGGGTCTGGTTGAAGCGCTCTACGAGCCCATCAGTTTGTGGGTGGTAAGGTGTTGTTTTGAGGCTGGAGATGCCAAGCTGGCGGTAGAACAGCTGCGTCAGTCGAGATGTAAAGTTAGTACCTTGGTCTGTTAGGATCTCATCTGGGATGCCGACTCTCGAAAACAGCTGAACTAGAGCTCGTGAAAACAGCAGGTGCCGTGATGTTGCGGAGTGGAAACGCTTCTGGGAACCGGGTGGCATAGTCAGAGAGGACCAGGATATATTGGTACCCGCTGCTGCTTTTCACCAGGGGGCCTACAATGTCCATTGCGATTCTGCGGAAAGGGGTAGAGATCACAGGCAGTGGTTGAAGGAGAGCACGATCAGACTTGCGCGGAACGCTCAGTTTTTGACAAGTGGGACAACTAGCACAGTACTGTTGTACATCCTTGTACATTGAGGGCCAGTAAAATCGCGAGCCAATGCGCAGGTAAGTTTTGTGCCGACCAAGGTGTCCGGCCCACGGAAGTGAGTGTGCTAGATGTAAAACTACCGGTCGACATTGTAAAGGTACAACAAGGCGTTTGCAGTCACCATCAACAGAAAACAAGATACCATCATCAATCACAAACACTTCCTTCCCCACACAGCCCCCCTTAGTACTGGCTCCCACCTTAGCAAACAACCCCTTCAGTGTTTCATCATCTCTCTGCAACACAGTTATGTTCTCAGGCACCTCCCATTCATTCAAAGATGACAATGCACCCATATCAGGATTCTCAGACCACAGTTTTTTCTCAAAGCGTCTCTGACTTCTCGATTTTCTGGGCCCTTTGGTGCCCCCCTCAACCAGACTACTGTCCAAGTCAGGTAGAGGTTCAACACCAGCCTTAGCTTGGGCACGAGTAACCACAGGACAGGAGACAACAGCAGCACAAGACACTTCAGCTACATGTTTCCCTATCCCCCCAGAGTCACAGTCTGTTACGGGCACATTCCCATTTAACAGTTCTGGTAAATCACACTGGTAAATCACACCCCAGGATTGCCTCCACCGGTAGATTGTCCACTACCCCCACAGTCAAAAGGTATTGTTGCCCATCAATGTTCACAGTCACCTCAATAGTAGGGTAGGGGTGTGTATCTCCATGAACACAGTGAACGTCAACAGTTTTGCGGTAATCCAAACTGCCTAGTGGCACTAGTTCACTTTTGATCAGAGAAGTAAAACTCCCCGTATCCAACAGAGCAGTCACATTTTGTCCATTAATCCCCACAGTCTTGTAATGCTGTACCACACCCTCAAGATCCCTCGGAACCCCTGTCTCTGAACGGGATGGGTAACACGCACCAGTAACCTTAGATTTCCGCAGTGGGCACACTGAAGCTTTGTGCCCCACCTGCTGGCAATAGAAACAAACCAGTTCCTTACCCGGTCCTCGTAGGTTTGGGGCAGAGGTACCTGGTTGCTCCCGGAACTCTCTCTGTGCTGGCCGTGGTGGGGGTGGCTGGACGGGCAGGCGAGGTGTAGTTGAAGACTGGCGAAGGGATGGTACTCCTCTGCGAGCGTTGACATATTGCAGGGCCAGCCTGGCAGCAGATAGACCATCCCCCGGCTCGTGCTCCTTGACCCACGTCCGAACATCCATTGGTAGGACGCGCAGAAGCTGCTCGAGTACGATGGTCTCTCCGATTTCCTCCTTGGTGTGTTCCTCCGGACGCACCCAGCGACGATAGAGGCCCTTGAGGCGATGGTATGTCTCCGTCGGATTCTCACCAGGGGGCACTATGGCGGAACGAAACTGTTGCCGGTAGGTTTCAGGTGAGATATCAAATTTCAACAGTAACGCCTCCTTTAGATCCCCATAGCAATGGGCCCTTTCCTCATCCATGGAGGTGTAAGCATCCAGTGCCTTGCCTGTCAGCAGTGGAACAAGGCGGCAGGCCCACTCATTTTCTGGCCACCTCCAGGTTTTTGCAATACGTTCAAACCGCAATAAAAAGTTTTCAATGTCCTCCCCCACTTGATATTGGGGTATCTTAGGGTCGCTGTAGTTTCTCCACTCTGGCCTTGGTCCAACCTCCGACTCATGGTGGAAGAGAGGCACGTTCTCTGCATCGAACTCCCTGGGCTGCAACCTCGTCCTGGAGCCCCCAGGGGTTGGCAGACCTAGCCTTGGACTATTTCCTATGTCCGTCGGCGTAGGTGATGCTAGCGGAGGTGCTGAGGACAGGGGGTGCAATGGAGAGGGCTGCACACTAGGAAGAGCCGCTCTCAGTCCTCGAAGCTCCGCCATTAAGCCTTCCTCTCTCCGTAGCTGCCCAGCCAGGAAGTCCTTCATTATGGACACCAGCTCCCCCTCTGGAGCTGCAGATCCACTTCTCCGAGCAGTTGAATCCAGCTCCCCTGCTCCATCTGAGTCGGCCATTTCCTCCTCACATTTACGCTGTGAACGGAGCCCTTTACGCTTTCGGCGACTGGCCATCCCACTTCTGACACCAACTGTGGCGGGATTCTTCAAAAAACTCAGGCTCAGTCAGGAAATGCGTTTTGGTGGTTTTATTGTGAGCTCCCACAGTGAAAAAAAGGTGCAATATTTACAGGCAACAAAAAACAACAACAAAAAAAACAGAATAGACTTCCCCTTTAAGTCTCTCTCTAGTCTTTCTGCACGTTCTCTCGCTCCTGCGCTCTTACAGGCATGTTACCGTCACTGTTACCACAACCAGACTGCGAGCTGGGCTGCAGAGCGCACCTATATACCCCCATTTGCCCCTCCCACATTACATAATTCCCCACCTGAAACATCTTTTACTCCATTCCTACCACTAAATGGATACTAACTTAGGGGCCCAAAATAGCGCATAGGCAACAGCTCCTATTTAACATAAATACAACACATGAAATCACATTAAATAAAGTGAGAATATAGATAATTGGCCATGTGAATCACTTCTGGCTCACATGACACCGGAACCCGCGCAACGGGAGGATTTAAACTACAGGCGCGGATGTGTCCGGGTTTGCCAGCCCGCACCACGGAAGGAGGGAGAAGACGGCAGCGCGAGGGTGAGTAATTGACCGATTCTAGCAAGGGTTTTTAGGACAAAACTGACGCTCTAAGTGTGCACCCTTAGGCGTGACAGAACCCGCTGGTAAGTTATGGAAATGTTTGTGTATGCTCGGTAAAAAGAGTTTGGCGCGCTGGGCGCGCTGTGGAAACGGGTGCGCGCGTCTTCACGTGCTCTCCCCGGGGCAGCGTTCTTAGGGACGGGTCTGCTCCGTCACACACACAGACACACACACACTATACACACACACACTATACACACACACACACACACACACACACACAGAGCTCTAATCAGATCTGAGTACGGCCATAACAACAAACAGAACGAAGAACAAGTGGAACAAGAAGGGGTTTACTGCACTAACACTCCCACACTCAGAGGAAGAGTGGAACTCACCTCAGAAGGGGTTTACTGCACTAACACTCCCACACTCAGAGGAAGAGTGGAACTCACCTCAGAAGGGGTTTACTGCACTAACACTCCCACACTCAGAGGAAGAGTGGAACTCACCTCAGAAGGGTTTTACTGCACTAACACTCCCACACTCAGAGGAAGAGTGCAACTCACCTCAGAAGGGGTTTACTGCACTAACACTCCCACACTCAGAGGAAGAGTGGAACTCACCTCAGAAGGGGTTTACTGCACTAACACTCCCACACTCAGAGGAAGAGTGGAACTCACCTCAGAAGGGGTTTACTGCACTAACACTCCCACACTCAGAGGAAGAGTGGAACTCACCTCAGAAGGGGTTTACTGCACTAACACTCCCACACTCAGAGGAAGTGATACAGATGCAGTAAAGTACTGCAGTGATACAAGTGACACTGGGCGCAGCCGTTGTTCACTTCTGTTAAATCTTAGCAAAAATGCAAAAACAGCCCAGAGGCACAGAGATCATCCTTCCAGAAGCTTTACTGATGTTACAGCATGAATTCAAGGCATCAGGGCGACAAAGGCAACATGTCAGAGTCTACAGAATCTACCCGAGGGTTCTGATGCTCTGAGCCAGTCTGAGAGTCCAGGTGTCTGACAAACCTTTGTATATTGTAATGATGAATGTGATTTTTTAGCTGATACATAAGTCTGGGCAAAAACACAAATTTATTCTAAATGTTTTAGCTGATAGTTACCCAGGGAAGATCCCAGAATTTCTACAGTTTATCCCTTAGAAACAGAGCACTGTCCATTGTCAGGGCTGCAGCTGGAGTTTGGACCATTTGAAGTGACTGAACAGTACATTTTGCACTTTATCTGTAACAGCATTAAGTCTGAAATTCATATAATGTCCTGGATTCGGTCTCTGAAACCTCGCTCGGTCTCCGAGCTCTTCCGAGTTCCGCCGTCCAATGAAAAGGGATGTGTCAGTGCTTGTTGCTAGGCGACGGCCTCGGATCTCCTAGTGGGAGGAGCCAAACGAACACAGCAGAATTCTAGAATGCTGCAGTGCAACTACGTTCTTTTTATTATGTTCCATGCGGTTACCGTGGCAACAGGCACTACAGGAACTGTATGACATCAAGGGTAAAGCTTTGACCAATTTGAAGCTTTATAAGTTGAAAGCAGCGATATTTAGTGGGCCGTACCCTGTCCACTCACCTCCCACAGTCACTACTGTTATCGTACAGCCCAGCAGAGAAAGAGAGGAACACATTTCTTCACTTTTGACTTACTTTGGATTATTTTCAATTTTATTTTTCAAAAAACACACACACTCAAATAACAAATATGTCACTGTTGGGCAGTGAAATCATTTCTGGCACATTCGGCTCCTATCAGATCAAGGAGATGGTGGGTGAAGGAGATTATGGACGCGTGGCTCTGTGCACAGACCTGTCCTTCAAACCCCTCAGCTGGTCTTCAAAGGAAGATACAAACTCACACTTGTCAAGTTCAGAGAGTGAATGCAGCAGTGGGAGTGGCAGCAGCACATTTACAAAAGGACTGCCCATAGGACGTTTCCTGGAGACCCGTATCTCCTCGGAAGAGGAGTCGTCAGCAACCAAAACCGAAGGGGTTATCGGTGCAACAACAAAGGCGAAGAAAGTCGGCAAAGAGGCCCACCCTCCAGTTACTGACAGAACAGATCAAAGTGGCTCTTTGTGGTGCACTGAACTCGCCGTGGTCAGACAGCAAATGATCACATGGCCAAGACCAAAAGAAAAGACCAAAACACCAGTAAGTGAAACCAAAGCCGACCCAAGCAAAGCAAAAGCTAAGACGAAGAAATCGCTGTTTGGAAGGATTGGCGAACGCTTTCAAGACAAATGTGCACGGCTGACACGCTTCACAAACTCCATAGCTCAGTCTGTACTTCACTTTCGTGTCACGTTTTTCAGATTTTTGCTTTTCTTACTTGATTATTTTGACCTTTAGAAGAAACAAACTCACCGTCAGTACAAAGACAAAGGCGCCAGCCCGGTAAAAGTATCTGACGTGTGAGTCAAAAAGATTTGAATCATAACAAACAGCGCGGCGTAGCCATGGGAGGAGATGTGTGGTGGAGATCCGGTAAAATCCTGATTTAGTCCTGATTTAGTACTGACTTTAGTACACACGGGAACAGGCGTGGTCCATGCGCCCAACTGGACAAGATGAGAGAAGAGAAGAGTCATGTCGTCTCTACAGAAATGAAACATCAAATCACATGGACTAGGAGTGGTGGAAGAACAGCTCCTTGCTGCACAGAGAAAGGTGTGAGCAGCTGGTGTGAGCAGCTGGTGTGAGACCTGCTGTGCACCTTCACACCTCTGGACTCAAGAAAACTTTCATCCATTTTAGTCCGGCGGATAGCTGCCAAAATCCATCACTTTGCGATAAAAGCATGAAAATTGGTATGAAGACTCTCAAATGGGGTCTGATCAGATTTGGAACCGTAGGTGCTCAAGATCTGGCCCTTGGGGGCCATGGCGGCCATTTTGGAAAATGGATTAAAAGCACCCAGAAACATCACATATTTGTACCAAATTTGGTGGGAAGGTTCCCAAAAGGAGACTTAGATTTAGAACCATAGGCATTCAATATGGCGGCCATTTTCCAAAATGGCCGCCAAATATGGATTCCATAATGATAAAATGAATTGAAAACAGCCAGAAACACAACATATTTGTGTCAAAGTTGGTAGGATGTCACAAAGGGGGACTGAATAGATTTAGAACTATTGACATCCAATATGGCGGCCATTTTCCAAAATGGCCGCCATAAATGGAGTTCCTAATTGGAAAACAGATTAAAAACAGTGCAATAATACAACAGAAATACATGTCAATATAAACATACTTCACAAAAATGGCTATTGATATGTCTTTAAATTATTTATGTGATCCAAATCATGGAAAATGTGATCACCATGAAAACTGATTAAGAGCTGATCTTTGTCTCAGCCAAAGAAATTCACAAATGGTGACAGAAAGTTCAGTTGGCATGATACGAGACACGCAAGCTGATCCACCACGGCAACGTACAGCTCATTAGGATTAGGTTGTTTTGTTTTTGTTTTTTTGTTTGTTTTTACTTTTTTTTGGCTTTTAGATATTGATGTAGGACTGCATAACAACAAACAGAACGAAGAACAAGTGGCTCAACCCTTCAGCAGTTGAGTTTTGAACATTCATACAAGATTCAACTCACAACATGTCATATAACATACGTATATAAAGATGTTACATTTATTCAACCACTACACCAAGCCAACGACCAGTCTCAGCCAAGAAGCACAAAAACCTCACCAACTCACCACCAGGTGGTGCTCTACAGCTCTGCCCCCTCTCTTCACCCGAGTGTCCAAGACACACGGCCGGAGGTCACATGACACGACAACAAAGTCAATCATCGACCTCCGGCCTCGGGAGTCCTGGTGCCACGTGCACCGATGGACCCCCTTGTGCTCGAACATGGTGTTCGTTATGGACAAACTGTGAGTAGCACAGAAGTCCAATAACAGAACACTGCTCGGGTTCAGATCAGGGAGGCCGTTCCTCCCAATCACCCCTCTCCAAGTGTCACTGTCGTTGCCCACGCCCATACTGAACTGGCCCACGGGCCTGGACATCTATAGCCTGTCCGTCCATGGGAGTGGATCTCTCCTTCACTGTAGTTCTCCCCGAGGTTTCTTCTTTTTCCCAGGACCCTGGGTTTTTTGGAGTTTTTCCTTGCTGAGAAGGAGGGTCTAAGGACAGGGGACGACTGGACCATGTTTCATTTGCTGCTTTACATTAATGTTGTTTATTCCTGTTCTGATATGTCTGTGTGTATGTTTTACTCATCCAGATCTTGGAACGGCCTTAGAGGAAACTGCTGTTGTGATTTTGGGCGCTACAAAAATAAATTAAATTGAAATTGAATTGAATTACAGCCCGGTTGCGGCTTGTATGACTTTTTTCTTAATTTTCTAAAGAAATGAGTGGATGCGGCTTATATACCGGCGCCTCTATAGTCGGGAAAATACGGCAGTCGTATTGTCCTAAAAGTACTAAAGGAAACATATGTTACAATAAATGATAATACAAAGTGTGAAGTGTTGGGACAAAATCCATTTAGTACAAAATAAAATTGTATTTACAATTACCAAAATTATTTTAGAATCTTTTTTCTACATATTTTACAAAAACACAAAATGCACAAGAAACTTTCTCTGCTCAGAACCAGAAACACAAAGGACGAGTCAAACTGTGAGAACAGGTTTCCTTTGGAATTTGGTGGAAATAATAATAATAATAATAACAATAATAATGATGATGATGATGATGATGATGATGATGATGATGATGATGATAATAACAATAATAATAATCATAATCATAATAATGAGGGTGGAGTTTTCAGCATATTTCAGTTTATTCCCAACAGACTGAAAATGAACCCGTTCTTCAGTCTCTCTCATTTCTCTTGTAAGTCACAGGACTCTGGACGCTCACACTCATCACGGCTTTTGCAAATTTGAGCCCATCTGAACTCTGGCTGAACATTCTGCCATAGACACACATGTAGAACCCAAAGAGCGAGAGGTTCATTCTGAGGTCCTCACTTCCACCTGCGTCAGCTCCGTGTCCTCCTCCAGAACATGCACCTCCTCTGCGCTCACGTAATCGTGCTCCAGTATCACCACCTCACCTGCTGCACCTGCTGCACCTGCTGCACCTGCCTGCACCTCCACAAGCTCACCTGTCTCACCTGCCTGCACCTCCACAAGCTCACCTGTCTCACCTGCCTGCACCTCCACAAGCTCACCTGTCTCACCTGCCTGCACCTCCACAAGCTCACCTGTCTGCACCTCCACAAGCCTGCACCTGCCTGCACCTCCACAAGCTCACCTGTCTCACCTGCCTGCACCTCCACAAGCTCACCTGTCTCACCTGCCTGCACCTCCACAAGCTCACCTGTCTCACCTGCCTGCACCTCCACAAGCTCACCTGTCTCACCTGCCTGCACCTCCACAAGCTCACCCACCTGTCTGCACCTCCACAAGCTCACCTGTCTCACCTGCCTGTACCTCCACAAGCTCACCTGTCTCACCTGTCTCACCTGTCGCACCTGTACTGACCTCCCGATCAACACTTTCTCAAACACAACCACGTCCCTCCTTTCTCCGACCACCAAAACACTGTTTGAGAGCACACCTGAGCTCTGCTCTTCACAAGCCCCGCCCTCCTGCTACAGGCTCCTCCCCCTTACCTACAAGCTCCTCCCCCTTAGCTGCAGGCCCTCCCTCTCTGCCCCCATCTCTGCCCCCTCTCCTATCTCCGCCCTTCTCCCTGTGTCTCCGCCCCTGTCTCCACCTCCCTGTCTCCGCCCCCTCTCCCTGTGTCTCCACCCCTCTTCCCCTGTCGCCGTCCCTGTCTCCGCCCCTGTCTCCGCCCCTGTCTCCGCCCCTGTCTCCCGCCCTCAGCCCTCCTCCTCTCGCTCCTCTCCTGTTTGAACCCGCTTGAACCTGTCCGTTGGAAGGTCCTGGTGGTTTTCCGGGTTCGTTCTCTTTCGTCGCTGAAGATGATGGGGGCGTGTCGTCGTCGGTCCCAGCCGTATCTATGGCGACGCCTCTCTGGATGCGGTCGCCGTGCATGCGCCGCTGTGCTGCTGCAGGTTACCGAGGCGACCGAAGCTCTGACTGCACCTGATGCAAGAAAGAGACTCAGGTATAGTACTGTCTCAGACCTGATCTAGTCCTGGTTCACTCCTGGTCCAGCCCCGGTCCAGCCCCGGTCCAGCCCCGGTCCAGCCCCGGTCCAGCCCCGGTCCAGCCCCCGGTCCAGCCCCCGGTCCAGCCCCCGGTCTAGCCTCACCTGTCGCAGCTGTAGGGCCGCTCCCAGAGCAAGAGCACCAGCAGGTGGCGCCTGTAGTTTGGACCTGAACTTCTGGTCGGTGCCGCAGACGGGGCAGATGTGCGTGGGGCGGGGCAGGCCGTCGGGGTGCACGGCCTCCACGTGGCGCTTCAGGTGGCTCCCGCGGCGGAAGGAGCGCGGGCACAGGTGGCAGGTGAAGGGCCGCTCGTCCGAGTGCGTGGACATGTGGGCCGAGAGCAGCGAGGGGAACCTCAGCCAGCGGCCGCACACCGAGCAGGGGAAGGAGCAGGGCCGCGCCGGGGTCCGAGCACCGGCCCCGGGGCCCGACCGAGGCGCAGCATGGAAGTGCATCTGAGGAGGATGAGGCATTTTATCTGTTCATGTTCAGATGTTGAGATAAACGTGCTGCCACCTGTGGGTCTTCTGTCTTAATCCAGTGTTTAAATGTTGTAATAACTGTGTAATACCTGTTGTCCTCTCACTTAATGCCTGTTCTATGCTTTTTATCTGCACTTTTATCAACAGCACTTTGATCTATTTTGCTGTTTTTCTATATTTGTATTAGTCACTGTTTAATGTTTTTTACTGTTGTTTTTATGGCTTTTCATGTGTCCAGGGACAACGGATGAAAAAGGGCCTTTGGCTCATGGTGCATTTGCAGTGATGCTGTTCATGTTACACTGTCCCTGTCAAATAAACCAATAAATAAATAAATGACTCAAAATGGATCCAGGTGAGATTCAGGGCACTTAGATCATTATAATGAAGATTTTACTGCAAATAAAATAATCCCCATTCTTTAGGCTTCAAATTGCACGTCCTGGTTGGAAATCGTGACATCACAGAGGGGAATTCTGTGGCCAAGGAACCGTATGGTACCAGAGCCAAACTCCAGGCGTCTGTATCCGGGTCTGATCGGGTTTGGACGTCCCGGTGTCGTGGTGCAGGTGTGAGTCTAACCCCAACTGTTACTGCAGCATGAGTCAAACAGAAACAAACACAGACTCATGTGCTGGAGTTTGGGTTTGTTTCTGTCTCCAGTCAAATGAAGCTCACAGCTGTGTGAGGTGTGTGTGTGTGTGTTAGGTGTGTGTGTGCGTGTGTGTGTGTGTGTGTGTGGTGTGTGTGTGTGTGTGTGTGTGTGTTAGGTGTGTGTGTGTGTTTGGTGTGTGTGTGTGTGTGTGTGTGTGTGTGTGTGTGTGTTTGGTTTTTTGTGTGTGTGTGTGTGTGTGTGTGTCTGTGTGTGTGTGTGTGTGTGAGGTGTGTGTGTGTGTGTGTGTGTGTGTGTGTGTGTGTGAGGTGTGTGTGTGTGTGTGAGGTGTGTGTGTGTGTGTGAGTGTGTGTGTGTGTGTGTGAGAGCTGTGTGTGTGAGGTGTGTGTGTGTGTGTGTGTGTGAGGTGTGTGTGTGTGTGTGTGTTGTGTGTGTGTGTGTGTGGTGTGTGTGTGTGTGGTGTGTGTGTGTTTGGTTTGTGTGTGTGTGTGAGGTGTGTGTGTGTGTGTGAGGTGTGTGTGTGTGAGGTGTGTGTGTGTGTGTTAGGTGTGTGTGTGTGTGTGTGTGTGTGTGTGGTGTGTGTGTGAGGTGTGTGTGTGTGAGTGTTGTGTGTGTGTGTGTGCGGTATGTGTGAGGTGTGTGTGTGTGAGCTGTGTGTGTGTGTGAGGTGTGTGTGTGTGGTGTGTGTGAAGTGTGTGTGAGCTGTGTGTGTGTGTGCGAGGTGTGTGTGTGTGCGCGCGTGTGCGCGCGCGCGCGGCGCGCGCGTGCGCGCGGCGCGGCGCGCGATGTGCGCGCGCGATGCGCGCGCGCAGCGCGATGCGCGCGCGCGCACCAGGCGCGCGTGCCGCGCGCGCACCAGGCGCGCGCGCGCGATGCGGCGCGCGCGCGCGATGGCGCGTCGCGTCAGGCGCGCGCGGCATGGCGCGCGTCGCGGCGCGCGCGCGCGCGCGCGATATGCGGCGCGCGCGCGCGCGCACCAGGCAAGATAAGAGCGCGCGATGCGCGCGCGACGCGCGACGCGTGCGGCGATGCGCGCGCGATGCGCGCGCGCGCAGCGCGCGCGGCATGCGCGCGATGCGCGCGCGCGTCGATGCCGCGCGCGCGATGCGCGCGCGCGTATGCGCGCGTGCGCGCGCGATGCGCGCGCGCGATGCGCGCGCGCGCGATGCGCGCGCGCGCGCGCGCGGCGCGCGCGCGATGCGCGCGCGCGCGCGCGCGCGCGGATGCGCGCGGCGCGCGCGCGCGCGAGCCGCGCGCGCGACGCGCGCGCGCGATGCGTTGAGGCGCGCGCTGCGCGGTACATGGCGCGCGCGGCGATGCGCGCGCGCGGTGCGCGCGCGCGCGCAACAGCGCGCGCGCGGCGCGCGATGCGCGCGCGAAGCGCGCGCGTGCGCAGCGCGCGCGCAGCGCGCGCGTTGCGCGCGCGCGCGGCAGCAACAGGGCCGCGCGCTCACGATACGCCATACAGCGCGCGCAACGATACGCGCGCTTGATGCGCCAGGCGCGCTACACGCGGCGATATGCGTCATCGACGCGCCGCGCATGCGCGAACAGATACGCGCGGTACAACGCGTTACGTCGTGCGCGCCAGGCGCGCGACGAGGCGCGCGGCATGCGCGATACAGCGATATGCCGCGATATGCGCGCGTATGCGCGCGCGCGCGCGATGCGCGCGCATGCGCGCGCGTCAGGCGCGCGCGCGCGCGATATGCAGGCGCGCGCGGCGCGCGCGCGGCGCGCGCGCGCGGGATGCGCGTGGCGCAGTGCGCGCGCGCGCTGCGCGCGCGTGCAGCGCGCGCGGGCGCGCGCGCTGGCGGCGCGCGTTTGCGCGGCGCGCAGCGTGCGCGCGCGCGCGTGATGCGCGCGTGATGCGCGCGCACAGGCGGCAACAGGCGCGCGCGCGCGTTAGCGCGTCGCGCGCGTTAGTCGAGTGCGCGCGTTGTCGCGCGCGCGCGCGCGCGTTAGCGCGCGCGCGCGTTCGAGGGCGCGCGGGTCAGGCACCGGCGCGCGCGTCAGGGGCGCGCGCGCCGACGGCGCGCGATACGCGCGCGCGCGTATGCAGCGCGCTGCGCGCGCGTCAGCGCGTTCGAGGCGCGCGCGTCGATGCGCGGCAGCGCAACAGGCGCGCGTCCGTTATGCGGTTCAGGCGGTATGCCGGCAGCAGCGCGCTGCGGTGCGCGACAGGCAGGCGCGCATGCACGCGTTACAGCGACGCCATCATACAGGTCGCGCGCGGTCCGCTGCATCGATACGCGCAGCGCCCAGGCGAACGCGCGCGTTATGCGCGCGCGATGTTGCAGCATGGCTGTCGATAGCGCGTTCACGCCGCCATATCGATACGCGCAAGAACAGATACAACATGCCGTTAAACAGGCGCCGCTGCGCCATCGATGCCGCGCACAGAACCGATACACGCGTCGAGGCATGCGCGTCGATACGTGACAGAACGAGCGCCGCACAACGATAGAAGAAACACGCGTTCCATGTTACAAGCAGAAGGAAGGTTGCTGTCATGCCGCCGGCAGCATATGTTGCCATATTCCATGCGCGGTTGCATACAATATAATATGATAGCGTCACAGGCCATGCCACAACATAATGCCATACAATACGTTAGCACGAATGCAATATGATGCTTGATGCTTTGTTGCTGCCATGATACAGCATGATATATTATTATGGTACACACACACGCAAGTCATGATACATGTGTGTGTGTGTGTGGTGTGTGTGTGTGTGTGTGTGTGTGTGTGTGTGTGTGTGTGTGTGTGCTCAGGTGTGTGTGTGTGTTAGGTGTGTGTGTGTGTGTGTGTGTGTGTGTGTGTGTGTGTGTGAGGTGCGTGTGTAGGTGTGTGTGAGGTGTGTGTGTGTATGTGGCAGGTGTACAGGTGTGTGTGTGTGTGAGGTGCGGCAGTGCAGGGGCAGTGTGTGTGGTGTGTGTGTGTGTGTGTGTGAGGTGTGTGTGTGTGTGTGTGGCGTGTGTGTGTGTTAGTGTGTGTGTTAGGTGTGTGTGTGTGTGTGAGGTGTGTGTGTGTGTGCAGGTGTGTGTGTGTATGTGTGTGTAGTAATGTGTGTAGCAGGTGTGTGTGTGTGTACTGGTGCTGCAAGAAACAGCTGCCTGTGCTCGGATGAAGCTTTTGCCGCAGAAGCTGCAGTGAAACGGTTTCTCTCCAGAGTGAATCGTCCTGTGAGACTCGAGCAGGACGAGAGAACGAAGCCTCTGACCACACACCTCACACACCACCCCTGAAACACACACACACACACCTGAAACACACACACACACACACCTGAAACACACACACACACACACACACACTGAAACACCTCCTGAAACACACTCACACACCACCCTGAAAAACACACACACACACCTGTAACACACACACACACACCTGAAACACACACACACACACACCTGAAACACACACACACACCACCCCTGAAACACACACACACACACCTGAAACACACACACACACACCTGAAACACACACACACACACCTGAAACACACACACACACACCTGAAACACACACACACACACCTGAAACACACACCACCCCTGAAACACACACACACACACCTGAAACACACACACACACACCTGAAACACACACACACACCACCCCTGAAACACACACACACACACCTGAAACACACCTCACACACCACCCCTGAAACACACCTCACACACCTGAAACACACCTCACACACCACCCCTGAAACACACACACACACACACACCTGAAACACACACACACACACCTGAAACACACCTCACACACCTGAAACACACCTCACACACCACCCCTGAAACACACACACACACACCTGAAACACACCTCACACACCACCCCTGAAACACACACACACCACCCCTGAAACACACACACACACCACCCCTGAAACACACACACACACCTGAAACACACCTCACACACCACCCCTGAAACACACACACACACACACACACCTGAAACACACACACACACACCTGAAACACACCTCACACACCACCCCTGAAACACACACACACACACACACCTGAAACACACCTCACACACCACCCCTGAAACACACACACACACCTCCCCTGAAACACACACACACACCTGAAACACACACACACACACCTGAAACACACACACACACACACACACGAAACACACCTCACACACCACCCCTGAAACACACACACACACACCTGAAACACACCTCACACACCACCCCTGAAACACACACACACACCTGAAACACACCTCACACACCACCCCTGAAACACACACACACACACACCTGAAACACACACACACACACCTGAAACACACACACACACACACACCTGAAACACACCTCACACACCACCCCTGAAACACACACACACACACCTGAAACACACACACACACCTGAAACACACACACACACACCTGAAACACACACACACACACACCTGAAACACACACACACACACACCTGAAACACACACCACCCCTGAAACACACACACATACACCTGAAACACACACCACCCCTGAAACACACACCACCCCTGAAACACACACACACACCCCTGAAACACACACACACACCTGAAACACACACCACCCCTGAAACACACACACACACACCTGAAACACACACCACCCCTGAAACACACACACACACACACACACGAAACACACCTCACACACCACCCCTGAAACACACACACATACACCTGAAACACACACACACCCCTGAAACACACACACACACCCCTGAAACACACACACACACACACACCTGAAACACACACCACCCCTGAAACACACACACACACACCTGAAACACACACCACCCCTGAAACACACACACACACACACCTGAAACACACCTCACACACCACCCCTGAAACACACACACATACACCTGAAACACACACCACCCCTGAAACACACACGACCCCTGAAACACACACACACCCCTGAAACACACACACACACACACCTGAAACACACACCACCCCTGAAACACACACACACCTGAAACACACACCACCCCTGAAACACACACACACACACACACCTGAAACACACACACACACCTGAAACACACCTCACACACCACCCGTGAAACACACACACACACACCTGAAACACACACACACACCTGAAACACACCTCACACACCACCCCTGAAACACACCTCACACACCACCCCTGAAACACACACCACCCCTGAAACACACACCACCCCTGAAACACACACACACACACCTGAAACACACACACACACCTGAAACACACACACACACCTGAAACACACCTCACACCTGAAACACACACACACACCTGAAACACACACACACACCTGAAACACACACACACACCTGAAACACACACACACACCTGAAACACACACACACACCTGAAACACACCTCACACACCTGAAACACACCTCACACACCTGAAACACACACACACACCTGAAACACACACACACACCTGAAACACACCTCACACTTGAAACACACACACACCCCTGAAACACACATACACACACCCCTGAAACACACACACACACACCTGAAACACACACACCTGAAACACACACACACACCTGAAACACACACACCTGAAACACACACACACCCCTGAAACACACACACACACACCCCTGAAACACACACACACCCCTGAAACACACACACACACACCTGAAACACACACACACACCTGAAACACACACACACACACACCTGAAACACACACACACACCTGAAACACACCTCACACCTGAAACACACACACCTGAAACACACACACACACCTGAAACACACCTCACACCTGAAACACACCTCACACCTGAAACACACACACACCTGAAACACACACACACACCTGAAACATACACCTGAAACACACACACACCTGAAACACACACAAACACACACACACCTGAAACACACCACTCCTGAAACACACACCCCTGAAACACACGCACACACACCTGAAACACACACCTGAAACACACACACACACCTGAAACACACACACACAACTGAAACACACACACACCTGAAACATACACCTGAAACACACACACACACCTGAAACATACACCTGAAACACACACCTGAAACACACACACACCTGAAACACACACACACACCTGAAACATACACCTGAAACACACACACACACCTGAAACATACACCTGAAACACACACACACCTGAAACACACACACACACCTGAAACATACACCTGAAACACACACACACACCTGAAACATACACACACCTGAAACACACACACACACCTGAAACATACACCTGAAACACACACCCCTGAAACACACACACCACCCCTGAAACACACACACACATACCTGAAACACACACACACACCTGAAACACACACACACACCTGAAACATACACCTGAAACACACCACCCCTGAAACACACACACACCTGAAACACACACACACACCTGAAACACACACACACACCTGAAACACACACACACCTGAAACATACACCTGAAACACACACACACACACCTGAAATATACACCTGAAACACACACACACCTGAAACACACACACACCTGAAATATACACCTGAAACACACACACACACCTGAAACACACACACACCTGAAACACACACACACCTGAAATATACACCTGAAACACACACACACACCTGAAACATACACACACCTGAAACACACACACACACCTGAAACATACACCTGAAACACACACCCCTGAAACACACACACCACCCCTGAAACACACACACACACCTGAAACACACACCTGAAACACACACACACCTGAAACATACACCTGAAACACACACCTGAAACACACACACACACCTGAAACACACCACCCCTGAAACACACACACCTGAAACACACCACCCCTGAAACACACACACCTGAAACACACACACACCTGAAACACACACACACCTGAAACACACACACACCTGAAACACACACACACCTGAAACACACCACCCCTGAAACACACACACACCTGAAACATACACCTGAAACACACACACACACCTGAAACACACCACCCCTGAAACACACACACACACCTGAAACACACCACCCCTGAAACACACCACCCCTGAAACACACCACCCCTGAAACACACACACACCTGAAACACACACACACACCTGAAACACACCACCCCTGAAACACACACACACACCTGAAAACATACACCTGAAACACACACACACCTGAAACACACCACCCCTGAAACACACACACACCTGAAACACACCACCCCTGAAACACACACACACCTGAAACACACCACCCCTGAAACACACACACACCTGAAACACACACACACACACCTCACACACCAGCCTCTGTGTTGGGAAAGTTCATTTCAAAATATACTCTGTTCATCATTCCTAATTGTTCGTCATGCCCATCGCTCGCTTCATAGTTCGCTCATAATTCATCGTTCGCTCATAGTTTGCTCATCATTCGCTCATAGTTCATCGCTCGCTCATAGTTCGCTTCATCGTTCGCTCATCGTTCTCGCCGCTCATCGTTCGCGCGTATACCCGCTCATAGTTCGCTCATCGCCTCGCTTACAATTCATAGTTCGCTTCATAGTTCGTTCATAGTTCGCTCATCGTTCGCTTCATCTCATAGTTCGCCTATAGTTCGCTTCACAGTTCATAGTTCGTTCATCGTTTCGCTCATAGTTTGCTTCATCATTCGCCTTCATAGTTCATTGTTCGCTCATAGTCTTGCTCATAATTCATAGTTCGGCTGTCATCGCTCGCTCATCGCTCGCCATCGTTCGCGTACACCCGCCATAGTTTGCTCATCGCTCGCTCATAATTCATAGTTCGCTGCGTAGCCCGCTCAGTTCATAGTTCCGCTCATAGTTCGCCCATTTAGTCTGCTCATAGTCTGCCCATAGTTCGCTCTTATAGTTCATACAGTTCATAGTTCGCTCATAGTTCGCTTCAGCTTGCCCATATCCAGTTCGCTTCACAGTTCATAGTTCGCTCATATAGTCTGGCATAGTTCGCCCATAGTTCATAGTTCGCTCATAGTTCGGCCATAGTTCATGGGGCTCCGCTCATAATTCATAGTTCGCTTCATAGTTCCGCCATAGTTCATAGTTCGCTCATAGTTCGCTCACATCCAGTCTGCTTCATCGCCCGCCCATAGTTCTCGCGTATAATCTGCCCATAGTTCGCTTCATAGTTCATAGTTTGCTCATCGCTCATAGTTCGCCATAGTCTATTGTTCGCTCATAGTTCATAGTTCGCTCATAGTTCGCTCATAGTTCATAGTTCTCGGCCTATAGTCTATAGTTCGCTCATAGTTCGCTTCATAGTTCATCGTTCACTCATAGTTCATAGTTCGCTCATCAAGCCCGCTTCATAATTCATCGTTTCGCCTTCATAGTTCGCTTGCTATAGTTCGCCTTCATAGTTCGCTTCATCAG
>CM060674.1:33640519-33643019 GCA_030686955.1 Odontamblyopus rebecca
CGTCTGACCTCGGGTTTGTTTCTCTGGAACAGTTTGATGCCGACAGAGGGAAGCCCACTGAAACTGAGCCTGTCACACACACACACACATACACACACACACACATGCACACACACACACATAGGCCACACACACACACACACACACACACAGCACACACACACACACACGCACACATACACACACACACGCACACACACACACACGCATTACACACACGCACACACACAGGCCACACACAGACACACACACACATCACCACACACACACACATACACACACACACACACACACGCACACACACACACGCACACACACAGACACACACACTCACGTACACACACACACACATACACACACCCACACATACAGACACACACACATTACCATACACACACACAGACACACACACCCACACACATACATACACACACACAGCACACACACCACACATACACACACACACACAATATTACCACACACACAGCCAAGACACACACACACGCACACACACACACACGCACACACACACCCACACACACACACAGCACACACATACATACACACACACACACATACACACACACACACACACATCCACACCAACACACATACACACACACATACACACACACATATTACATATTACACATACACACACACACACACATACACACACACACACACGCACACACAATACACTATTAATGCCACACACACACGCACACACACACACAGCATGCACACACATACATACACACGCACACACACACACACACGTACACACACATACACACACGTACACGCACACACATCATCGTGTACACACACACATGCGCACACACACACACACACACACACACACATTATTACACATACACACACGTAATATTAACACATTATTACACACACACACACACACACATTATTAAATATAACACACACACACACACAAACACACACACAAATACACATACACACATACACACACACACACAACACACACACACATACACACACACACACACACACACGCACACACACAAACACACACACACACACACACAACACACACACACATACACACACACGTGCATTACACACACACACCCACACACACACATACATGACCTACACACACACACACACACACATACACACACACACACACACACACACACACACACACACACACACACACACACACACACACACACACACACACACACACACACACACACACACACACACACACACACACACACACACACACACACACACACACACACACACACAGTTTTCATTTATTTAAGTAAAAAAAAACTGAAAACCACCTGCACCTCTTTCTTATCACCTCTCTCCTTGTCTCCTCCTCTCCTTGTCTCCTCCTCTCCTTGTCTCCTCCTCTCCTTGTCTCCTCTCTCCTTGTCTCCTCCTCTCCTTGTCTCCTCTCTCCTTATCTCCTCCTCGTCCCTCCATTGTTTCTTCCTCCTTACATCCTTCCCTGTCCTCTATCGTTCCCTCATTCCTCTCTTCTCTGGCCTCCCTCCTTGCTTCCTACTCCCTGCCTCCTCTCCTCGTGTCCTCATGTCCTTGTGTCCTCGCCTCTCATGTCCTTCTTTGTCCTCAAGTCCTTGTGTCCTCGCCTCCTCATGTCCTTGTGTTCTCGCCTCCTCATGTCCTCATGTCCTTGTGTCCTCAAGTCCCTTGTGTCCTCGAAGTCCTTGTGTCCTCGTCTCCTCATGTCCTTGTGTTCTGCCTCCTCATGTCCTCTTGTCCTCATGTCCTTGTGTCCTCTTGTCCTCTTGTCCTCTTGTCCTCATGTCCTTGTGTTCTCGTCTCCTCATGTCCTCTTGTCCTCAAGTCCTTGTGTCCTCGTCTCCTCATGTCCTCTTGTCCTCAAGTCCTTGTGTCCTCGTCTCCTCATGTCCTCTTGTCCTCAAGTCCTTGTGTTCTCGTCTCCTCATGTCCTCATGTCCCTTACAAGTGTCCTTGTAGCCTTCTCATGTCCTCTTGTCTCCGCGTGTCCTTGTGTTCTCGTCTCTCATGTCCTTGTCCTCAAGTCCTTTGTGTCACCTGCTCTCGTGTCCCTTCTTGTCTCTCAAGTTCCAGTGTCTCCGTCTCCTCATGTCCTCTTTGTCCTCAAGTCCTTGTGTTCTCGTTTCCTCATGTCCTCTTATCTCTCATGTCCTTAAAGGTCCTCAAGTGTCCTTGTGTCCTCATGTTCCAGGGTGTTTCTGTGTCCTCGAGTCCCTTGTCCCCACAAGTCCTCATATCCTCATGTCTTTCGTGGTTCTCTGTGTCCCTCATGTCCTCATATCCTTGCAAGTCTCTGTGTCCTCATGTCCTCATTTCCTCGTGTCCCCGTGTCCTCATGTCCTCATATCCTCGTGTCTCTGTGTCCTCGTGTCCTCATGTCCTCATGTCCTCGTGTCTCTGTGTCTTCTACATCCCTGCTGTCCTCGTGTCTCTGTGTCTTCTATATCCCTCATGTCCTCCG